>WKFP01015331.1:1264015-1304045 GCA_011057875.1 Pterocles orientalis | reverse complement strand
GGAACAATCCAGGATGGATACTTCAAACATGTAAAGTAAAAAATAAAGATTTAATAGGCAGAGAAAGTCTACTTGAATCCATCCTTCCATCCATGTATGTGTGAAGCTCTCCTCTTTTTTGTCTCTAAAGGTTATTCAGAAAGTATTTTCTGAAAAAAAACAAAAGTCATAATTGCTTAATTTTTTCAGACAGCATCCCAATGAACTCTGAAGTCTTTTCAGGTTACATGCAATTCCCACAGCTCTTACTCTTCAATATCAAGCTGTTTGGATTTTTCTTCCAACTGCTAACTTTTACTTTAAGAAGACTTTTATCTGAGTTAGCTAGGAATATATGGTTCAATGTCCGGTGTGATGATGAATTACAGTGTGGAGCGATGAGGAAAATCAAATGTGTTCAGACATTATCCAAGCTGCTTTTTTGATAAAAGTGAACGTTAACGACAGTGTTTCTTGAGAAAATCTATCATTCAGAAAGTTACTGAGGAAAAACTGAAAATATTTTGTTTTAAGAAACAGAAAAATATGGTAAATCAGATAAATCAGAAATGCCATTTTGTTTTACGTACATTTTTACGTTTTCCTTTTTATTTCACAAGTTTCTTTTTTAAATGTACTTTTTTAAATGCATTTTTTTCCAGCACACAAAATCTTTAATTAATACTGAAATGAGAATAAAACCTTGGAGAGCTAACACTTGAACAAATGAAGTCTAATACTCCTTTGAAAAGTTGCGATCCTCACACCATGCCTGGTGATATAAGGGATCTGTGACAGTTCAGATAGTAGCAATGAACAAACAGAGCCATTGCTAACTCTGGAATGACTTTAAATTAACTGAGGAGCTGGTAGGAAGATATTTGACAAAGGACTTTAGTACTTTGGCATTCTTAGATACGTCTGTGCTGTGCAACCCAATGCCCAGTCAAGACACCAGGCCATTTGTCCTTGTGTCTTCAACAATATCCTGATGGCCTGCTGAGATGAAGGATGCCCTCATCTCTCTTGGGTGAAAAGTTATCTGCACAACTACTAAGGCGTAAACCATTTATTTTCTTCTTAATAATCAGAGGATGAAGACTTCAGAGAACATTTCCCTTATGACACATTGCTGGGTAACATGACACAAAGTCAGCTAAACCTTTAATGACTCCAGGAAACAGTTACTGTTCTTTCTTCACTTCCTTCCAGAGGGACTCAAGCCCATCTTTTCATTCCAACCCTTCAGCTAATTAGGAGAGTCAAGTGAAAGGTAGGCCTTACACGATACCAGTATTGGAAGAGAAGTTACTTTTGCTTTGCACCAGGTTAGCAGTTTAAATCACAAAGCATTCTTGACAAGTTGTGCTGAAAGTTGGGTGGGGAAGACAGACCAAACATCTGTGAGATAAGTGGACAGACAAAAATTCATCACTGCTGAATTACCACATGTAATTATGGGTTCCCAGGCTGTACCACATTTCTTTACAAACTCAGAAACTAACGCATTGTTTGCTGAGAAAACTGTTATAAAATTCTTTGTCTTGCCTTTCTTTATTACTGTCTGCCCCACACAAGACTGTTTTTGCAGATTATAGAGTCACATCTTCATTTTACCAAAGCATGATCAATGAATCTTAGCAAGAGTTGTAAATGTTCAGATTCTGTGGGAATGGTAATTCTGTGTGTGCAATTATCAAAGCAATTAATGCCTTAAAGAACGCAAACACAACAAATGTTGATTTGAAATGCTTCTCCAAGCAAACCACAGAGACAACTGTGCTCAAAACTTTAAAAAGAATAAGGGGGTTAGATCAACCCTTGTCAATACTGCACCTACTATTGTCAAACAATAGCACTTGACAACACGATAACCCCATCACTTTGATTTCAGAAGAACATGGAAAGCAAAAAAAAGATTTTCTGAATTCCCTGTAGCTTGTATTTGATCAAAGAACTCCAGATAAAAGACCGAAAAATTGTTTAAAATATATAATAGAAATCCTTCATATTTCAACTATCGTAAAAGTTACCACTAAGAAAAAGACAGCAATCCTTCAATATGATATAAGTTTTATGAAACTATGGAGTTTCTTATCTGACTGTTACCACTTTAAGAGAAGGCTAGTTATACTTTTATTTTGTTTTATTTTAAATTTTATTGTCAGCAAAAGTACCAAAAGAAATCTGTGAATGCATGACAAAACATGAGATGTATTCAGTGATTCAAAAAATGAATTATTTAAGTTTAGAGAAGAAACTATTTTTTCCCAAATCCCACTCTTCTGAGGATAGTTGTAGGCAGCACAGTATTATCTACACTTTTCCTATACAATGTGTAGAAACTTGGGTATGTAACTTATTTTCACATTACTTTTTTCAGTGATCAAAAAAGGTACTTTTCTTCCTTATGACTCTTGGCATGGCTGCTGGGAAATTAAAGTTGAAAATGCTTGAATAAATAGAATATAGGAGATTTATTCAACAACTGAATTATTTACATCTACATAAGGAATGAGACCTGAAAGGCAAAACTTCTGTTTGCAATTCTCCAGGCTTTTTGGAACTTATTTGATATATAATTTCCTTAACTGCTTACTGTGGTGTTTGAATCTTCTTATTTATTTTTCTTGAAATTACCACAGAAAGATGACTGCTGGAGAAAATTCTATACTGAGACAGGTTTCACTGATCAATTAAAGCCCCATTTTCTCTCAGCTTCATAAGTGTAAATCAGGAATAACTATTGACTACAGCAGTTGCAGTGAAGTTACTCTAGATTTACTGCCACACGTGAAAGTGGAATGGGGTCCCTGAGGTTCTTTTTGCTCACGTAGTAATATTAGATTATTCTGTTGAAGTGCTAAATGGATATTCGTCACTGTTTGAATTCTGTTGTTTCATTTCGTCCTTCACAGTAATTTTAAAATTTGTGAATGTTTTTCTCCTTAAGTGAGGCAAAAGAGATGGTAAAAGAACTTTAAATAACAATGCATTGGCTGGTTCTTTGTCTCAATAATTCCTCCACATTTTGTTGCATGATTTTATATCTGCAGATGAAAGTTGCAAGAAGAAAGGAGAAACCATAAATTTGATGACTTGAAGTTAAAAGGCTTCTAGGAATAACTGTGGGATAGCTCTGGCTGTGACTCACCATGTTTCACCCAATTTTACCCTGTTTACGTCTGCCGTGGTTTCTCCATTTGCAAAACTGGAATAATAATAATGTTGAAAAAACCAAACAGTTTCTAAAATTTACGTTGATGATTCTTTGTGGCTGCACTGTACAGGCATTGACTTTGCAAGATGCTCAAAATATACAGCCTTCTGGGAGGTATTGTTTTCTGTACTTTTTCAGAGGACCATGTGATTTATAATGAGCTGTCTAGTTATTGTTGTATTTTTAAGAAGAAACAATGGATTAATATTTGTTATGACTCAGATAATGAGCCAGTCTTCAAATATTGAGGATTCAGAAGATATCCTGATCTGGGAGATATTTCATAGTAATTTTATGAATATTTTTAAAATTTTAATAGTGGATGCTGGCTGTTCCCTAGATCAGGATATGCAGACTCCTATAGTCATCCTTATGCAAGGGGTTTAGGAATCTGGTAGTGTCCTTGTAAGGAAAAGGTGAGGAATTTTAGAGAGCCTACTTTTTTCCTTTTTTGTTGTTCTTTTTTTTTTTTTTAATATTGGAACCAATAGTACAGTAACAAGCTCATATATTTACCTATATATTTATGAAGGAAAGAGTGTGGAAGGTAGCTATGTGGGTTGTATCAGAAAACCTTGAAACAGGATCCTGCTTCAGCTGTGTGACAAATTTGAATGTCTAGGTCAATATGAGCATATACTTATGTCTAACGTAACGTGCAGACAAAATGCCACAGCATAAAGTCAGCTAAAATTAATAGGTAAGATAGAGAACAATAGAAAGACTTAAAGCAGGATACCCGATGGCAGAGTAAAGTAGTTTAGTTAGTTTGTACAGAACAGGCTTGCTCGGTTTCTTTTTCACAATGCCTCACAGGAATGCTAATGAAGACAACAGGTCTCATTAGTGGAACATACAATTGCTTTAATTTATTTTCCTTTTTTTAGAAAAACTGATGCAGACTTCTGTAGCTTGAATAGCATTACGAATGTGGTAACAAGTCTGGAAAGCTGATCCTACTCAGTGCTTGTAATGAAAGTTAACCTACACCAAATCTGTTCAGCAGTATGCGAATACTTTCAGGGGCATTTGGTCATTATTAGTTTTTGTTCTTCTTCTTTTGAGGGGGAAGGTGGATTACAGGAAACAACAAAGTTAATTCCTTTTGTGCTTCTTCTGTCTGAATTGGAAAGTAAGAGTGACAACGAGGTTTTAAGAGAAATCTGACGATATAACCAGTTGTCTTCCTGTCTTTGTAAACCAGAGATTTCATGCACCATTAAATCTAAGTAAAAACATTTACAGGAACATAAGCCCTAGGTAACCTTTTTGACCATGGCTTCAGTGTCTGCCATGACTGACACAAAATCAGGTATTTGTGATCTATCTTCAGCAAAGAAACCGTGCAGACACAGACCCTAAGTTCAATGTAGGAGCCAACGCATCCTGCTAAGATGTCTAGCCTTACTTATTACAGAGCTCTGTAAATTGAGCTAAATGGCTACTCAGAATTGTAAGAGACATCCATGAATATTTATCAAAACTGGGCTTTTGTGTGTGTGTGAAAACAATTATTTTGACAAAAAGTGATTAAGTTTTCCTGAGTCCAGGATTAAATTCTTGTCTCAGAGAGTCATGCTGACCTAGATAATAGCTGAGATGTCAGGACATACACAGGCAAGATAGAAAACCAGCTATAGGTCATTGATCTCAAAGTTTTTTTTCCAGCTAAATCCTAAGAAAATAAACAGATCAAATTTTGATTCTGCATCAGAACAAAAACTAATTTTAAAACGATCTTTTTTCATAAAATGGAAATGTTGTTTTCCAGACAGCCCTAATGAGCTGTCATAATAATAACAAATCATATGCTCATGAGATTTACTGCACAACATCGTAATATGAAAAGGTTTGTATCAGATTAAAAAACAGCATCTTAAGTTTGGACTTCATGCTTACTTCAGTTAAGTTTCTCAAAATATGCATGACATAAATGAAGGAAGAATAACACCAGGTTTTTCCTATGGTAATCCATCCAGCTCAGGCTTAGAATAAATGATCCCTTTCAGTATACTCTGTAACACAAAAACTGCAGTAGAATTAGTCAGGACAATTGTTTGTCTGTAATAACAATGGATCTAATGCAGATCTAGATACTAGATAACAGCTGATACCAGAAATAATACTAAAAATAAACAGAGTTAGCATTGTGTTAAGTTGTCGGAGTTCTGATCCTCATTGGAAGACAAATCCACAACAACCGCTCGCTCACTCTACCCCATTGCCCCTCACAGGGTGCCAGGGAGAATTAAAGGGGTGAAAGGAAAAGAGACTCCTGGATTGAAATAAGAACAATTTAATAACTAAACTTCAATAATATTGATAATAATAATAATGATAGTAATATATAAAAATATACAAATGAGTGATACATAGTGACACTACTTACCACCGGATGACCAAGGCTCAGTGTCTTCCCAGCTAACGAACCAGGAGAGTCCTGAAACTGCAATCCTGGAATGGAGATAAGAGCCTGAGTGCTTGAGAGACTGAGATGACCCTGAGAGAGGGGGAACCCAGAGGGAGACAACCCAGAGGAAGAGAGAGCACTTCCGGACAGAGCCTTGCCTATATACTGGGTACGACATACATGATACAGAAGAGATCGTTGGCCAGCTTCGATCTCAATCCTAAACCTAAGGCCAAATCCTTAGGTTGTGCTCCCTCCCAGCTTCTCCTGCCCCTGCAGGCATAGGCAGAGCAGAGAAGCCGAAGAGTTCTTGAGTGTCCCAGCAGCAACTACAAACATCAGTGTGTGATCAGCCTTCTTCTCAGCACAAATCCAAACACAGCCTCACGCCAGCTACTGGGAAGAAAGTTAACTCTGTCTCGGCTGAAACCAGGACATATATGAAATGACAAAAATTTGGTTTCTTTTTAAGAACATATTCTGCTCAACTAATCTTTACCCTCCACTCAGCAAGTTTTACTGTAGTCTACTTTTGATTTCAACAACCTGGTTAGTGGTGCTTGCTTCCATTGCATTGATGGCGTAGTGTGAGAAGACTCAGATAGTCATTCTAAGCACATAACAATTTTCTATCACTGAAAATTGAGAATCTTTTAAAAGCCCGGAGGAGAAGAACTTAGAAGGATATAACTGGTGCAAGGAGAAATAAATTGTATGTCAGTGGAACAACAACAGCAACAAAAGGGAATAGAAAACTAATCTGGGCTGAATGAAATAAATAGTAATAAACAGGAAGAAAAAAATGACCAACATCAAAAGGTGCAAAAATAGGGGAAAATAATTTGTGACTGACTCAAGCCTTCAAAAATAGAATTTTAAAAAAAAATTTCCACGAGTTTTGAAAAACTCAGATAAAAATAGCTTTGTAATTAAGTTTCTGAGGTAGCACTCAGGAAAGTGCAGTTTATTTATTACCTCTGACAGATTTTCTATGCAATTAAAGAAAATCCCTTAGATACTGAGATTTAAAGGCCCTGACAGCAAAACAAAGACAGCAATATTTCTCTCTCCACCCCTTATTTCCAATCTTGTTCCTTTATATTATGTTCATTAGGTCCAGAAAAGAAGTATGAAAAGACGATTCATTACCTCAATGATCTAACATGGGAATATGGACAATTCAAGTTCTGGTTCTTGTATTAATGAATATTATTTATAAAAAAGGAAACAATTTTACTGGAGAAAATTAAAACTATTTCATGCACATGTGAAGACTGTCATGCTTATCTTCAAAAATGGCAATACCTACAGCCTGCCAGCCTAGTTGTGTTCTTTCATGTAGAGCAGTATATATGATTTCTCCCATGACTACAATAGGCTTTGTGCTGATTTGGTTGTGCAGGGTTTCAGGACTATTCCAGGCTTGTATTGACCTGAGATGATCTCATCTTCTTAACAAAGGCCTTTTGGTCAAGAGGCTATTGCCTAAATTGTTTCTGCTTAGCTCTTATAATACTACATATGGTAAAGATCTGACAATCTCTGTAATCACTGAGTAATAAACATTAATCTTGGAGTCAACTGGAGCTAAGGAAAAGTTAATGAAGAACTCCAGCTAATAGTTAATTTAAGGTGATTTAAGTTTGGTGGAAATAAGTGAAGAAGGAGCAAGAAGGAAATTTTTAGAAACCTTATAAAAACTGCCCCAAGAAAAGCCAAAATGAAGAGGGTTGAAACCAAAGCCATGACTGTATTTCTCTGGGTTACTGTTTTATTAGGAACTTGATTATTTGGCAACTCCTTAAACTTGCACTATTAAGGAGAATTAAACTGGTCAATTTTACAAGAATATCTGAGGATAAAATAAGGAAAGGGTCAGAAACTGCAAAGTTTGTGTGTGTCAGTCTGAATTGCTTTATTGAATTATGATGTTATTGTCAATATCATTGGAATAATAATAACTGTTGTATTTTGATAAAACTGGATTGATTTAAACTAACAATAAATTCTTATCTGTACTTAATAGGTGTGTTCCACTTTGGTCAGAACAAAATTTTCAGTGTAAAACTAGGAAGATTGTGAAGTGAATCTAGAGCCATGTCCAGATATGGAAAGGATAAGAATGTGAAGGGACTAGACTGGATTTACCGTGAGAAAATTGTGCCTAACAAATAAGATCACCTTTATGATGAGAAGACTGTCTTGATAGATGCTGGAGGACAGTGGAAGTTTTTTATCTTTAGCAAGGCTTTGGGCATGGTTTCCTACAGTGTTCTTGCAGTAAAAATAGTTAAAAAAAAAACCAAAACCAAACAAACCAAAAAAAAAAACCCAAAAAAAAACCAACAAAAAAACGAACTGGTATTCAAAAACTGCCTAAGCTCTAGCTTTGAAGTTGATATCCCCACTATCCTCTGTGAACAAGTGTCACAACAGATAACCTCCAGAAGTGGCATTCAGCCTAAATTATTGCTCAATTTTATGAGTACACCGTCCTCAACACATTCAGCAGAAAGGTTTTTAAGCACTTGAGGAAATGTAAGTCACAAATGCCTTTGACTCTAGCAAAAAATTTGGAGATCATTCCAATGGACAGATCAATTTACACTGCAAGAAATTCATTTCCAGTTCAGCATTTCAGCACAATCATAGAGCCATATCCCTAAGTAATTATAGGAACCTTATTTCCCTTCTCTCTTCAGGAAATGAATGTATGACTCCTAACTGTCTAACAAGGAAAGCAGTTTCTACATGAACAATAATTCTTACTTGCTTGGGAACTCAGAGACACCTTCAATAGAGTCCAGCTGTCTCAAATTCAAGAACAGAGATTTGTTTTGCATTGTTTCCCCAGCGGAGGTAAAATAAAATTTGGCAGAAATAATAAGATCCAATTGCTCGTAAGTAAAATGGCAGCTTAAATAAAGACAGTTGGGCAGTAATTGTTTCTGTGTTTTCAGTTGTTTCCATTTCAAGTTTTGTCATTGACTTTATTGGTACATGTTCTGTGTTGGCTAAGAGTTTGGTTAGACATGCCAAGGAAAATAGTTCAGAATTTTGCAGTCTAAGCAGTTCACAGGACTGCTACCTGCTCCATTTTCCAAGTAGTTTCTTATGTCCTTATTGACTGAAGAGGGAACCTGAATTCTGCAGTCATGCTGAATATTTCGTTCTGGAATACGCTGAGGAAATACTTTTTAATATTGATGTTTAGTAAAAGGTGAGAAAGGAAAACAAAGAATACCTGAAAAAAACTGAAACTTGTAAGGCAAAATTTATTCCTGACCCTGGGGTTTTACTAGAACACTCTGTATCTATGACTTTGTAAGAGTTGTGAATCCTTTAACAACTTAATAAATTGAATTCAGCAGGACAGATCTTCAACGTAGACAAATTTGGTGGGAAGGGTGCCACAAAAAGGACAGTCTAGTCACCATCAAATCCTTATCAGCAACAGAACATAATCTTTGTGAATGATGAGGACATATAAGGATAACTGTAACAAGGGGAGGAACTCGCCTCTACTTTCAGCTGTCTTGAAGTTAAGTGTCTAATTTAGACTATTCCCTTATACTCTCCGTAGTTAATGGAGAGATATAGCTAAGACGAATCACTTTCTGTAGATCTCCCTCTTAAATACCCATCATAAAATGGGATGAATTGCCCTCCAGAGGCACTAATCTCACACAGTTGGCTGTAGAAGGAGCCTGGTTGTCTGGCTCAGACTAAACACCTAATCTGTCCTGAGATGCTGTTGTACCTTCCATGAGACAGTTAGCTATCAAATCAAAAGAAGAAAAAAACATTCTAGGTCTGAAAAACAAATGCCAGGACTGTTCTTTAATTTAGGCCCGACTGTAGATTTGTTGGTTGCTTTCTTTTTGCTTCCCTTTTGCTTTCAGTGCTAAAAATATTTTAAGGAAATTAAAACTTGTTGTAAATTTCTACTGACAGCAATTCTATGGGAGCTCCAAAGCCAGGTTTTTGAGCACCTTGAAATTGCCCTTTCCTTCTCCTGTATTGTTGCATTAGTTGTCCTGTGCTGGCTTCATGCTGTTCTGCACAAATCAAAGCAACATCTTTAACAATCAGCCAGGAAACCTGTTTTCCTATCAATCTGTCTGGTTTCTTGACTTGCCAAGAGGAGAATGCAAATTATTTTGTGGATAGAGACGCAAAAGCAGTGTGGTTCAGAACTGTTCTGCACGTTATATTTCTCTTCAACATAACAGGCAGCTAAAATTCCTTTCCAAATCCTGTATAAGTAAAAAATTTTCCACTAAGTTCTTCCTTTAAAATCAAGGACCTTTCAAAGTAATCAAAGAAACAGAAGGCGAGATATTGCTAGAATTTATTCCTGATGCCAGGGTTAGGAACATGGCTTCCTCCACTGTGGGAAAGACTGGAACAGACTCAAACTGACTTACAGAAATGTGATTGCCTGACCTCCTAATTTAAGGGGTTATATGGATTGGGCACAAATTTGTATTTGGAAAGGATTTTAAAACAACAGCTAGTACTGCTTTATCATTCTCTTGCTGTGAATTTTACAATCGGATGAGAAAAAATACAGAAATTCTGACTGCCATGTTTTCTGGAGCTTCAGATGGTAATGCACATTAAACTGTAGCGATTCCTGCTCACTTTAAAGGGATTAAGTTGACATCCTTTTCTGAAATGAGAGAAGTTACCCATGCTCGCACCTTTCAGTATGTCAAATGAGACTATGAAGTTGGCTAAGAATAATTTAGGGAGCTTGTGTGGACTTCCCTCAAACTGTTTTAGTAATGTAAACGACAGCTATAAAGCACTACTAGACCTAAATCCTTGTGGAGTCTAACAGCAACATGTCCATCCTAATGATCTCACTTTCTTCACTCTCCCTGACCTTTCTGGAATGCTGTCGTTGCTAATTGCATGAAATACATATAAATTCTGACATCTCTGAGAAATTCATACTCCATTTGTTTGTGGATAATATCAAACGCTCCTGTTAATTTGTACAAATTTAGCATTGCAGGAAGGTTGTTGAAGGAAGTATTGTATCCCACCTTTAGCCCAGGAAAAGGCCATAGATGCTGTAAGGACCTGACAGTGCAGGATCTCAGTCCTCATCCAGGATTGTACTGACCTGAGATGGTCTTAGCTTGCTTTATTTCTGATAGTATATGTTCTTTGGTCAAGTGGCTATTATTCAGCTTGTTTTAGCTTAGGCTTGTGAGTGTCCCATGCAGTAAAATTTTAAGAAACCTCTATGGTCACAGAGTAACAAATCACAACTCTGTGTGCTAGTGGGCTGGGGGAGGTTAATGTACAACATCCAAATATTTTTTGGATACAAATGAAAAGAAAGTAGACCATGTGTGTAAAAATCTATACAAATACATTTTTTTGCCAAGTAGATCCAAGTGGATCAAAGACCAGAGTGGGGGAAACACCCACCATCAGCAACATGTTTCTCACAGTGAAGGACTCTGGACATGGAGAACCCACAGTAAACGCTCTCCTGTTTGCCAGCCCTTCACCTTGGGGAAAACCGATGATGTTGACTTCAGGATACAGAGGAACACAGAAAGGTTAAGCATAAGACCAGAGAAAAGGGCTAGATAAAGGACATAATCAAACATTTTTTGATGTCCAGTCTACAAATTTTACTGCTTAATTTCCTCCTGTTAATTGTGGATCAGTCCCTTTGGAATTACTGAAATAAAGCTTGCCTTTTTCTGCTCTTTACTTCCTCAAATGAATCGCAAACAATGATCATATGTTCTCAAACCTGTCATTTGGTCAACATATATTTAGTTTTTAGGCTACACAGAGGAAGTCCTTGTGGACACAGGGTTGATCATCTGGGGGTTATCCTCTATTTGTTCTTTTCAGTGAGTAGCAGTGCAGAAATGCATTCCAAATTTGATCAAAGGTATCTAGTATCTTACTCTGTTCAGAGGCTGCTCATTCATATTTTACAGTTTCAAGAACAGCATTGACCCAGCAATCAATATGAGATGTTAAGATTTTTTTTTCTTTCCTTAGCTACAGTTGCTTGAAGGGAACATTTATGTTTATAAGCTGTCACCATAGATAATTCTTTTGTTTTTTCTTTTTTTTTTTTTTTTATAGTTAGGCCAGCAATTATCATGATTCAAATCTAAAGCAAAAACTTTTTTGAAGTTAGTTAATACTGTTGCTGTAGACTATGGAAGATGACTTTAGATACAAACCAGCTATGTGAAGTACAGCAAGGAAAGACAAAGGCGTCTGGAATACCTAAGCCCTGAAAAAAAACAAATACAGAGGTAAAAAGCTCAGCTACAAATTTCAAGAACATATTCAACACTATTCAATGTATCCCATGGCATTTAAACCTCTGAACTATTTACCATTTCTCATCATATGCATCTGAGCTTTATTGAAAAATAGAGTAATAGTTGTTTTTTACACCTAGAATATTCCCCATCTCACAGAATCACAACAGTCTGTCACATAAGAAAATACTATGCACAGAGTATTTTAAATAAAAAAAAAAACCAAAACAGAATTCATTCTATCCATCAAAGTGGTGAATGTTTTCCTTTGCTCATTTTAGGCTTTGCTTTTCCCTGAGAGACATACAATTTTTGCTCTAGAGATCTACCATTCTGTTTCTTGTGATGAGTGTAAAGGGCACAAATCCTAAAGGCACAAGACTCTGAATGCCTGGGGATACTTTCATGGAATGTAGAAGGTATAAATCCACAGTTCTAATTTCATGCTGCAGCGAGTCAGTTGTATCGTGTGGGGAGTCTCCCTTTGCTTCTCACCTCGTCTAAGGTGCATGATGCGCTCCCTGCATTCAAACTGTATGTATAAGCAATGAAATATTTACCAGACCAGATTGAATAAACAACTGTTTTTTCCTAGCCCTGGGGCTAGAGCACTCACTGGAGGGGAAGCAGATGCCACTTGCCATGCTGAACCCAGCAGTGGAATTTGAAACCAAGTTTCTTGTGTCTAAGAGCAAGATCACCAAGGGCTGGACTTCAAATTTATGACTCTCTTCCGAGTCTCTTTTGGAACACACCTCTCTTTAGTCTCCTTCTCCTTCAAAAATAAAGACAGATAAATTTCAGGAATGCTGAAGGGACTATTTTAATATTTCTGACACTTTAAAAATAATAAATATACATGCTTAAATCAAAACAGCGGTTAGTTGTGTGGTCTGAAATTTTACAGAGGAGAAATAAATCCTTGAGAAATCCCTTGCTTCTTCCCCTTCCAAAAACTGTGGTCTACTGATATCTTCCTGAAGAGAGTCATAATGTTGATGAAAATCCTTTTGGATAATGCCATGGGACACCTTATGAGGAAAAATATATCTGCATGTACAGCTAGATAGTTAATGCATGTTTATTGGCACATAAAAATAAAACAGTGTTGATCAGTAAAGAGTTTTTATTTGTTCACTTTCCTATTTTTTTTTTTTTTAAACAACGTTGTTGTACATGTAGGAATCATGTCACTGCTGAAGCTGGGGATGGGGTTTCACATCTGACTGGTAGGTGCTCAGATGTTATAGTAAGGATAGTATGTGAAAAGAGCAGCTTTATTTTACAAACGGTTTTTGGAGTCCAGCTTTTAGCATGTGTCTGTACTGCTGCCATCTACTGAAAAAAAACAGGTCATTCCTGTTTAGGATCACCAGTAATCCAGCAAACTACCACTGCCTGTGCACTTGGTTGTTTGAATTACAACTCTTTTTCTCAGATGCAACATATGTGAAGTTAACTGGGTGTGTCTACTACTAGCCACTCACTTCTTATAAAGCCAGCCTGGCAAGTACTTTCTTGGAGACACCGCTCTGCTGCCACCAAGTGAAGCTCAACAGGTGATAACCTCAGCATCTGCCTCTGGGAGAATCTGAAATTATAGAAGTTTATTGCATTTCATTTATCATGTCGTGCTTGTTAGCATGCTGTTTTATAGGTACTTTGCTCTGCAGTGTAACCATTTTAGTGTGCAAAGTCTATGTTTTTAGTTTAATTTGCAACAGATATGATATAAAGATAAACGAGATGGTGTTTCTTACCCACCAACTGGAATTGGCCCCAGCAGTTTGCTAGCCATCAATCACAACAGGGATGGAAGACCTTCTGCAACACACATTAAGAACTCCTTATTTGCTAAGACAAAAATGGAGTGAAGAGAAATCACTACACACAGTCTCGCTCAGCTCTATATTTTATGGATTACAACTATGCACAGATTTCATATCCCAGAAAATTACTATGGAGAAAAAAACTGATTCGGTGAACACCGTATGTGTTTGCATTATCTCTCTTAAAAGTGCTCTCGTGGTTTGTAATTATAATACATGGATATGGTTTGACCAAGGCTCAGTTTAATTTTAGCTAAATTTTGACACTTAGACGAGATGCTTAAGCATTTTCCTTCTCTCAGGAGAAAGATAGGGTCCCCTCTAGCAGTATCTAACAGCACAAACACAGTTTAGATCTCTAACTAGACATGCATGTACAGCAACCATCCTCTTCTCTCAGGTGCTTCAACGATGTATCTCAAATTGCAGGAAATTAAAATGTCTGTGAGACCAACAGGTGAGACAGAAGAAGAGACCTGGAAAACTTGATGGAAACCAGGAGAACTCCATCCATAAGTGTGTCATGTTTTTTTTTGTCAGCATGTCCCTTTTTACCTCTATATGAAACCTGATGTTTTCTTGGACTGCCAGTCATAGAATCACAGAATCACAGAATCATAGAATTGTTTGAGTTGGAAAGGACCTTCATAAGTTTTCTAGTTCAAACACCCCTGCAATGAGCAGGGGCATCTTCAAATGGATCAGGTCTCTCAGAGCCCCGTCCAATCTGACCTTGAATGTATCCAAGGATGAGGCACCTACCACCTCTCTGAGCAACCTGTTCTGGTGTTTTACCACTTTAATCATGAAAAGTTTATTCCTTATATCTGGTGTGAAACTACCCTCTTTTGGGTTAAAACCCAAAACTCCTTGTCCTATTGCGTCAAGCCCAACTAAAAATTTTATCCCTATCTTTCTTATAAGCCCCCTTTAAGTACTGAAAGGCCGCAGTAAGGTCTCACCATAGCCTCCTTTTCTCCAGGATGAACAAACCCAACTCTCTCAGCCTTTCTTCATAGCAGAGGTGTTCCATTCTGTCCTGGTTTCTGCTGAGAGAGAGTTCACTCTCTTCCCAGCAGCTGGTGTGAGTCTGTGTTTGGGTTTGTGCTGAGGAGAAGCTGATCACACACTGATGGGCAGAGCTGCTGCCAGGGCAGTCAAGGACTTTCCAGCTTCTCTGCTGGGCCAGTGTCTGCAGGGGCAGGAGAAGCCAGGAGGGAGCACAGCCCCAGTGACCAGCCCAGGATTCGACCTCAGGTTTAGGACTAAGACCCAAGTTGGCCAATAGTCTATTCCATATCATGCACGTCATGCCCAATATATAAGTGAGGATGTATCCAAAAGTACTCTTTTTTTCTGAGTTGGCTCTCTCCAGGCTGTCTGTCTCTCTGGTTCACCCCTCTCTTGGGGTTGTCTCACTCCCTCAGTCAGCTCTCGGTCTCTGACATTTGGTCTCTTCTCTCCATTCTGGGACTGCAGTATCAGGACTCTCCCTGCTCCAGGATCGTTCGCTGGGAATGGGCTGAGCCTTGGTTATTGGGTGATGAGCAGTATCACTGTGTATCAGTCATTTGTGTATTTGTGTATATTACTGTTGGTATTATTACTATTATTATTGTTTAGTTATTAAATTGTTTTTACCTCAACACAGGAGTCTCTTTTTGCTTTATCCCTACAATTCTCTTCTCCATCCCCAGGACGAGGGAGGGGAAGTGAGCAGTTGTTGCTAGCCAGGGTCAAAACTACAACACATCCCTCTGACCATTTTTGTGGCCCTCCTCTGGACCTGCTCCAACAGGTCCATGTCTTTCTTGTGCTGAGGACTCCAGAGATGGATGGAGTACTCCAGGTGGGATCTCAGGAGAGAGGAGTAGAGGGGGAGAATAACCTCCCTCGACCTTCTGGTCACCTTCTTTTGATGAAGCCCAGGATGCAGCTGGTTTTCTGGGCATCAAGCACACATTGCCAAGTCATGTCCATATTTTCATCCTTTAATACCCCAAAGCCCTTTTCCACAGAGCTGCTTTCAATCCCTTTATACCCCAGCCTGCAATTGATACTCAGGGTTTCCCTGACCCGTGTGCACAACCTTGAACTTGTCCTTTTTGAACGTCATGAAGTTCACATGGGCCCACCTCTTGAGCTTGTCCAGGTCCCTCTAGATGGCATCCCTTCCCTCAGGCACGTCAACCACACCACTCAGCTTGGTGTCATCTGCAGATTTGTTGAGGTTGCACTTGATACCACTGTCTATGTTATTGATGAAGATATTAAAGAGTACTTGTCCCCGTATGGAGCCCTGAGGTTCACTACTTGTCAGTGATTTCTGTCTGGATTTTGAGCCATTGGCCACTACTCTCTGGATGCCATCATCCAACCAATTCCTCATCCACCAAACGGTCCACCCACCAAATCCTTATCTCTCCAATTTAGGGAGAAGGATGTTGTGGAGGACCTTGTCAAAGGCCTTACAGACATCCAGACAGGTGATATCCATTGCTCTTCCCTTGTCCACTGTCATATATAAGGCCTAGGTTGGTCGATCCTTCCTGTTTCAAATGAGTTTTTCAGAGAAAACGCTATGCCCTGTTGCAACCAGGCGAGGATCATGCCTAAGATATGTAGAATGTACTTTTATTTCATACCTTTTGCTCAAATCTTGTATCATTGTGGGAATTACTTTAGTTCTAAACAGAACTTTTCCATGCGTTAAAGTAAAGGTATTATTATGACACGAACAGAAATAGTAAAGCTCGTTGCTTTTCAGTTAATGGACCATAATGGATATTCAGCTTAATTTATTGATAAACTTTAGGTAAGAAATAGTATAATTTTTAAATGGAAAGTGCTCCATAATTATTTTTTTAAGTTAGATTTCATATGAAGATAAATCCTTACAGCATCATAAGTGCATTGTAGCAGAGAACATATTTTACTTGCAGGTTAAATATTTACTAGTTTAAAAATTTTCAAGAAATAATTGTTGAATAAAATTCTTAATGCATTAAATACTGTCGTTGTTGTTGTTGTTGTTATTTTTGTTATTATAATTACTCTCTTGGGTATCTGAAGTATTACATTTTCTTTCCCATAAGTATTTCAGACTTTAATTTCCCCCACTGCAAATAGGACAAGGGGGATCTAATGAATAAATCAAAATTAGAATCAAATCAGACTAATCCATGTGTTTATTTGGCTTTATTTTCCTTAATGTAACTAAAAATTAAATTCCTCATTAAGGCTAAATCTTAAAAATGAATCATAGGATCATAGAATAATTTAGGTTGGAAGGGACATCAAAGATCATCTAGTTCCAACCCCCTGCCATGAGCAGGGACTCCTTCCACCAGACCAGGTTGCTCAAAACCTCATCCAGCCTGGCCTTGAACACCTCCAGGGATGGGGCATCCGCAAGTTCCAGTGCCTCACTAGCCTCATAGTAAAAAATTCTGTCCTAATATCTAACCTGAATCTACCCCATTTCAGCTTAAAAGCATTACCCCTCATCCTGTCCCTCCATCCCCTGATAAAGAGTGCCTCCCCATCTCTCCTATAGCCTCCTTTCAGCCCTGGAAGGCTGCTGTAAGGTGTCCCCGGAACCTTCTCTTTTCCAGGGTGAACAAACCAAACTCCCTCAGCGGGTCGTCCTATGGGAGGTACTCCAGCCCTCTGACCTTCTTTGTGGCCTCCTTTGGACCTGGTCCAACAGGTCCATGTTCTTCCTGTGCTGGGGACTCCAGAGCTGGATGCAGCACTGCAGGAGGGGTCTCACAAGAGCAGAGTAGAAGGGGAGAATGATTTCCCTCTACCTGCTGTCCATGCTTCTCGACTAACAACCCCAAGCCCTTCTCCTCAGAGCTGCTCTCAATCCACTCTCCTCCCAGCCTGTATTTGTGCTTGGGATTGCCTCGACCCACATGCAGGAACCTGCTCTTGTCCAGAAAAAGCAACAAAAGTCAGTTCACACTGGTGATAAATACAAACCACTCCTTTAACTGGGTAGTTTTACTCTCCTGGGGAACTTTGGTAGGAGATCTTGCAGCTCAAAATGTATATATTGTCCTGCAGCGATTTTTATTTTTTAACATATCTTGGAATTCTAGTCCAAGATAGAAACATAAAAAGGAAATAGTAAGGACACAGTACGATTTGATAAAGAAGATGAAAAAAATTAAGAAGAGATGAAAGAAAGATGAAAATAAAGTTTAGCAATAGATGAGTGGCCGTAGACAACACTGTTTACCTTTCTGTCCTTTTGCCCTTACAGCCTTTATAACACTGTATTAGTACACACATCCATAAACATGCAAAGAGAAAATGCATGTGTAAAACAACAAAAAAAGAAAATATTTCCAAAATTCAGAGCAGAACTAGGTCTTAGAGGCATCCTGCCATGACCATTGAATTTTACCTGAATACATTCAAACACCTTGATGACAAACTATAAAGTACTAGAAAAAGGCTAAATGATCTACTGTACCTTTCATCAGGTTCTATGCTGTGAAATCACCTGAGAGGCAGAATCTTTTTCCAAGCAGATAACGCAAAAAGGTACAAATCCTCATATGGTGCTCTCAGCATAACCATTCAAAGAGCTGCAATAATTTATATGTTCAGTATTTGATGCACCATTTTTGTTCTCCACATGTTCACTTTAAAATTCAGCCAGGAAAGAAAAAAGTCCTTGAAACACAGCTGCAATGACCTGTATAAGATAAAGTTAGTTCTACCTAAATATCTACCTGGATGCCCTGAAAATGAGACCATGCAAACCAAAACCAGGAAAGAAAAGGAAAACAAAACCCAGAACGAAACCGCTAAAGCTGACACGATATGGAAAAGGTTCTCCACTTGTTTAATTTGACCATTTTCATGGAGCATGTTGTGTTTATGTTCTGGCTCTTTATGTGAGGAACTAATGAAGCTGTTTTTCCCTTTAAGGGGCCAGAGGGATTTGGGGAGTCATTGTGAGGTTAGCACTCAGGCTAGTGGTCTGTTCAGCCAGAGAAGCTGTCGTGCGATGCCTGTGGCTCGTGCTGTGCAGCAAGGCTCTGCCCAACTGCATTTCTGAAGGGACGTGTGTTTTTTATGTATGCAACAGCTGTTCCATTACCTCCCTTAAAATGACTTCATAAAGCAGAGAACCTTTTCCCAATTTATTTTAGTTGCTCTCGCTGAACAGCTTATCTGGGGCTTGATCCAAAGCCCATGGAATTCAATGGAGAGACATTTTATTAACTTTTTAGAGAAAACATCAGATTAATTAGAGAAACAGACTTTGGATAATTCCTTGTTTCCTTTGACAACAGTCTCCATTGTCCTCTATTTTGTATAGAATTAAATATCAAATGGGAAATTTTCACAGGTTCAGAGATTTGTCTCTGTTTGTGTATAAGTTGTGATTCTTATCCAAAATTTAGTTGGGTACTTTTGTGTGCTGACTGGGGTTAAAATCTTGAAACAGTACTTAACTTTATAGTCATTTTATCTAACTTTATTAATGCTTACAGACTCTACCTAAGATAAGAAGTTAAGCAGAGGAAAGAAAGCTTCAGTTTTGGACTGTGTCAGGAAAAAAAAATCATTTGATTGCAGTTTCCAGTAACTGGGGTTTTTTTCCATTGTGCTGGTTTTGGCTGGAGTAGAGTTAATATTCTTCATAGAGCTAGTACAAGGCTATGTTTGAATTTGTGCTGAAAACAGCATTGATGATACAGGGATGTTTCTGTTATTGCTGAGGAGCGTTACCACAGAGCCAAGGTCTTTTCTGCTTTTCACACCACATCAAAAAGATGTCCCATGTCGTATGATGTCATGCTCAGCAATGAAAGTTGGAGGAGGAAGGAAGGGGAAGGACGTTTGGAGTGATGGCATTTGCCTTCCCAAGTAACTATTACATGTGATGGAGCCCTGCTTTCCTGGGGATGGCTGAACACCTGCCTGCTGAAGGGAAATAGTGAATGAATTTCTTGTTTTACTTTGCTTGCATATATGGTTTCTGCTTTACTTGTTAAACTGTCTTATCTTAACCCACAAGTTTTCTTACTTTTCCCCTTCTGATTCTTTCCCCCATCCCACTGGCAGGGAGTGAGTAAGCAGCTGTATGGTGAGCAATTGTTTTCACTTGCATCAAGTGTCTTTCTTGGGCTTTATTTCTCTCGCTTTGTTGTTTTCCTTTTATTACAGTGTATTAACTATTATTATCATTATTATTGTTTTTATTTTATTTTATTTTATTTTATTTTATTTTATTTTATTTTATTTTATTTTATTTTATTTTATTTTATTTTTTTATTTTATTTCAATTATTAAACCATTTTTGTCTCAACCCATGAGTCCCCCATCCCACTGGGGGAGAGCAAGTAGCTGTGTGGTGCTTGATTGCCAGCTGGGGTAAAACCACGCCATCCATACAAATCAGAGCGTTTTGAAAAATATCACTTAAAAATTAAATCAAAAATTTTAATAAGATAAAAATATTTTATTGTAGTATTTCTACAACAGAATTTATAACGTCTTCATTTCATTACATATTTCCCCTAATAAAACAGTTTATAACTCCATTTTTCTTTTCTTTGAGTTTTGGAACAGAAGTAAATTTAAATAATAGTTAAAAAAATATGTGAATTAACAAACCTGATTCTCACCTGAATTGTTAATTGTGATTTTCTTTCTATACTGCTGGAGCACATAGCTGCTGGAAAGGTCAGCAAATGAAATCAAACTACAGACTGCACTTTTTTCCTCACACTACTTGTGCCATGATGTCAGACTAGCCAAATGGTGGCTGACTGCCAGAATACTCAAAAATTCTTTGAAAAGTCAATTCCAGTGGCTGAAAGACCAGTTTTTTTGTTTGCTTTATTGGCAAGGAAGAGGAAGGCTAAACAGCTGCTACTTGGAGTGTTTGTGAGCAAACAAACAAAAGACAACATTCAAACAAAACAAGGCAGCTCTTGCTAATGTAGGATATTCCTAGCTTGTCTTGTTGAGGCCAATGCAGAAAAGTTTTTGTTGTGCTCCAGAAGCAATGTAGTCATGTTATCATTGAGTTAAACCTAAATGACTATATACATGTATATATGTGTGCATCTCTAAGCACGCTTACTATCTTACACTTGGTATAAAAACCAAAAAGAAAAGAAAGGCTCCAAATAGCTGGAGCACATGTTGAGCTAACCCAATAGTATCTTTTTTACCAGACCTGAGGATAGGTACAAAATCAGAGTAAGAATATCATGAACCTTCCTTACCAACCTATGTCAATGCAAGCTTCAGAGCTTCCTAAATGAAGGGTGGT
Organism: Pterocles orientalis; assembly: GCA_011057875.1. Lineage (NCBI taxonomy): Eukaryota > Metazoa > Chordata > Aves > Pterocliformes > Pteroclidae > Pterocles > Pterocles orientalis. Next base: position 1,283,002 of record WKFP01015331.1, on the reverse strand, counting down.
ACCTTTATATTTAACAGCCTTTGAATATGTCCCATCAGTGCCTAGGCCATGTGCTAATAAAATTTGTGTTAACTTCAGCTTTGTGGCTTCCTGATTAGAGCTGGCTAACTTCCACGCAGCTGAGGGCATAAGTACTGCCTATGAAACTTCCTTTCCATTGAATTTTATAAGAATTGTTCAATATTTAGAGCTTTAAACACAAGCTGGGCTAAGACTACACCTTTGCTGAAAGACAATGGAGATTTTGCGAACGTTTGCACCCTCTCTCCCCTAGAGCTTCATCCCCATGTATGGGTATTTTCTGCAGAGTTCAAGCAAAGGAGATGCCTCCAGAGGCTGAAGTGCAGAATCTGAGAGAAGAGGTCGTGGGAGAATGGTGTGGTTTTGCTGTGGAAAGCACCGGGGTTTGAAAATCTGACAGAGGCTTTTGTGTCAGAATGGGTTTGAGAATAAAACAAGGATTCACTGGAGGGACAATAGAAGAGAGGGAATGCAGCAGAACAGAGTATACCACGGTGTACATTAGCAAATGATATCACTCAAAGGGGCATTTTCATGTACATTGGTTTAACTGTTCCACAGAGCATGTTAATCCATGTGCCCGCTGTGCTGTTCTACCCTCTTCGCTTCTCTTTGCCCTTTAATCTTTCTCTCTCCTCCCTTCTGTCAGAATATTATCCTCTCTCAGGTTCGTTAAGACACAGTTATGAAAAAGCCTCATTTTGTGGTTGAATCCTGCAAACCTTACTTGAACAAAACTGTTGTTTCAACCTAGTGTGACTCATGCCTGAAAGCAGACAACAGGATTGACTTCTGTCAGTGTAATAATGACACTGCTAGCAGGGTTACAGCAGTGCCTAGAAGGGCCAGAAGTGAGGATCTTGCTGGGCTGGATGATGCACATGTCTACCAGGAGCCACTGTCTTACAGTTTGATAGCAGTCTAAACAGCACTGACTTCCTCTGAAGGTGGGAATGTAAGATGTAATAAACCGGATGAATGCCACGAAGGATGGAAGTGGAAATGTTACTGACGTCTTCACAGGACAAATCATCTGCCCTCTCTCACTCCTTTCAAGATGAATTGAATCTCCTCCTGAACAGGTCCACAATAAAGGTAGTCTGATGTATCTACTTGTTTGGTGTCTAAGACAGGGCAAAGACATCCCTTCATGTGTGTGGGAAGTGACCCCAACCTCTAGTTTCTACTGAATAACCCAGCACAGGGGCAAGAACACGAAGGCCTAGGCACCTAGGAAAGTCAATTTTAACTACATATAATTTGTGTTTTGCAAGCGCTAGAAAGCTGTGAAGACCTATGAAGAAATAAAAAAATAGACTAAAATATTAAAGGATTTTATGAGAAAGAGATGGGCATAACCGGATTGTCATGGGCGTAAATTGAGTGTATGAAATTATTTCAGTCACTAATCTTAAAAATTGTCTTTAAAAATGTTAAAATGTCACATAGATTAAATAGCTAATCATCAATTCTCCTTGTGAGCAGATCTTCCTCCGGAACAGGGTGAGGGAGGAGGTGGGAAAGCAAGAGGAAACAGACAGTGCTAACAAGCCCGTGGGAGAGATCCAGAAAGTTGCCCTGAGGTCTCAGAGTTAATTCAGGTGATCTCTATGGAGAGGGACACAAAACAAAGCAGTGAAGAAGTAAGGGTCAGTGGGAATGCATTACACCGCAGGACTTAGTTCAAAGATATCAACCTGGTGCTGATCCCATTTTAAACCCAATTCAAATGTCATTGAAATTAAGGAAGATTTTTAAAAATAATTTTTATTTTATAATTTTTATTGTCTTGTGTTTTCAATTACTACTGATATCACCATGACTGAAATAGAGGCACAATGCTGTAAACTGTCTGCAAAATGAGCACTTGTTGCCCTGAGATTCCTACCAATACAGAAGTCTGGAGACACGGCTCATGTTAGGAAGCTTCTGCACCTCTCCAAAATGAATTGATAGAAGACATCTTCAACCACTGCACAGTCTACACAAGCAAAGATGGTTCTAAAAGTGTAAAATTAATTTCTGATCAGGTAGATTGCTTGGTGTGAGTGAAAAATTTTTTAAATTTACCATCCTTCTTATTCCAGAGGAAATTTTGCAATATAATGTTGTTAATGATATGGGATGAAACATAGAAAGAGTTCTTAATTTCCCCCTCCTAAATCCTGATGTAGGTTTATCCTCTGAGTCTTGTGTAATTCAGTTTTATCCTTGGATATGCAAGTTATTTGAGAAGTCACATTAGCAAAGGCATAAGAATTCTAAGATTTCTTTGTTTATAAGGCTTTGTTAACATTTACTGTTTTTTCAGTACTTCTTACTCCTTTTTCTCTATTAAGGATGCAGGTTAAGGCAAGCAAAAGAAAATTGTTTTGCTTTGTTATAACATGTCATGCTTTATCAGATCAGGTAATTCAGTTGTGGCACTTATTGCCACAAGATGTAGTGTGGGCCAAAATAACAAATGAGTTAAATTACTTTTAGGTAAATTCATTTGCTAAACTCAGGAAAAGGCCATTATGAAATGTTAAGCAAAACAGTATAGATGTAAAGTTTGGCTCTGGAAATCCTAAGGATTTTGTCTTCAGTGCTGCCGGAACCTGAGGAGGAGTAGCAAAGGAAAGTATGACTGGTCATCTTCTCTTCTATCCAAAACTGCTATGGCCACTGTCAGAGATGAGACACTGGAACTACTGAACCAGTGTGTGACCTGTTTAGCTATTTTTATATTATGTCTTTACAATGGAAGTATGGAAGTATTATTATCCCTGTTTTACAGGAAAGAAAGAACAAGCATAGAAAATTATTCATCCAGGCTCATTCAACGCATCGTTTGTGTCAGACAGACAAGTTAATTTGGTCCATGTGATATTCTATACAGTTTTCGTGACCTGACTTTGCTCAGGATTCAGTTTGGAGCAAAACTTTGCTTCCTCAGAGAGTAAATCCAGGTGTAGGACAGAGAAGACTGTTTTTTTGTAAGCAATGTGAGTAGGAGCACAGAAACACGATTTGACTCAGATATCAGACTCAAATTTGACACAGTTATTTGAGTCCCAGAAATCCATACACATCTGCATCCTATTTGCAAATGGAGATGGTGACTTCAGAGGTAGAAACACAGGAGAAGTTTGGAGTTGATACTGTAGAGTGTCCTGGGTTAAGCAGAGACAGAGTTAACTTCACAATAGCTAGCAAAAGCCTGTGTTTTGGATTTGTGCTCAGAAGAAAAGCTGATAAGAAGTGATGTTTATGGTTATTGCCAGGATACCCAAGGAAATATACTTTCAGCTTCCCTGCTCCCCACAGACAGGGAAGCAGGGGGGCTGGGAAGAAGCACAGCCAGTTTCTAGCCTAGGATTTGCTCTTAGGTTAAGACTGAAAACTAAGTAGCCAATAATCTATTCCATAACATACACGTCATGCCCAGTATATAGGTGAGGACCCTCCGAAACATCGGCCCCTTTTTGTTCCGGGTCCTTTGGTTTCCAGATGTCTCTTGGCTCCAGATCGTCTCGCTCCAGGTGGTCCCTCTCCCAAGGCCTTCCCCCTCCAACACACCCTGGTCGGCTCTTGGTCTGGGATGCTCGGACTGTGATCTCCGGTCTGTAAGTGCCTCCGGGAGTGGTGCACCCCCCGCCTGGGGGAATCGTGAGTGTGGTTTTCTGACTTTCTCTCTCCCTACTCTGGGATCGTCAGCCAGGAACAGGCTGAGTCTTTATCATCGGGTGTGGGGGGGCAGTATCACTGTGTATCACTCATTTGTATATTTGTATACAGTATTATTTTCAATCCTATTGTAGTTTAGTTATTAAATTGTCCTTATCTCAGCCCACGAGTCCTTTTTTCCCTTTACCCCTTTAACTCTCTCCCTTATCGCCGGATGGGGGGGCGAGAATTGTGTGAGCGGGTGTGTGTGGTTTGGCCCCCAGCCAAGGGCTAACCCGTCAGATTCCCCACTTTGGGAGCCAAAAAGGAATGGGATGGGTTTTTTGGTTGTTGGTTGGTTGTTTTTTATATTCTTTACTGTTCCTGATAAAATATTTGATGTTTTTCTGAGTTTTTTTGGATGGAACAAACGTTATGTTATTTTACTCGTACACATTCTTTCTGATATCCCAGTACCAAGTAAACTCTAAACCATCAGTGAGCTTCACAGTTTTAAATTATTCACTCAGCTTACAAAAGTATCACCAAAACTCTTGAAACAAACAAATAACAAGTTGAAAATGAATATTGCAATAGCAAAAAAATCAAACAAACATCACACCTTATAGGGAAACGTTTACCTACCACAAAAGCGTGAACTGTGAGATTGCAGTGAGCAAAGTGAAAAAAGAATCGATGAAGTGAGGTTGTGAAAGTCCTCTTACATTGGCTACTAACCACTTAGTCTTGAATGTTGTGATGCTTATGTCTGCTTGCCTCTTAAGATGAAACATGGTGAAAACTGTATTACTTTCTACGGGCTTGTAGATGAGGTAGAAACCATGTGCTTCATAGTGTTAACAGGTACTGAACAGTTTCTGCTAGTGAAGAGTGCGTGTGAAAGGACAGAGAGTAATGAATTATATTTTCCATGCTGCATGTCTTCACATTAACAGCTAACCGCTGTGTCTGTGTATATGAATGCAGCCAAAGATCATTACTGAACAGTCCTGGAGCATAAAATTTCCACCTGTCCTGCCAGAAGGAAGTGTCTTTATATTTTATGCTATTCAATTGAACTGACCCTCTAGGAGAAGAAATTCCCCCAAACCAAGAGCAGCAGAATGTAATTGCTGCAGAACTGGAATTTTCCTCAAACATCAAAATATGAGTTTCCATAATATTAACATTTGGAGGAAGATTTACACCCACAAAAGTTAGTAAATTTGGCATAAAAACTCACAGTCACTCTGTAACTCATTTTTCTATGTCAAAAAGAAGAGGACATGATGTTATTTGCCATATGTGTTGCTATATTGTAGCCTGGTGAGCTGAGGTTAAACTTGAAATGGGAACCTCCTTAATTTTGTGGATTTAAATTAGATCTATAATGTTGGTGTAAAAGTCAGCAGTGTCCTCAATGTACAGTTTGGTTGGATGCAAGATTCTTTATCTGTGAGTTGTTGCTATGGGAGATTATAATAACTTCTGCTGAGAGAGTAAAAAGGATTCTGTTTGCATATTTAAAAATATACACAGATGGAACATGTATATAGACAAGCACACACAAATACACATGCATTCGTGCAGGCACATATAGACATTTGTGTCTATTTTTATATTTACATTTATATAAATTGTCCATAAGAAAAACAGTGCCTAAGTGGGCCATAGTCATCAACACATTCTTATAAGCCAGAAAGAAACAGTAGTGTTGGGTTTTTATTACATTCAAAGACTGAGTCCTAGCAGACTGTGCATTGTCTGGAGGGGAGCTCATTAAAGTGGACTGTAATTGAGGCATCAAAATACTCTCTTTACTATTTTTTTCCCCTTTTCCACAACAGGAAAGACTTCACGAAGAACACAGCATACTGGCTGCTGAGGACTTTTGACAATCATTAAGGCTTACTGTATGGTTTTATTATCCATCATAAATCTGAGCACTAGGAAATGAAACTCTAGTATCAGAAATTTTATCCCACTGAAAATAAACTGTTAAAGTCTGGTTGTCTTTCTCACTCCACGAAAAGAAAAGGGGCTGTCCCAACACACCTGCTATTAGCACCCACTGAAAGCCAACTTACTTTACAGTAAATAAATATGTTAAATATTAAAATGCAACATGGCCTAAAGGGCCACTGTTCTCCAAGTTTCAGTACAAGAAAAATATATTTACTCAGAGGAGTTCAGAAAGGGCATCTTGTGAAATCTGAGTTGATCTTTCACAGAAAACCACCAGACCTTCAGAGTGGTTGATGTTGGAAGGAGCCCCTGGAGGTCATCTGGACCAGCCCTCCTGGTACCTAGAGCCAGTTGCCAAGACAGCTGCATGAACTATGTTGAGACAGCTACAATGGACATTTTTCCTACAATGGACTAATTATCTTCCAACGAAATAATTAACAGCGACATAAAACTTTTGTTGACTCTGTCTGGGATCTGGTGGACAACACAGAAATTTCCAGTTCTGTGTATAAAATCCTGACATTGTACATCATTTATATGGCCAAAATCCTAGGTAATCTTAAACTGCAGCAAGCATGGTATGTCATTTTACTTTTATCTAAGCTATTAAAGCATTTGGCACCGCAGTATTTAGGGGATACTGGGGTGGCTAATGCATTGGTGTAGCTCCAGGCAATGTGCTTTCTTAACTAATTTAAGGATATAAATGGGCTTTTGATGGAATGGAAGCTTGTGCTGATTCTTTGCACAGTGTTGTACTCCTTCCATTAGCAATAATTGCATATGCCACCGCCTGTTTCAGGCTTTATAGTTTTGTTCTCTATTTGTCTACTTTCCCTCTTCACTGTTTCCCGGAAGAAAATTAATAACAATAATTTCAGCAACGTTTCCGAGTTAACATGACAAATTTTTTCTTTTGTTAATTAAGCTAAGTGAATAGTAAAGTACTTTACCTGGAAAGTAAAGGAGCCTTTTCCCTCTCTTTTTTGATCACTCTTAACCTTATACCAGCAACAGTCTGATCAAAAATTTGAGTCTATTGTTGCAAACAGTTATACATGAAATACAGACTTTGATTTATTTATTATTTCTTTTTTTTTTCCCCCTCTGTAGTGAAAATCCATGTTTACTTCCCGGTGTTGTCCAAAACCAGCCCAGACTCATTAAAAAAAAAATTCTTATATGTTTATTTTTAATCATAATTTCAAATTTGGTAAGAAATGCAACAGACTTGGACCAGATATTCAATGAAAACACACTGCCGATGTGAGCAGAAGTGTTATGTAGCTAACTACACAGCTAGATGCCCAGACAGATTTTTTTGTTTGTTTGTTTACTAGATCAATGAAAACATTAATTCAATTGGAAGTCTGATCTACAGATAATGATAATTGGAGAAGACTAATTGCAGTTAATGGAACTATGGCAGTTTATGCCAGTTGAGAATCAGTCCCATTTTCTTTTTCCTTCTGAAAGAATTTGACTTATTTGTGCTTAAAAGATGAGTAGGTTTTTTTCTGGAATTCACTAGTGAAAAACAAAGAAACATGCTGCTAATAACAACTTAAAAAAGAAAATTGTAATATGGACAAATCAGTATAATCAGCTGTTTTGTAATGAGATCCTTTTTTCAAGAGTATTTTTACCTTACTGTTTGCCTGTCTGCTTGCTCATTTGTTTTAAAGAAAGTCACACCATGAGTAGTGAGTTAGATTTTCATTCACTACCCCAGTTTTGTATCTTGTGTTAGGACAGCATCCAAATATTACCCTTCTACCAGCTTCTGGTTTCTCCTTATAACAGAATCTTCCTAACTGACGCATCAGATTCGTCCCAGACTGTGACAACAATGTGGAAAGTCTAGCTCTAGAGTGATACCAATCAATTTCTCTCCAAAGAAGACAAACATTTTCGTCAGAATAATAAGTACTTTTAGGCAGCGTTTCCACCTCTTGGTAATAATGAGATATAAGTTCTGTTTCTGAATCATTCTTATTGTCAGGAAATTGTGTCACAAATCCAGACTGACATTCAGAAAAGTATGAAAAGGTATGCTCACCTATAAATATATACTTGATTTAACCGAAATGTAATTCCATTTCAAGTACTTCTCAAGACTACTTTTGGGTTCAAACATCAAAATCTACTGAGGTTTCAGAAAGAAAACATAACATGAAAAAACTCATGAAACTTAAAATGAAGTAACATAATGTAACGCAACGTAATGGAAGGTAACACAACATAGCGTAACGCAATGTAGCATAACATATAATAATATAAGGCAAACCCTGACCCTTCCAGCAGGGAAAAGTATTTTTGTGAGTTAAAAATTATCTGCACTCCAAATGAAAGAAGCATTTTATACCAACCATTATGAGGCAAAGACACACAGTGAATAGAAGCAGCCGAGAAGAATAGCTAACTTTAGCTCTAACAATGGCCTTTGAATCATCTGCTCAGCTCCTTTTTGTGACTTGATGTTATTAAATTTTTTGTGTCAGTCTCTTCTTAAAGTTTTGAAAGGTCCAGATGCTTAGGGGCTTCCTAACAGAGGTCATGTATGTATTTAGATTGAAGTTCCATACTCTCCAAAAAAAAAAAAATCCTTAAATTGTTTAATTTATTTTTGTTTATCCATTTCATTCCTTGCCTAGTAATTCTGATTGGCCACTACAAGGGTGATTGAATTTTCCAAAGTGATTTCGAATTTTGGAACTCCTCATTTCTATTGTGCTCAGCAATGCTTACCTCATCCCTAATTTCAGAGGATTTGAGCAGTAATTCGTAAAGAAAACAGGGTGTTCTGTGTGTTCAGCATCTAAGATACAGGTCAACAACCCGAACTGGGAGACAACTAACATTGTGGTCATTACCTTCAGAGCATCTCATGTGTGTCAGCAATTAAGTTAATATATTATCATGCTTTAAGACAGGAGGATAAAAAAATAAGAAAAAGCCCAAAACTGTGACACCAAGTAATGAGTATCCTGCTATGTGGCAGGATATCTATGTCAAACAATATACTCAGCTCCTATTTATTTAGCAAAAATACAGGGCAAAGAATCTTGTGCATCAAGATTCAAAAAAAGAAACAAACCACAAGCAAAACTTACTAATATATATTTCGATTTTGGATAAGATAAGACTTAGTAGAAATTACAAATATCAGTTAAGATAATAATTGCAATAAGTGCTTCTGTTCACACTTTAGCATCAGGTATAACACGTAAGAGTTTTATGGTCTTGAGAGGAGGAGATTGTTACTACATATATATTCTCAGGTTAGAGTGTGGGTTTGGACAGTAGGAGAGCAGCAGAGGCACTAGTGTAATAACCTGTAACTATTTTACTAGGTATCTATGTAATATTATGTTGCATAAAACTCTTTGTTTCATTGATTCTGGTCAATGTGGATTTTGAATAAATTAAAGTGATTTTTACTTTAAACTGTAATTGCTCCTTATCTTGTGTTTTGTGTTGTCATATATAGCACAGAAAAGTCAATAAATGTAACGTGAGAGATTTTCCAAGGGGTATCATAAGAAAGTCTGTCATTAATAACACTGTCTTTCTTTTTAAACCAACAGATCTCAAAACCCTTTAAGATATATGGCTACATGTAACTAATCTATTTCATAGGTTAGAAAACAAAGGCACAAAAGGGAAATCAGGGGCAGATGAACTTCTTCCAAATGCCAAGCAAGATGCTATCACCGCAGCCATGCTGTCTCTGAGTGAAGTCTCATTCGGTATGGTTAGAGGTGATCACAGTGCACGAGGTATGAGCATATTTTAAATGTTTCTGAGATGAGGGCATGAATTTATTCACTTGCTTTCATAGTGTCCGTTTCAAACTCCAGAGGCCAGACTCATTGGGATGTTTTACAGTACATCCATTAACCTTGTTTGGCTGGTAGGATTCTTTATCCTGCATTTTTGATATATTTTTAATTGAACTTGGCACTATTGCAGCAATAGCTCAGGTTCGTCAATTTTTAGTCTATCTGCTGTGTAGTACTTGGGGGTTTTAATTAATTTTAACACACAATTTCTGAGGCTTTCACTTTTTTTTTGTGAAAGGTTGTGTTTTAGGAGCAGAACGAATAGCTTGACAAGACAAAAACATAATGAATTTTTTTTTAAGCATCTCACACAACTTGCAATAAATTTAAAGCAAATGCTGAAAGTTAAACCCAAACTGAAGCTGTCTGGATTCAGTCTAAGGAACACAGAGCCAAAAGAGCAGAAAGCTTTGAGAAGAAATCTCCCTATGCTTTTCTGAAGCATATGGAGAAAAATAGGAGTCCTGTCTCACAAAATGTCTACCAAAGATTTTAAAGCATTGCGTAACTGGATGATTGATTACAAAGAAGAAGAAAAGGACTGTTTCCCTGTTTTATGCATGCCATCCAAGAGTATAGGTATTAAAATGCCTTATCATTTCTATGTTGGTGAGGAATAAATAGTGAGCAACTGTAATTAATAACTATTAAAGCTGTTTGACTGATCATATCTTCTGGCTTGCAAAATCTTTTATGTGCAGGTGTGTGCATTAATGGAATCCATTAAATTCATATATTTCAACAGATAGTAATTTACGATCTTTTATAAGATCTGTCATGAAACACAGTCAGAGATATAGGATTGTCTCAGTGCATTACATAGCAAATTGTACTCCCCTTTCCTCTGAAATGACTTGACTTTAGAGACTAAATATGAATGTCAATGCATTGGACAGCCACATTAGGTATACTTTTTGCTCTACCATCGCCTGGGAATATGTGGAATAAACCTTTTATCAGTGGCAAAGCTGAGAACAAGAGTGAACAATATTCAAAGTGGCTGGAGGAAAAAATGTGTGGGAGTTCTATCTATTTCACTTTATACATAAAAAAGAGAAAGAGATTGAGTGTGTAACCCTCATTTATGAATTGTAATGGCTCTCCTATGAGTTGCTAACTATTCTTTTCAACTTGTATTTGTTATTTTTTTCCTGTTGGTCCTTTCATAAAACCTAAGAAGATGAACAGACAAGTAATTTTTTTCAACCACTCCACATCAAATTCAGAGGCCTATTCAGCCCTGGATATGTATAAAAATCACTCACTAATATCAATAATAATGATTCTTTCTTTTGTTCGAGAGAAACACAAGCTGTAAGTGTATGAGGTAAAAAAAGGGAAATAAGGGCTGATTAGAACAGAAAACAGAGGAAAAAACAATAGTTTTATGCCCAGACTTTAATGAGTTAGTGAAGGATTATAGACAAAATATATCATCTCTTAAAACAAATCTCTCAGGGAGGCTTTTGTCTTGTTGGTCTATTTAATAGCACATTGAAATTATCATAATTAAGTGTAGATAGTCAACATATTAAATGGATTAGTATCTGCTGTATATACAATCTTCATATACTTATCTAATTATACCTTGATAAGGGAGGAGCTATAATACTATCATATAAAGGTTGAACTTTTGCCTCCTTTTTAGTAAATAAATTCAAAATTTAAAAAATTACGACATACTTTCGCTGGGAAGTATGACAGGTCATTAACCTGGGAAAATTCCATCTCACTGGAGTTTGCTTCCATCACTCTACACGTAGATCAACAAGCTGAGTCCCTAAAAAGAAAGCAGAGAAAACAACTTCTTGGTCACTGTTTTCTCCTACAGATTTCTGTGTACCTGGGACCCATTTTGTCTGTAGGATTTTTGTCTACAGTTCTAGGCAACTCTATTACTTTGTTTTTGAAGGAAAATGAAGGGATATGTTTGAAAGGAAGGGGAAATGACATTTAAATGGATCAGAGTAACTTGACAGAAGGGACAGAAAAGCAAGACAGAATTACTCAAAAGTAATTTTGAGTAGACACTTAGAAGTAGAGTATGAAAACATAAAAGTGCTGTCCTTTCACTTTGTGTATTGTTCTGGAGGACAGAAAGAAAGAAAGTGCTCTATGAGATGTCCAAAACTTCATATATTTCAGAGCAAAGTAAACAAAATTATCAAGGAGTTGTAGGCAATGAGTCATGAGGAAAGATGAAAAAGAATAAATCTGCATTGGCTGGCTAATGCCAGCTAACAGGCATTCTGTATACTTTCTTTGAAAATGTAGAAAGGCCTTTATTTTATCTGTCTAGATTTGTAAGGACATCCTATGAAAGGGAACTTCTGAGATGCCTTCAGAACAATTTACAAACCTTATCCTTGTTATCACCTTAACAAACGAGCACAGAAGAAACAGATATTTTAGAAGAGTGCAGTGCTACGCAACAAACAGTTATGGGATAGAAAGAATGTCTCCTTCACATAGAGCACAGCTGGACTATGAAAAAAAACTAAGGAAGTGATGAATGCTCCCAGACTGGCTAGCAAATGTATACAAAAGTAGAGACTCCCATGCTGGCAGTAATGATCCAGAAGACCCAAAGCCATATCCTCAGGTAGTGGATGTCACTCTAAGGTTTTTTGTGCCACTAGAGTATGTGTTAATTACACTTAAATTTTTGAGTTTTTTTTAAATACAGATTTTTTGAAGATGACAGCCCAAATTAGCATGGTCATTTGAAGAGAATGCATTTCATCAGTCCTTCTATAGCTCTTATATATATGTGTGTTTATACCCATGCATATACATTTATAAATAACATTATCAAAGAACTAAGGTGAGGTTTTTGGATTCAGTCAATCTTTTGGGAAGTAGCCCTTCATCCACAGTTTCTGTTGAAAGAAAAACTGTTTTATAGCTGAAACAAAGAAAGGGCTTGAAAATTGCTTTCAAACAGAAAGGCACAAGGGGAGGTATGCACAGGCTATAAATTGCTCTCCCTCTGATATTCACAAGTCTGTATTTTGAGGAAATGACTGCTGGTGTGCCTGCATTCACATTAGTGACAAAAGAAGGAAACCAAGAGTAATGCATATGAGAGAGAAGCACTGATTTTTCCATGTGTTTCCATCATTCCTCTTCTTTCTGTACGACAAGGGCCTAAGATTTTGAGAGATGCCTTAGGTAAGTGACTCAGTCTGCAGGGTTGACAATGAAGAGTTTGGAAGAGCTGTAATTGTGAAAATAAGAATGAAGGGCAGTTGTAACTTTGGACTGACGTTGAGAGCCGCCTTAAGAGAAGCTTGATAAGGTCAAACTAATAAACTTGGGAGCTGCTCAAAGGGAAACCAAATTCTGGAGCTGTGAGACACTTTGACAGATAATTAGCATAAAACTGTGCAAGTACCCCACCAAAGAGAAAGTGAAATCACAATCACAAATAGAATTGAACCTAAATGAGTCAAAATAATGCACCAAATGATTGCCCTTGAACTCACAAATAAGTACCAAGGGCAGAATTAGATCCATTGTTCCTGGATAAATGCAGATTCACTCAGCACTAGATGAGTCAATGACAATGAAATACATGCATCTGGTGACAGCTGCTGTATTTTGGCTTCTTTGTAAAGGACTGCTAAGTGGCACATGTGATACACCTGTACAAATGGAAATCTTTTGGTTTGTGTGGTACATTGTTGGTTTGTTTACCTGGCCATATGGGTTTCTGATAATTTCGTTCACATTGTGTAGCTTTGTCCACTGATTACAGTTCATTTCATACAAGTTGCCATTCAACAGATGATAAAGACTTGCAACTTATATCCAAACACTTCTTTCAGTGTCCTGTTGACAGACCTAGCCTTTTCTTTCTCTGCTTTTTTATTTTCCTGGGTATATTTCTCGGCTGGCAGGCCTTTTATCTTTACCTCCTCTAAACTCTCAAAGGCTCCTAACTCTTGGATCAGGCTCTTTTCAGTCTTCTGAATCTCAAAAATGTCTTCTGCAAAAATGGGCATTTATTTAGAAGGCACAAGGGAAACTGCAAGAAGTGGCTATAGCAATTTGCATCACCTCTGTCTACTCCACTTTGAAGATGGTCTGTGTCAGAAAACATTTTAATTTTCCACTTTTTTACTTAATACACAGGTATTCAGTGCTGCTTATGACATAAATTTTTGCCTATGAAGTCATCTGTAAAACACATGTGATCTGAATTTACCTCTGTCAGAGTTTCTTTTGCAAATTAGAGGATATCCGAACACTGAATGGTACACATCTGGCCCGTTAAATGTCTCATATAACTTTGTCTCAATACACCAGTAATAGCCACTGTGCTTGCCTGATTGGTGAATCAGGACTCTAGCCTGGCTATTCCTGAAATAAGTATCATGAAGAGATCTTACGTTTCTCTGAAAACCTGACAATAGATAACACTGATTCTTTTCCTTCTCACCCACCCACCTCTCCACGATGATATGTTAGAGCTGCATGAACAATTCAGGGCTTGATTCATACAAGGAGCCTTGTTAATTGAGCCCTCTAGGGTTTTTTATCAGGAACTGGGACCTAGTTTCCTCCTGTATTTTTTTTTCAGACTTTTGAATTTCACTTGTTTTCGACTCTTCTTCCCTGAAGTTTTTGGTACATTTCAAAACTCTACTCAGCATTTGGAAACTTATAATGAAGCCAAATAAAACAAGGTCACACAGAGAAGATTCAAGGACAAATGTAGAGTTCATGTCTTATTGACCAAGATTCTTGAAGCCCACACATTAGTTTAAAGTTGTTTGTGAAAACGTTAAAGCGGCCATGCCATGTTAGACCAGAACCCCATCTATTCCAGTATCCAATCCAAATGCCTGTAACCCTGATGAGAGTATAAGGACCAGATCTGCACATAATAACACTTACCTGGAATATCCTGCACCTTTCAACAAACTGCAGATCAAGGCTTTCCTGAGATGGAGGTGGTGTCTTTATTTATTTATTTATTTATTTATTTATTTAATATTTTTTTTTTCTATTTATATGGAGTCCTCATTGTCCATCATCTTGTACAGAGTGGAAACAAAATGTTATGATCAGGCTACATTTTACACACATTTTCCACTGATGCAAATGACAACATCAGAGACAAGAAATTGGCAAAAAGAGGTACTCATCCTGAATATGTTTCTCCCTTGGATTACACTTCTGATAAACATTACCTACAAAGCAGTTTTGTGTTAGAGAATATTTTGAAAGGGAAGGGGGTGTATAGAAGAGGGGTTGAATATTTTTTTTTACCTTTCAATGCAAAATGCAGCGTAAGATCTCTGCAAAACTCTAGCAAGAATTTTCTGTGTGGAAGCCAGAGACAATATTTGTAGTACTTCTGTTTATCTGTGTATCTCCCAGCAGACATGTTTGTAAGTCTGCTTCTGTGTGCATTTCTTTGTGTATATCAGTCCGTTTTTCTTCCTGCTGCCTCTTTCTCTTTCTTTTGTTATGTATGTGCTGTCTCCTTCCCAAATCCCTTATGCTTATTTTCCAGACGCATTTATTTATGTTCCCTCGCTAATTGAAAATCTCATATTTGAAGTTATTATTCTGATTGATGTCTGTCATTTTGATCAAGCAGTTGCTCACAGATGCTTTGTTAGAACAATTTTGCTTGTTAGTTTATCACCATCCATCTCCCTCCTGACCTTCTGTGATGTTTGGTACCAAAACCATTAAATATCTCCTACAAACAGACAGACAATTGGCCATCCTCTCACGTGCACATGGCTGTAACTACAACTGCAAAACCCTGGGCAATCAGCTGCGTGGGCAGGTTCTATCTCAGACTTTAATGGAGATTTCTTTCTAGACAGTAGAACAGGGAAAAATACTTGTCATAATACAGTAATGTTATTATTCTTACTTCCAGTGACATGCTTTGGGCATTAAGAAGCAGGAAGCTGACTGCGTGTTCTAACAGGTTTTTATTCAATAGCCAGCAGTTCAACTCTTCAATATAACACAAACTTTGTGTGTCTTCTGAGAAAATAAGTTAGTAAAAATAAGAGAAAATGAAAACAACACTGAGGATCAAAACTACTAAAATATCAGATTTTCATTTTTTAAAGCTCAGATTTTCAAAGCTGCTGCACTGCAAACTCGTGAGTATTTCTGATATAGACATTCCCTTGGTATCTAAGGTTCTGCTCTGAGCCTGCCAAGAACTCCAGTTTTGACAGTGTGAGAAATCTATTTTATGCCTAAATCCTCCCGAGATTCACAAAACAGGCATGTGTCTACCTGTCTTATGTGAAGGACTTGCTCCCAGAGTTGTACACTGGTATGTATTAAGTATTTATTGGAGCAGGGACCAGAACCCATGTGCTCTTCTCCCACATGAGTACACAATCCAACAGACAAAGGAATCTTGCTTATTCATTCTTTCTGTCTGGCTTGATGAATATTTCATTTTATCTTGCAAAGTAGAACAACTTCAAGAAGGAATTATGTTCCAAGAAAGAGGACACATGAATTCAGGCCCCCAAGCCAAAGAGGTAGAACCGTCCTTCTGCTCCCATTGCTGTTTTGTAAAAGAAAGCTTCCTATCACGTACTGCTTGGAGGTCACCCTTACAGGTATGTTTCAATAATATCTTGAGGCTCTGCAAGGAGTTTGTAGACTGAGTATTTTATGGGAATGTTCTTTTAAAGCCATGAAGTTCATTCACACAGTAACTACCACTATTTCATATGAAATGGCCTTTAGACAAAATGGCTAAGATAATGTAGTGATGACTAAAACCAGGTCATTTTCTTCCTGTATTTAAAGGCCCATCTTCTGCATGAGTTCAGTCCCTTCCAAACCACTCAATAACACTAGTGCTTGGGATGCATTCTTAGTGAGATTGGCTTGAATCCTTGAAGCAGGAAGGAATGAAGTCCTGTTCAGTTCTTTGATCTAAGTCTCCTCATCCAGACTATTCACTAAAATGTACAGCTCCTCTTCAGGCCATATATTTCATTCGCACATCTTTTATTTCTGAAGACCATAATTTCAGGAGAGGGCCAGGGATCTAAATCCTGAGTGGAGGGTGGAAGACACCTGTTGCCATAAGGAAAGTTCCCTTTGCCTTGCAGAAGTACACATGTCATCCATCTCTCTTTTTCAAGTGGTCGCTTTTGGTCAGAAATATGTGTGTTAACTTCAGGGGAGCTCTCTGCTTTTGCACAATTATTTAGTTCACAGTCACAATGGAAGAGTAGAAAGAAATCCTGAGAGATGAAAAAGCAGGAGAAAGGCTAGAGCAAATAACACTTGAGAACTCCATGGAAAAAGTGAAGAAATTAAAAATCTTTCCGGGAATAGTCTTCAAAATACTTCTTCACTGGTTTATGACAGTTAGTTGAATGTTAATAAAGACACCAGATGTAACATAATTGTAGTAAAAATTTTACGGATCTTAGTTTAATTGTGTACTACAAGGCTAGATACAAGGGTAGAAACATATCAGATTTTTTTTAACGTTTTCTTCAAAACCAAACTATGATGGAGTGACGGCTTTGGTGGACAGGGGAAGGGTGGTGGATGTCATCTATCTGGACTTCTACAAAGCCTTTGACATGGTCCCTCACCACATCCTCCAGTCTAAAGTGGAGAGGTGTGGATTTGAAGGATGGACTGTACGATGGATTAGGAATTGGCTGGCTGGAAACAGCCAAAGGGTTATGATTAATGGTTCTGTGTCAGGGTGGAGGCCGGTCACGAGCGGTGTCCCTCAGGGGTCCGTCTTGGGACCAGTGCTCTTTAACATCTTCATCAATGACATAGATGATGGCATCGAGTGCACCCGCAGCAAGTTTGTAGATGATACTAAGCTGAGTGGTGCTGTTGACACACTGGAAGGAAGGAAAGCCATCCAGAGGGACCTGGACAGGCTGGAGAAGCAGGCCCCTGTAAACCTAATGAGGTTTAATAAGGCCAAGTGCAGGGTGTTGCACTTGGGTCAGGGCAACCCCAGATATTTATACAAACTGGGGGAAGATCTCCTTGAGAGTAGCCCTGCGGAGAAGGACTTACGGGTCCCGGTGGATGAGAAGCTGGACATGAGCCAGCAGTGCGTGCTTGCAGCCCGCAAAGGCAACTGTGCTTTGGGCTGCATTAAAGAAGCGGTGGCCAGCAGGGAGAGGGAGGTGATTGTGCCCCTCTACTCGGCTCTTGTGAGGCCCCATCTGGAGTACTGTGTCCAGGCCTGGGGCCCCCAGCACAGGAAGGACGTGGAGCTCTTGGAGTGGATGCAGAGGAGGGCCACAGAGATGATCAGAGGGCTGGAGCACCTCTCCTATGAGGAAAGGTTGAGGGAACTGGGCTTGTTTAGCTTGGGGAAGAGGAGGCTCCGGGGAGACCTCGTTGCGGCCTTCCAGTACTTGAAGGGAGCGTATAAACAGGAGGGGGAGCAACTGTTTACGAGGGTGGATAGTGATAGGACAAGGGGGAATGGTTTTAAACTAAGACAGGGGAGGTTTAGATTAGACATTTGGAGAAAGTTTTTCACCCAAAGGGTGGTGGCACACTGGAACAGGTTGCCCAGGGAGGTCGTGGATGCCCCATCCCTGGAGGCATTCAAGGCCAGGCTGGATGTGGCTCTGAGCAGCCTGGTCTAGTGGTTGGCGGCCCTGCATATGGCAGGGGGGTTGGAACTAGATGATCACTATGGTCCTTTTCAACCTGCGATATTCTGTGATTCTATGATTTAAAGTGTTCTGGAAATGCTGGCAGAGAAACATTCCTTGTATGAGGTTTTGTTTATGACAAGACATAATTAAGTTGTCTTTCCTGATATTTTATTTCTCCTCATTGACTCACTAACATTTTCTCAGGATTCAAAATCCAATACTAGATCCACATTGCCTTTGAAATATTCCCATCCCAATGCACTACAAGTTTATGACAGACAACTTGCCTGACCCAGGCTCCGTCCATTCCTTTTAAGAAATAACCACAGTTTCTTGCATTAATTTGAATACAAAAGTAAATGAGGCAACTTTTTTTGTAGCTGCCATGGCTACGTATATTTCCTAACATAGTGACTGAACTGTTATGTACTTATTCTGTAAAATTTTGTCTACAGCAATACTGTATAACTAACATTTTTAGTACTATTTTTGGACCTACTAGATGCCATTCCATGCATTACACACATCTCTAGCTAGATTTGTAGAAATGCCTACTTTTATACATATATGAACAATTTTTTCTGGTCTCTGGGCACAAATTCTACATCTTGGATGTACTGTCTCTCTCACATTCAACATATCTCATGTGAATGACCTGTTTCTCTGCAGTTCCAATGGAACCCTCAATTTTTCTTTTTAACTGTCCTTTGAGAAGTTTCTTATAATTTGGCACCTTCTTCTGATGAGGTATTTTATCCCTACAAAAATTCACATACACTTCTTTCATCCTTTTCTGATTACATCTTTTTCTTTTTCTTTTTCTTTTTCTTTTTCTTTTTCTTTTTCTTTTTCTTTTTCTTTTTCTT
>WKFP01015331.1:1200697-1261733 GCA_011057875.1 Pterocles orientalis | reverse complement strand
CAGAGTAGAGGGGGAGGAGAACCTCTCTTGACCTACTGACCACCCCCCTTCTGATACACCCCAGGATGCCATTGGCCTTCTTGGCCACGAGGGCACAGTGCTGGCTCATGGTCATCCTGTTGTCCACCAGGACCCCCAGGTCCCTCTCCCCTACACTACACTCCAACAGCTCAGTACCCAACTTATACTGGAACCTGGAGTTGTTCTTGCCCAGATGCAAGACTCTACACTTGCTCTTTTTAAATTGCATTAAATTTTTCCCCGCCCAAATCTCCAGCCTGTCTAGGTCTCGCTGGATGGAAGCACAGCCTTCTGACGTGTCAGCCACTCCTCCCAGTTTTGTATCATCATATTCATATATACAAAAACTCTCCAGGGCAAAGGTATTTGGTAACCTGCCTCCAAAGGTGGCAGAAGATTGAGGTAAGTACTAATAACTAATTGGAAGAAAATTCCTATTTTAACTTTTTTGTTTGCACCCATACCCACCTTGCATTTCTACTTAGGAAATTTAATGGACAGTGTTTATTGGCTTATTTGTAAAACTCGTGATCACCAAATGAGCAATTAGCTCTCATAGTCCACTTTATCCAGTGGTCAGACCGATCTAGACTTCTTGGAAACAGCTGCAAATATTTTGTCCATGTTTAACATGAAAGAAGAACCTTGGTTTTTTGATTATTAATACTAGAAAAGAACAAACTATTAATATCAGGGGTACACATATATGTATATTTATGCAGCACACACACTGGTACACACGTCCATCGGTTTGTATTACACAATTCCAGCGCAACAGGGGATGCCTTTTCATGCTTCCTGATAAGAAAAGCATATCCCCAGTAAGAATGAATTCAATGCCTTTTGTCAGTTAGGTTTTTTGGTATACCTGCTTGATACCACTGGATATGAAAGTTTACCAGATTTGGAAAATATATACCATGTTAAAAAAAATTATGGAAATAAACTGGGCAAAATTTATTCGAATTCTCTATGATATTATTCATTTATATTTTACCAGAAATATGAAAGACTAAAAATTGAATACAATAAATATAAGAAAAAAACCAAAAAATTGCTATTGATATCCTCGTTCATAGCAAAAGGAATGGTTCCCAGGTTAGCAGACTTCAGGTAATTTTAAGCAACTGTCCTGATTTTCATAGGGGAAACCAGTGAATTTCACCAACTATTTCCTATTCAAGATTTAGCTTGAATTTTGATGTCTTGAAATGCTGGAGAAATCAGGACTCTGGATAAATTGATCTAATAACAAATTATTCCCAGGGTTTTAATTAATGCAAAAAATTTTCTTTTTTCTGCTTAAGCTTTTTGTTTTTCAGTTTACAGTTTTAAGAATGTTGATGCAGTTTACCATCTGTATTAAAGGGATGTGTCCTGTTATAATCTTTTCCATGTGTTGGTTTATGAGATATGATCAAAAAGCTTCCCATGTTTCTTCTTTTAAAGCTAATAATGTAATTATTAAATTATTACTATGAACTCATTTGTAGTTCTTTTCCACTGTCAAGATTTTTCTTTCCTATTTTCAATCAATTTTATAGGACTAAGCGCAGGAATGAGATTGGTATTATCGCTTCACTGTGTCTTCTAAATATCCCCAGAATTAAGACATTTTGCTTTAAACTTTATTAGCTGTGCACCCCTGTCATTTCTTTTAAAAAACACTTCTGCTATTGAATTTTAGTGAGGAGGGGAAAGTGGTGGGTTGGAGGGGGTCCTTTATTATTTTCTCTGTGTGGAGAAAAGCTCTTTATGCATGCATGGCCACAGTGTAGAAAACTACAAGTACTTTCCAGACTGTCCTGTCTGTATGTATCGCAGGTAGCATGGTACACAACCTAGTAAGCATTGTATTTAGGGCATGCCAAAGACCTCAAGGAACAGCCAGAATAATTTGTTGCCTGTGTAACTTTCTTTTATATGATGTGATTTTTTTTTTGAGAGTAGCAATCTGTTTTCCAAGTGAGAACAAATTTCAGGTAAATAGTCATCCTGTGATTCCCAGCGTTGTTAAACAGTTCGACCACACATTGACTTCGTTGTACAGCCCCATATTCTGCAGGTCAAACCAAATTCTGTCATCTCACTGCTAAGAGATACACCGTCTCTCCTCCGCTTTTTTCTTAGACCTCTTTTGTGATGAAAAATCCTGCACAATTTTTCCATGCTGTACATGCTGAGGCCAGAAAGTTAATAATTACCCTTTATGTAAACTCAAAACCTGGGCAAAGGAAATCTAATTCTCCAGCTGACAGACATAATCTGATGATAAAGAACCTATTGTTAGAGTTGTTGCTCGTGTGAAATAAAATCTACAGTCCTCTTGTCCCACTGATTTCCGTTGGCCAGTAATGGGGGTAAATTGATGCACAAGGACATAATGATAAAAAAAAAAGAAATCAAACACAAAATAGCTTTAGATATTAACAGCTTCCTTTCATCAACTCTGAAAACAGACTGCCCATCAACAATACAGTGAATTGGGCCTGAAAATAAAAGTACCACTACAAATTCCCCATGTTCTCCAAATAAAAAAGAAAAATAGCATTCTCTCATTAGATTTTACAAATAAATTCAACTGTTTGGTTTGAGTAAAAATGATGACATAGCTGACTGAAAAATCTCCAAATCCAGTACTGAAATTGTAATGACAAGTGAAAATGAGTGAATAAATGCAGCTATATTTAAAGGGAAAATGCAGGCAAAGCATTCATTTAGTATATAAAAATCTGCAGAATATCCTTCTGATCACCGTCTGTATGCAAAGCCAGTCATATATAAAGAGTTTTATTTTCTTTTGTAGAAAAGATTTCGGTTGCTGAGGACTTTTTTCTTCCTAACTAGCTGTCAGCTGTTACTGTCATCAGTGATTAAACATAAGCAGGAGTTGTGATTCATCAACGGCAGATAGAATCATCACGGATGTAAAGTATTCTTTGTTCCAAGGTCAGATCTTGTATGAAGCTAGGACAACTTTATGCACCAATCCCTGTGTCTGGTTTATTTATGGTAATTCATTTACTGTCATATCATTACAGAACAAGGATAAAATTTATATGCAATTGGAGAAATATGTTCAGAAAACATGAGGACGATGAAATGTGTGTATATGTATGTGTGTGTGTTTTATGAACAATATGAAATGCTGGATCTATGGCTATGTGCATACATTCTGGTGTGCATATTAATGCTTTGTATCTATAGAGAAACTGGTGTATTTAGAGATCTCTGAACAGCTCAAAAGCATCACAGCGTCCCTCCCCTGGGCATTGCTTTGGCGTGTTTCTTAACCAGTAAACTCCTCAAGAACTGTCACTTATCAAATCTTTGTACACTACCTAAAACAACAGGACTCTTATCAGGATCAGCAACTCTGGGCATTTTTAATACCTACTTAATAACAATAATTACAGATGGCTAAAATGAGGTATAAGGAGATTAAGTGATTTGTTGATCTATGCACAGCAAGGAAATAGCTAAGTGGGGAATATACCCTGGGACTCTGTGTCCCTAATCCTGTGTCTCAGCTAGAAAATTTGTGATTCCAGAGAAGCTGAGAAGAGGATTTGGTCCTTGTGTCTCAAGATCTCGTCTATCCACCACAATCTCTAACAAGCAAAGACTATCTGAAGCAGTAAGATTATTTTTCCCTATTATTAGTGTGTTTAGGTTGTTCTCTGTATATTCCTAAGTATTCCACATTTTATTTGGTTAAGTAGTAAGGGTGTTAGATATAGAGAGGTAAAAAGTGCTTCATTAATGTTTCTGAGAAATAGATTAGACAGTCTGAGACCTTCAAGACTTTGAAATGAATCTGAAATCACCAACAAATGAGTCAAAGGAATTTCATTTTGGTTTATTTTTTTAAATTCATAGCCTGCTATTTTCCAAGTTTAGGCAGATTTATACTTCTTGGTTATATACTGTTTCTAACTGATCCTATCAAAGAGAGTTTTTTAAAACAAATAATATGGGAATGTTTCTTTTCATCTGAATTGCTGTATTTTCGTGATTCATGGACTTTTGAAGGTAGAAGATAGAAGGAAAAATTATGATCATGAAATCATACCTATTCCATAACATCTTAGAGAAATTACTTTAGTATTTCTTGCAGTAAACCAAGGCCATCAGCTGGAATCCAACCATAACTAAATAGCATAATCTATTTATTTTTAATTTATCTTTTAGGAAAAAAAAAATAATTAAAGAACTCCTTCAACTGACACGTACAGACATATAATCATATGGGGAATAATCAGTGACTTTGGCTATTCATACATCTTAACAACAGATAGTGAAAAAACAAAGAGAATGAGACATCGGCAGCCATTGTTTCCCAAAGAGCCAGGGTTTGCTCATCTGATGCATACATCAGGTTCTTAGATACAAAAGTTTACAAGAGCGAGGATAATTTTATGCATAATTCATGTCAAGAAAAAAGAACTATACCTTCAGAGAATATTATATTCATCAAATAATTTGACAATCTCTAATTAAGAGTCAGAAGAGGAGATACAAATGACCGTCATATGTTTTTTTTTAAAAAAAAAACAAACCTCAGAAGTTGGAAAAATGCCTGCAGAGCAGGATAAAGGGCACAAAACAGCTGAAATTGGATGATGACTGAGATAATGTATTATGTTGTGGTAACTCAAATCCCTTTCTAGGCTTCAATTTACAAGATTCCTTGAAAAAGCTAAGTATCATTACAAGTATTTTGGGGGATAATCAAACTGATAAGCAGGGTGTCATGACTCATTTTAAGTTACACAGCAACTCTCAGGAAAGACAAATAGAAATTCAGAACTTGGGGTCTTCAGTACCTTTTGTAGCTACTACAGATGAAATCAAGGGTCAAGAAGTCGTTCTTTCCCTTAAAAACTTGTGAATAGTACAGAGTTTTGCTCAATGTCATTTTGTTTTGTTTCAGTTCTTTCAAAGAGCCTCGAGGAAACTGCCCTTGTCAGTAACTCTCTGAGTGTCTGTGGTGGGACCTTACCTGCGGAGTTTTATCTGTTTCAGATAAACGACTATGGATGTTTCCTTTCCTTTACCACAGCAAAGGACGTAAGCTATTCACAATGCATTCCTGGAAATTATATCAAATCTCCTTCTTGACCCAGGTAGCAGTACCATATCTGTTATGCCATGATTCCCTGTATATAAAGTACAGGCTTTCCCAGATCTCCAATTAGGCAGTCAATATCTTTCTCTTGTGATAGACCTTCCTTTCACATTCCTAAGCATCCTTTTCCCCTGCATCCTTGCTCTCAAACTTAATGAGTTTCTAACACCCACCACTAAAATACGACTCCTCTATTCTATTGCTTGTAAATTTTCTACTCTTTAGGATTCAGCCCCTTTGGACAAATTTGGCTGGACTCCTTTTCCCAAGTGTCAGCTATCTGAGGGCATTTCCACTTAAACAGGACCGAGAAAAGCTGAGTAGCCCTTTACAGTCTTTTTGGTCTCTGCTCTCAACACAAAGCACAAGGAAGCAGTTCGCTCCCACCCCCGAAGTCAATCTATAAAGCAAACAAGATTAATAGGCAGAACAAGTCACCCATAATTTTTCATTAAAACCATTTGGAAATCAGCAGTGTTTTACATGCTATTGTTCAGTCATCCCAAGCTTGCCGTAGGCTTATGATCCTGGCTGCCTGCAGAACACATTTCATTCTTCAAAGTTATCATTGCTCTTCTTCTGCATGTCATTTGCCTCTGATGGAGACCGAAAGACATATATCAGATCTTCAGCAGTATCCCATTGAGAGTTCTCATGGCACTTCAGTCACTTAGGCATGATCTATGCTCTCAACAGTTAAAGATAATGACTTCAGGAATAATCTTTCATAGGTTTTATATTAAATGAGACTAAAGTGCAAGCGGGGTATTAAAATACCTTGTTATTTGCAGAGTGCTTAGAGTAACCTTAAATATGGAGATGATCAAATTTCATGACCTTTATTTTTAATTTTTCCTTTTCTTTTTTTTCTCTTGTGCATGAAAGTCTGGCATGCATGCATGCTTCACCCAGACAGGTACACAAGCATCCATAACCAGGATGTATGTGCACAAATACACAAGCTGTATGTTGGGTAACATGAGTAGCTCTGTCCATTAAACGCTACATAGAGAATATTACATCCTACATATTCAACTGGGTCATTTTCTTAGCTTCACTTGACATCTGGTCTGTATTACAGTGGTCTGAGCTTTCAGTTCATGCAGATGCAACATTTTTGGCAAGCGAAAAGAAACAGGACTAGTGTCTTCATGGGTCTTTGTGATTGTAGGGTTGGGCCTTTCATCTTTCAGTTAGATATAGGATTATTCTCTGCTCCTTCTCCTAACAGCAGTGATCTGCATCATGAAACAGTCACTGTGTTCCATGCCACCACTGACTGCATTTCAATCACGCAACTTATTTACAGAAAAAGTGCACTGCGTATAAATGCATATGCATACACACATGTACACACAGAGAGACAAACGTATCACAGAGATGACAATGGTAACCCTGTGATGAATTGCGCAGTCAGGTAGAATTTAAATTGTTGATTTTATGTTCTAAGCTTCATGAAAGTTGAAGTCCCATTTATAGCTTTTTATAGAGCAATACACTGATTTGATCTTGCTTCCCCTACTTACTATTAGATGACCTGCATAGCCAACTGATATCATGAAGGTGAAGGAAGGATGCAGTCTGTGGTACATTGCAAAATGTTTGTGTGGTTCACTCTAAATAGAAGTTTCTGCGAAGCTCTGTGGCTATTTCACATATTAGAAAGGCTGCTGGTAAGTATAAAGGTGATTCAGTCAGAAAAAGGCAATTTACCCTTGTGATTTTTCACATGGAGCTCAACAACAAAATGAATATTCCAAGTATAATGGAATATTCAGTGCAGTGCCAGCACTGTCAACCTCTGCTGCTCCACCGCTCGAATTTTCCCACACCGTATTTACAATTTCTTCCCTCTGTGCATAGGGAACATCTTCATGAATACCTACAAAGCCATGTCACCAGTTCTTTCAAATTCTTCCTTTGCTCTACACAACGATGGCTTGTTAGAAACACATCTGAAGCACTTACGCAGCTGGTTCCATGTGCTTGTAGAAAGAGTAGTCTCTTCTTTATGTAACTAACTCACGTCACACAGAATTATCTCACCTGCTACTTCCCCACCTCCTCCCTGCGCCATCCACGATTCTTGTCTCTCATTTTGCACTTAAATGAGAAGCCCCTTTGGGGAAACACCATCTGGTAAGATTTAGGTCTGCCGAATGTACAGTGCTGAAGGACCCAGACCTCAAAGCATTGTGTGCAACTAAATAATAATATCGGTAACAGGGAACTCTTACGTACTCTGGCTCCTTAAGGCTGATACTCTCGCTAGTTCAAGCTTTGGAAAACTACTAATATGGGCTGACATAACAAATTAACAACAAGGGAAGTTCACGGAAGGGCAATCCAGCCAAAGCCTGCCAAAGATATTAGCATTCATTTTGCAACCTTGTCTCCAGTTTGTGCAAAGTTGATGGTTGGAGGTTACGCTTTCATTAAAAATTGACAACATTTTAAATGCTAATCAAAACCACTTGTCCTTTCTACCTCTATTTATCTTGGGGTGGGGGGAAGGAGAATTAAAAAAAAAAAAAAAGAGGTGAGGGTGAGAAAAGAGAAACAAAACATAAAAGAAACCTGACTTTGAACTGCAACAAATAGTCTCTCACATCTCTCCCTCCCTCCTTCTGTGCAGGACAGATAAGAGCTATGCAGATTGAGTGTCAGGACCTCAGCAGCAAGGGGGAAAGCTCAGTTTCTGGAGTTCAGGATGCTCTTTGCAAGAAGGGAAGGCAAAATACTGCGAATCTGGGAGGTGGTGGGAACAGAGGAGGAGGCAGTAGAGCAGGATTTTCTCTGGCAGTATGGCTGTAGGTTGTATATCATTTAACTGAGAAAAAATAAGGTAAAGAGAAGGAAAATAACAGACCAGAAAACTGACCAAATAAATATAAAAAATGTTTGTATTTATAGAATGTGAAATATTGATTGGAACAAATGCTCGGACACACGTAATATCTAAGTGGAGGCTGAAAGTAGTAGTTAACTGGGAGATGATATAACATTTCTGTTGCAGTTAGAAATACACTGTGAGGAGAGAGTAAGATACCCCTTAAGAAAAAAAAATATATTAAAGTATTTATCATAGAATCATAGAATCGTGGAATGGTTTGGGTTGGAAGGGACCATAAAGATCATAAAGTTCCAACCCCCCTGCCATGGGCAGGGACACCCTCCACTAGACCAGGTTGCTCAAAGCCTCATCCAGCCTGGCCTTGAACCCCTCCAGGGATGGGGCATCCACAGCTTCTCTGGGCAACCTGGGCCACTGCCTCACCACCCTCTTAATAAAGAATTTCTTCCTAATACGTCGTCTAAATCTGCCCTTTTCCAGTCCAAATCTGTTGTCCATCATCCTATTGCTACACGCCCTTGTTTCTGAGAAAAACTGTATTGTTTTTCAGATTATTTTCATTTATAAGGTTTTTTATAACCTTTTCTTCTCAGAAAGTAAATGTAAATTCATGAAACAAACAGAAAATAAATTTTAAAGTGTGCACTCAATCTTTTGAAACTTGATCAACTTTCCCCAGAAGGTCTTTGAATAAGAAAACAAAATAAATTAATAAATAAAAGGATATACTTTTCTTCTGAGTAGTTATACTCTGGCTCCCCTGAAGCAGCTGTGTAACAGTGAATTACAGTGGAACTGTCAGCAGTGTGACTGTTCCAGTTAATGTAGCAACCATTGTACAATCAAGTTGTAATCTCACATGTATCCTCAGAGATAAGAGTGAATTGCTGCTCGATAACAAAAATGAAAATATAGTGGAATGAATACTCCTACCTATACCTACGCCTATTTCTACATGCTTGCTTTCTTTTATTTTCTACCTAAGGATAAACCCTGTTTTCAAATCTGTCTGTAGATGGACTCTTAGTTTTTAATTGGGCTCCTAAATCCCTGTTTTCAGCATCTAAAACAAAGTGTTTATAAGCATAATCTCAGGTAACAATTCAGAATAAAATAGGTTCAACTTCCAATTTGCTGCAAAACGTTGTTCATTTAACTTCAAAGAAATGGTACCAGTTCGTATCACACCAGAACCCAATCCCACAATTTTACTGCGTTCCTTACTCAAGAACTCAATATGCAGATGTAAAACATTTAACTAATTATAACCCAAGACAAATTTAAGCAGTCTGAACAGATTAGATGTTTTAATATTTGCTTCCTAATTTCAGAACATCCTTTTTCTTTTTTTTTTTTTTAAGCTCCTTGTTTTTAAGAGCCTTATGGCACTCAAATAAAAAATCCCAAACAAACATATAAAACACCAGTGTAACACATGGGAGTCTTAGACAAATTTCTGTGCAATCAGCCTTTTATAAATTCCACTTCTACTCTTCCATTGGATCAAGTATTCTTTATATCCTGTACCGAAACACTGTAAAATGTTCCTGGATGCTGCTAAATGCTGTATTTCATACCCCAGAAGTGGCAGTTTTCACAGAAACAGAATATTTATAAAGTGTTTCGAGATTTTTGTACAATACTGCATGAAATAAAAGTTGCTACTATTCTGAAATCCTAGTCAACTATGGAATTAGGATCCCAAAGCAGGGACTGAAATAAATATGCCCCTTAGAAAGGGAAAGAGAAGAGTAGAAAAAAAAAGAAAAAAAGGTTTAAATTAATAATATTTCAAGGATTTTTTATTTTAAATTAAAATGCATGGTTTAGACCATATTTCAATTATCAGCTCAACATTACTCTTTAAGCAAATGACTAGAGTTAACGAGAGAGCTACTACATATTGAATACATTGATTTTCTGCTTGGTGTAAACTCTAAATAGCCGATTAGAAAGCTGTGAATCAGAAGGACTCAGTGTACCTAATATACCCAGCAATAAATTACAAGCTGAAAGCCGTACAAATCTTTGAAGGAGAAATGTATTCTAAGCACAGGACTATGAAACTTAAATGCATAAATGTTAATGGCAAACCTGCCCTATCTACCAATTTAAGAAATAGTGCACATTTTGATATGCATATCAAGCTAATGCAGAAAACTATTGAGCTTTGAGGTATAAAGATACCTCAGATTTATTTAAAGAAAAAATATTACTGTGAAATGAATACTTAATTGAACAACTTCTAATAAAGATTTTGTGGTGTGCTACCTTTTTAGTTCTTCCCCATCATCATCTCATTGGCTCATCTGGTGTTATGCTCACGAAAACTAGAAACTTCTGATCTTGAACACTATATAACAGGGCTAAATTCATCCTTGGAGTAATTGTGAAGCCAACGTAATTGTATCACAGCTGAGATTAAATGTATGATTCAATGTTTTAATAAACACATGACCTAGATGAACCACACAGAACAAAAGGGTAATAGCTGTTCTTTCTTTAAAGATGGGATGCTACTTCACTGACAAAGATAGACTGGCAATACGAAGTGTTATACTCTGTTTGTCACATCTTCATTCATGTTTTAAATATTTGGCTGTCCATCTGCTTTAATTAGTTGTCTATCTGTACCTCTTGGTCCTTCTGAATAGCTGTGTCGACCTGTCTGCTACATCTAGTTGTACTACAGCTACCTGATCCTTACAAAGATGCTATCCATCTATCATATACATACCGTACTTCTGTTGTGTCAATCAAAGTCAACTTCAGCTTTCCATTTAATGTCTAAATGGATGTCTGTTGATAATTTTTTAATTCCCTGGGACAGGATTCATTTTTTCTTTTCATATATCCACATTACTTATCACTTATTCTGTCCCAGAAACCTGACATGTAGCTCTTCTTTTGTTACAATAACAATGTGAGATTAGTAGGATTCTTCACATTATGGACAAAGACTTTATCTGTCAAGACCTACAACTTGTTCTGTGTTCTCCCCGCTCTCCTTCTGCAGAGGAAATATTAGCAAGTAAGGATTGGGGGAGAATTAGATTTTAATATAACACTAATTTCCAATTTTAACAAAATCAGAATGCATAAAGAATAATATAGTGGAAAAGCAATGTTATTTTTAAGATATTCAAATACACTTATAAAGTGCAAGATTTCTTCCCTCTTTCCTTAGACCTCCAATAAGTTTCTCTAAGTTGTCTTTGTTAAAAAGAGAAGAAGCTACTTCCAAAAGGTAATTCTTATAAGTCATTTTAGGCATTCAACTTAGGTTGGGATGAACCACCTTCTGGAATTTTTTTTTTTTTTCACTGCTTATAGATAGAAGCTAGTGAACTGATTTAAGGTATGCAACTACTTTCTAGAGAAGTAACATAACATAAAGTAAGTCCACATCTATAGTCACAGGGCTAGATAAAAATGGAAATAATTAATGTTTCGTGTAAGTGGTTGGTTCTAGCTGTAAAAGTTCAAAAGCTCAAACTTTAAATGTAGGTCCTAATAGAACAAAATTGCACTTTTTTCCTCTTTTTCTGCCCACAGTGAAATGAATCCTGGACATCCTGGAAAATATTAAAATTAGTCTATACTTAACTATTTTGGGAAGACAATATGTGATTGTTTCTTTTCAGATTTCCAAGCTAATGTAAAAATACAGTTATCAGGAATGGTAAGGCAGCTAATACATGTTTGACCTATTGCATGTCCTATCTATACAAAGCTCAGCTGTCTAACTGTGGAGGACCTAGCTACCATTCCCTTACAAGAGGACTTTTTTTAAAAAAAATGCCCACAACAATGTGGTAGTTTTTGTTTGTATTCTCAGTTTGATTTTGTTAGAAAAATATCAGGCAAGTGTGCGTCACTATTTGGGGTAGAATCCAAATATTTCTTTGACTGTAAGTTGTAAAATAACATGTGGAATTGGCCAGAACTCGTATGGATTAATGCTTTGAGCATCTTGGGCTGAGACTGAATGATAATGTCATGAGGGGAATCCCAGAAGTGTGGCAGAAAAGCCTGACTAAAACGCCAAAGACCCTCTGCCAGCTATTGCCGAGAAGGAGTAATTAAACTTGAGGGAAGAGAACGCATTTGGCAACGGGGTGGGGGAAGGGAGCTTTTTGTAAGAAACTGCTTGGAAGGCAGGGTCCCGCTCAGGACGGACCCGCCCCAAGCCAGGCCCCAAGCCAGGATCAGCCAATCGGGCCTCTGCGAATAACATACTGAGGAAGGACACCCCCCTCTCCCCTTCTTCTGGCGCGGTGGCGGGAGGAAGCGCCATGCGGTCGGGAGAGGCGGTGCGGCTCTGGCAGCCGGGCATTTCCCCCCAAATGCCTGCTGGGCTTCTGGGAACAAGATGCTGTAGCCCAGCCCCCGCCATGTCTCATCCAGGAGCCCTTCTTCCCGGGAGCCAATGAAGACCTCCGATGGCGGAGAAGAGGAGCGGGATTTGAGAGATAATGGAACTGCACAGCACTTCCAGTCAGCGAAAGCCCCGACATTTTCCCCTGCGAGTGAAGAAAACAGCCTTGGGCCGAAGCTATAAGCCCCACAGGAGTGAGGGAGTTGCCGGGGGACTGATGCCCCGTTGGAACATCATCACCAGGAGAGACATGGTGCCTTTGAATTGACTGCCACTCCATTCCCTCTCCCCCACCCCCCTTCCACGCCATGTGCTGCTGGGGGAGGAAGAGGTACGGAACAAAGCCTTTGGGCCTTGGGACAAAGGGACGGGTAGGGGAGAAGTGCTTTTGTGTAAGATGCAGTTTCTGTCTTTCAATACCCTGCTTCTTGTTGTAAATAGTTAATAAATTCAGCTGTTCTACTGTTCTCCACGAGTTGTGTCGCTCTCTTGCCTGTGACCCTAAGTGGTGAGTGAAACCCTCCCAGTTCCCTGCCTCAGTCCACCAGGTGTTTAGGAAACTGTACCTGCGGTTTCATGGACCGCGACAAATAGGGACTTGGTGAGCCATTCAGCTTCTTTTGGCTCAGGTAAATGGTCCTTCTGGCAATATTTATGTTATTTTCCCACTCTTTGTCCATATTTTCCCTTTGTTGATGACTTGAACTCCTCTGGAAGAATCAAATTGAATCTATTTTAGACATAATGCATGTGAATATTTGGATCCTGGAACAGAATTATATCAACCAAGCTTTGGAAAACTAAGAAGATTTCAACAAGCAGCTTAATTTGTACTTAGATTGTAACAGCTTTGTGCTGTGCTTGCACAGTTCATGACACAAGAAGAACCTGGTCCACCGCTGGGGCAATAAAAATATCGAAAGTCTCACAAACTTCACTAGCTGAAACTCTCCTATGTGCCGTAGCTTGAGTAAAGCAGAAGGCAAAAAGCAAGAGGCTAGAGCTGTCCCTGTAAAATCTCTTCTCCCTCTCCTGTGGTGAAATTGGCAGCTCAGCAAAGACAGATTCTGATCCAGTGTGTTTATCTGACAAAGCTACAGTCCAGCACCAACAAGCGGAGCTTCGTCTGTGCTTCTTTTTTTTTTTTTTAAGAAAGGAAAAAGAGGAGCGGAGGAAAGGGAAGGGAAGATGAGTTAAAGAACTGAAGCTCTGCTTCAATTCACAGCAGACAATGATTTAATATGGTTTGATAGTGTGGGATCAAGTTAAAACCACAGATAACAGCTGATGACATAGTCACAAAATGGATGCTCTGTATAGTTTAGTCAATACCAGTGACAGGTAGTTCATCGTAGTTTTTGCAAGACTAATGCTAGAAAAAATGATAATCATAATTAAAAAAAGGAAAAGGAATATTTGTAAACCACTGATTAGACAGTGATTCATTAAGATTCTGCATGTTTAGAAAAAAATACTGTGGCAGAACAATATCTATTTTGTGTTGTTTTAAAAGCTATATAGCATACCTAATAAAAATGTTCAAAAAATATATATAGCATTTGTTCCAAATTTCTGTAATTAAAATATGCTTATTCTTAAAGAACTATAATTAATTCAAGCTTTGACAAGTAGGTTGCAAAATTAATAATGAGGGATGTTTTATTTAACAGTTATTTGGAGGATGAAATACAAATATCTCTCAGATCAGCTTCTGCCAACACCCAAGAAATAAATGCAATTTATGTAGTCACATTCTGCTTCCTCTGAGGTCCTTGATCACTGAATTACACATATTTCCAGTCCAGAAGAACAGGCCTATTATCCTGTCTTAGGATCTATTGCATTTCAACTCCATCCTCTTGGCATCAAAAGGTCATTAAACTGCACAGAAACTTTTCAGAAGCTAAATCTGCATTAAAAGTAGTGTGGTGCAATAGAAGTGCATCTACAAGGAAAAACAGTTGACGTGGGTGGTCATATGACTACACCATATGCATTATGGGCAGTTGCATCTGAGCAGGACCAACTATAACCTGTGGATTGAACTACCGTTATTTGAGGTCAATACATATGGGTTGTACACATGGGTTGTACATATTCTATTTCTTTTTTTTTCTCCTAAAGGAATCTCATTCAGGTGCTCTGAGACTGCTTGGTGACACTAATCTTACCCTGGTACACAGGGATGGTAAAAAGATTAATTTCAACAGTGAGCTCTTGATGTCAAGTAAAATGCTGATAATAGGCACAGCCTGACTGGTTCCTATGTTGGGATCAAAGCCAGGCCAGACTAAACCAGAACACATTTGGAATGCCATTTCCAGCTTACTCAAAAAACTGAACAGTAGTATGGACAACGGAAGCACAGTAAATAATACTTCTCTATTAATTGTAAATAAATCTTACCTGAAATATTTTGCAAACTCGGCTACTGACTGCATATTCGTTTAATACATAAAACTGAAGCAGCAATCACACCAGGTCATCTACTACTGTGTCCTACCCCAGGGCAGAATCCGTTACACCCAAATAATTCCTAAAAGGTGTTCAACTAACTTGTTCTTAGTTGTTTTGATTTTCGTGATTCTTGAAGGACGTTTTACCAAATGTAGTGCTAATATAATCTTCTTTATCTAAAGCTGCCTCTATGCATTGAGAAGTGCAGAGCATTTATTAGTGCACTTTCACCTAAGATGAGTCCGCTCACCCTTCACACCAGATATGCTTATATTCATGATGGTAGGTAGCTTGTAACAATTTTTGACTTTTCCAGATGGAAGAAGACATAGAAATGTAATCTTCTTTTATTTTGTCCTAACACAACAGGATTTAAAAGACGAACAAGAGTAGGGTTATATAAAAGATATTCTGACCTGCAACATAATGCAGTAAAGAATGACATCTTTCTATGAAATTGTTAAACCATTATACAGAATTTTATAGAAAATTGCATCCTTGCAATATATATTGGTTTTGAAAATCCTATAGCAAGTTTATCACGCTCTGTTACATTTTATAGGGTTTTTTTTTGGTAAAACTATGTATAACACAATCAAGACGGAATACACTTGGGGGAAAAAAAGAGTGCTGGACAAACAGCAATGTTTATTATGATACTGGTAATATTATTTATCTTCACCTTTGAAAAATTCTGAGTCTTTGCAAAATTATGAATGGCTCTGTAAAATTGAAGACATACAAGCGATTCTGTTCTGCTGGTTTCTCAGACGCCTCTCTTGCCTGATAATCTGCCAGCTAACTCCAAACAAGACTGATAAAAAGTTTAATCTTGAAGAAAAGTGCCCAAATCTCATTGATTTCATGTAAATACACAAGTGCATGAAGTAATATATTCAAAATGATGCCTGTTCTGAGAAATATTCACTTTTACTACAACCTCATTGCTACAAACCAGACAGCCTGTGCCACTGACAGCCATGGGAAGCTCACATTCTCAGCCTTGTATCCGGGAAAAATTTTTCTGTGCACAGGCTGAGCTTCTCAGGGCTTCTCACAATTCTACAAGCTTTCAAGCAAACAGAAAGAACAAAACCTCAACAACTAATTATAAATCAAAAGTGATGAAAGCTTTTTACATATTTTACATAAAATTAAATATAATATACCCATGGCTTCATAGATTTTAAGATTTCTTTCTACTAGGATCATCTTTTATGAAAATTTGTTAAGCTATATAACTTCAATTTAATATTTAATACTTCATGCTGAACAATTCTTACTGAAAAATAGCATATTTACAAAAAAGATACTCAATGTTCATTTATTTTTAAGTAAAAATGATTGAGAATTTGCCTCATTTGATAAAATAAACACAAGATTAATCATGTAGATATTTTTTTCGTTTAATTTTTCCCAACATAAACATTCAGACAACAAATCTTTTAGATATAGGAAGCTGATACATTACAGCTGATCTTGCAGCTGGTGGATCAAATTCACATGTTTGCAATGTATGCTTGAATCTAACTCCACTAGATAGAATTAAGCTACTGCCAAGTGCAAGGTCCTGCATGTGGGTCAAGGCAATCCCAAGCACAAATACAGGCTGGGCAGAGAATGGATAGAGAGCAGCTCTGAGGAGAAGGACTTGGAGGTACTGGTGGATGAGAAGCTCAACATGAGCCGGCAGTATGCGCTTGCAGCCCAGAAAGCCAACCATGTGCTGGGCTGCATCAAGAGAAGCATTAGCAGCAGGTCAAGGGAGGTGATTCTCCCCTTCTGCTCTGCTCTCGTGAGACCCCACCTGGAGTACTGTGTTCAGATGTGGGGTCCCCAACATAAAAAAGACCTGGACCTGTTGGAGAGAGTCCAGAGGAGAGACACAAAATTAATCAAAGGGCTAAAGCACCTCCCATACAAGGGCAGGCTGAAAGAGTTGGGGTTGTTGAGCCTGGAGAAGAGAAGGCTCCGAGGAGACTTAATAGCAGCCTTCCAGTACCTGAAGGGGGCTACAGGAGAGATGGGGAGGCGCTCTTTATCAGGGACTGCAGTGGGAGAACAAGGGGTAACAGGTATAAGCTGAAAGAGGGTAGATTTAGACTAGACATTAGGAAGAAATTTTTCACTATGAGGGTGGTGAGACACTGGAACAGGTTGCCCAGGGAGGTTGTGGATGCCCCATCCCTGGAGGGGTTCAAGGCCAGGCTGGATGTGGCTTTGGGCAACTTGGTCTAGTGGAGGGTGTCCCTGCCCATGCCAGGGGGGTTGGAACTTGATGATCTTTAAGGTCCCTTCAAACCCAAACCATTCTGTGATTCTATGATTCTATGCCTGATCTACCAAGTACTAGAGGCATCAGAAATCAGAGACATCCAAATATATGCAGAAATGTGTTGGCCTTTTGGTTTAGTCTGTCTACAAATCATTCTAACTGACCAAAAATAGACTCTTCTGAGAAAAAAAGATATAGACATTAACTATAGATTCCTTGGAAGCTTGTGATTTGTGTTCACCTCTTGGTGTTAGGTACGGAATATGTAATACACTACATGGGATGATTCTCTTGTAAACTGTATTACGGATTAGCCCATGGAAATCTGTTCAGCTGTTTAGTAGGAAGTAAATCTATACACATGTGTCAAGATTTAAAACAATTTATTAACACAGCTGCTGTTGCAGACTTCAGTACCCTTATGCTAAACTCTGATTCCAGAAATGTTGGTGGTTCTCAGGAATCAAAAACACATAAATTTTTAAGAACTATTCAGTTACAGAGACTGGATGCTATCAGTCCCCTTTTCATGAGTCTGACCACTGGTGGGATCTTCTCAGGGTCACAAGGGTTTTTCTAGCTGGGGAAAGAAGCTATGTGTAGTCAGGCTGACTGTCTCCCAGTACTCCCCATCTGCACTGAAAGTGCTCACCTATTAGTTTGAAATGACAGTACATTTTTTCCTCTGGGGAAGATTAGGTAGAGCTGTGGAAGATTTCTGTTTCTCTCACACAGCAAGTTTTAAACTGGATGGTTTTGAAGAAGGAAAGGATTTTATGACCTTCTTATTGTCTGCAGAATGCCAGAAGCCTTTCAAAGTAATAGCAACCTGTGTAAAAAAATGTATGAACTAAACTGAGCTTTTATTGCGTCCAACACAGTCGTGTTCCCCTTAACTTTCTGTAGCGGCACATAAGCTTTCCAACTGCTTTGCTACTAAAAAATGTCATCAAGCAACGCTTTGCAAGAAGAAATTTATCTGCTGTATTGAACTGTCAGGAACCCAATTAAATACATGTACGATTGTGTGGTAGAGGAGGGTATAAGTGAGGAACCAGGGTTAAGATTTTCAAATTAGAAAAGTTTGCTTTGTACGCCACAATCGTTCTAAAAAAAAACCCACCCCAAAACATGTTTTTAATGCCATTTTACTTTTAATACATTTTACTGTTAATTGACAGAGAATTTACTGAAACTACATTTCAAAGACAAGGGGTCTCTTTTTATGGGTCATTGCTAAGCCTTGTTTAAAAAGAAGCTCATGGTCTGATTGCACCAGTTCTTTAGAGCCTGGCTGAGGCTCAATTTTCTGCACTGCTGGGTTCTCCAGACTTCTGATGGAGTTTATAAGAAGTGAACATAGGCGGCAGTAATGAAAATTGGGCTCTTCAAATATCTCCAATGGAGCTTGGGAAAAATATTCAGAATTCATGTCCACTTCTCAGAGACACTTTCGGGACCCGGACATCATGATACAGGAAAGATTTTAGTCCATCAGACACTTTTTTTCTCCAAATGATGGCTTAATTCAGAGGGAACTGTGAATATGATTTCAAATGAGGCTGAGGCTCAGAAGTGCTCTCTGTTCTTGTTCACATTGTCTGGTGCAGGAGCATTTGGAAATACTAAAGCAGTCTTAAAATTGCCTTGCCTGTGAAAATGGCCAGTATATCCCAAAAAGAAAATAGCCCAGACCCTGGAAGTGGTGAAGGTTTGCTTGCCTGGCACAGGAAGCTACTAGCACATCCTTGTATCATCAGACAGTATCTGCAGGTCCAAGCAACACAGAACCATATTGGTATGTTCTTGTCACTACTAGCCCTGGGTTAAATACCAGGCTCTACAGTGGTGCATAATTTCAGTTTGAGTCTGTAAATGAGCCCCTGGTGAACACTGTGAACATCAGTGCACTTTGTTCAGAAAGTTGTCTGCACATGTGATAAAAGAGTAACAGTTGACTTGATTGTAGTTTGGTTATGCCAGTCTTTCCCTTGGAATCTCAAAGTAATGCTCCAGGTCCCTTACTCTAATCACAAGCTTATGAAATTTAGCGAATGTTTCTGAAATGGCATCTCTGTGTATTGAATGTCACTACTTCACCACAGAGGTTCCTGATTTATACGTCAATGGAATTTATTATTGTTGTTGTTGTTATAGTGACCTTGTATGAATTTTTGATCCATCATATTGAAAGCTAGATTGCAAAATGCAACGACAAGTACCCCCTACTGTATAAAAAGTCAAATGTGTTCTTGAAAAGTACAATGTACATAGAATGAGTCTGGGGAATTGAACGGCCTTTTTTGTTTGTCATCTAGCAGGTTTAGCCCCTAAAGAGAACTGCCTCTGGACTCTAAAACTGGAATTAAGATATATTTGACTTAAAAGCTGAAAAAGTTGCATACCTATATTCGAAATAGTTACAATTCTTGCTTAAATAGTGCATCCACTTTTCACAGCCAAAATTCTAAACAATGAGGAAAAACAAGACAGGTTTCAGAAAAAAGCTTTACAAATAACTAATGGATTAAACATGCCTCATCATGAGACATTCAAGGTACTTGATCTGTTCAGTTTATAAATAGCTTGACATGACCATAGTTTTTATATGTATTTCTTATAAATGTGAGAAACAGAATTTGAATAAAAGAGTTTAGCAGACAAAATAAAGCTGAGTGTCTGTAGGTTGAAGCCACAGAAATCTGAACTATAAATAAGGTTTAACAGGAAATGTAATGAACAATGTGCGGGAATAACATGTCAAGGGTTATGTCGGATTTTTCATCACTAAAATGTTCTAATCAAGGAGTTACTTCAACATTGGAAGAGGTTGTCAAGAGAGGACATCAAATCTCCATCTCCAGTGATATTCGAAATGTGACTGGACAGGTTGACCCTGAACAACCTTATCTAACTCTCAAGTTGTCTCTAACTTGAAAGTTGGCCTTGGTTTGAGTCAAAGATGTCTTTCATCAAAGAAAATATCTGACATTTGACACTTCATACAAGCTTCAGCTTGATCTCTCTCTTCATATGTCAAGCAACTTGTAGGTCAACACAGGAATTAAGACCTTCAAAACCAACAATGACTGTGAAAGGAAGCTCCAAATCCTGTCTTTTATGATACCTCTACATAGGTGGCTTTTTCCTCTTCCCCCAGCTTCATTGCTTTCCCACTTAAGCAGCTCTGACTCTTTTGTGCTATCATTTGCTTTCTACACACCATAAAATTGAAATAAAAGAAGCACTAATAAATACCAAAAGAACTACTCAGCTTAGTAAATTGGCTCTACATAAGGTCAAAGCAAAGGCCTTTCTGAAACCCCTTCAATATTTGTTCCCGAACACTAGTAAACAGCATTAC
Source organism: Pterocles orientalis (assembly GCA_011057875.1). Taxonomy (NCBI): domain Eukaryota; kingdom Metazoa; phylum Chordata; class Aves; order Pterocliformes; family Pteroclidae; genus Pterocles; species Pterocles orientalis. Next base: position 1,241,256 of record WKFP01015331.1, on the reverse strand, counting down.
AAAAGGCCTAGTCTTAGCCTCTTCCCTTGACTAACCTGGCTAAGCAGGGCATTAAATAGCCGTTTATTCCTCTTCATCTTCCTACTTCACTTAAGGACACCTACCATAACTTCTTATCTAGATCTTCAGCCTTCCAAATAATCTGAGCTGCTTTCTGGGCTGAAAATTATCCTTTTGCGTCTATCAGATCTGAATGGTTAAACAGTAAATTGAAGAGCTATCTCATGTTGAGAACATGCTGGAAAGTGGGAGTATTTGCCTCCAAAATATTTGGCTAAGTGACTGGGGTGCCTTGTTCTGTACTTTCCCCCTTTAGGGTAAGTTCTCAGAAACTGAGGACAATGAATTACTCTAGAAATATGAATAGGCTGAAGTTTGTAAATTAGCTTTTTCTAAAGCTCAAGCACTGAAGTTACAGGTTCTGAGCAGTTCCAGTGGACAGATCAGCAGGGTACATTACTTTTCCACCATCCTGTGACTAAGCACATAACCTTTCCTTTGTGTCTTAAATCAGACTGGGAGCACACAGGCTTACTTGACAGTGTACATTTTCAAGCAGCAGAGGCAGGATGGAAGCGAAGAACTTGAAACGGTCCACTGGTTCCTGGCTGACAGCTCAGGTTCACTGTAGAGTTCTATTGTCTTAACAGTGCTATGGAGAAGTTTTGGAAAGCTTTGTTCTTTGTAGACACCTTCCAGCATAACAGAACTGTAAAGAAGCTGTGTCTCAGAGAAGTAACTACTTATGGCTCTTTTACTAATGATCTGTTTTCTGTGTGTTCCAGTACATTTGAAAAGTCTTTGGTGGGATGCATTTAGCCATCTTAGAACGACACAATTCATACACATTGTATATTTCTACATTAAGAAGACATATTTCGTTGTATTCAGACAAAGAATTACGTTGGGAACAAACTGGTTAAAAAATAAAAAGACCCCTGCATCTTTTGAGAGTTATATTTAAACCTTCACTTTGCTTTGTTTTGTTTCTGAAGATAACCCTCTAGTTCAAATGAAGTTGTTGGACTTGTAATAGTAATTAATTCAAGAAAAACCCATGGTAAAGTTCTTTGTGAGGTCAGACTCAAAGAGCAGAATCGTCCCTTTCGGATATAAGATCTATGAATCCATGAAAGAATCAAATGAGAAGCCTGATTCACATTCAGAGGCTGTCTCGAACATCCCATCCGTGATGTGTTTGACACATATCCACAAAAGCAAGGGAAAAAAAATTATATGAACACACACACACACACACACACACACACACATAGAGGGATATCTTCTTTGCTTTCCAAAGAGAGCTAAAGGCTAAAATCTGTAGCTATACCTCTATCCAGAAGGGACAACAATAAACATTTGCAGAAAATTTCTGAGGTTTCCATGTTTGTCTAAACAAAAAATAAAACAAAATCTTGCAAATACTGCTAAGTCTTCATTCCCCTTATTTTCTCTTTCTCTTCTCTCTCTTTCTTTCGTCAAAAATAACTAGGTAACTTGAACCTCAGAGGCTTTCCCAACAAAAGCTTTTTAAAAATCAGGAAGCTTGTGTGAAACATTTTGGCTTCCGTCAAACACTGTACTTCAATGAAAATACACTTCAAGCTAGTGTTTGCACCTCTTCTACCAGTCTGGATAACACAATATAATTTTAATGCTTCTTCCTTTAAAGCCATCATTTCCTACCATCATTCTCCATCTCGTTCCTATCCAAGACCAGGTTATTACAGGTCTTTCTGTCCCCTAAGACTGTTCCCCAGTCTGTCAAGCTTGCTATGCCTGACATATGTAGAATAGTTTTTTTGGTAAATGGAGAGACATGAAGCTGAACTTTGCATTTCAAATAGGCAAAAACTCACACACACATCTGAGACCACCCTCTGCTGTCCTAGATCCACTTTCTGTGAGTTGGCTATGCCCCTTTTTCAATGTGCATGTCTGATAATAAGCATGATGCATACTAAATTTTTACCTGAAGCAATGAAATTGGGTGGGATAGTTGCAGAAATTATAATCACTTGACTTGAGAGAAGAATCTATATTCCTTTGCTTCTCAGCAATGTTGAAGGTTGTGCAGTACCTGCGTAAGGTGCCATTTTCACATGAGCCCATGTGACACTTCAGACCCCTCAACACTTGCCTGGCTCATACATTGGGGTATAATTACATGTGCATTTTATTCCTTCTGGCAATCACCAAGAGAAATTCCCACCCTTGGTGACTCGTTCCCATGCTGTCACTGCAGTTCATTATCTACTCAGCTGTGCCACCACAGCTCTTCCTGGGACAACACTGAAAAACAGATTGTCAAAATGTTTGCATTAAAAATAAATAAACAGCTATTGTCGCTCTGCAGAAACAAGCTGTGCATGAGGCACATATCTGTCCATAACAATCCTGCTTTTTCTTTTTCCCAAGCATTTCAGAGCAGAGCATTTCAGTGATTCAGTTTCCAAGGTCCCTTAGGCATACAATCTTTGCTACAATTCAGGAGACAATGCATTATGGCACAGGAAGGGGAACAAGTTTCTAGGGCAGCAAATATGTTTAGCTGAGAGGTGTGTGTGTGGGTGTGTGTCTGTGTTCTAAAAGAAACTATACATGACATTGCACTTTTCTCTGCCTGTCCTTACAGGAAACACTTTTTGTCTCTTTGTTCCTCATATCACCTGTTTCAGTCCTTTCTACGTAGTAGACTGAGGTGGTGGAGCATGTCCAAAGAACACCAACAAAGCTGGTGAAAGGTCTAGAGAATAAGTCTTATGAGGAGCAGCTGAGGGAACTGGGGTGGTTTACACCTGGAGAAAAGGAGACTGAGGGGAGACCTCATTGCTCTCCACCACTACCTGAACAGAGGTTGTAGCGAGTTGGGTGTTGGTTTCTTTTCCCAAGTAACAAGTGAAAGAACAAGAGGAAATGGCCTCAAGTTGAGCGAGAGGAGGTTTAGATTGGATATTAGGAAAAGTTTCTTCACCGAAAAAAATTATTGAGCATTTTAAGAGGCTGCCCAGGGAAGTGGTTGAATCACCATCCCTGGAGATGTGTAGAGGTGGCATTCTAGGGACACGATTTAGTGGTTGACTTGGCAGTGTTAGGTTTGTGGTAGGGTTTGATGATCTTAAAGGTCTTTTCCAACCTAAATGATTTTATGATTCTATGATCCTAACATTAGGAATTTCTCTTTGACTTTGCTCTTTCCCTGATTCACTGCAGGAAAGAAAACTTTCCCAAGAGCAAAGAAAGCTTTAAGAAATTCTTATATGTGAACTGGACATTTAATAATAGCATGTACATTAATTGAGTAGGAACTCATTCATGTTAACTTAAATGTTCCAAGGTAAGTTTCCACGTATTGCAAAGTTATGTCATTAAACAATTATTTAATATAGAAGATGCTGAACAGACTTAAGTAATTTTGACAAGATTCTTTGACACTTATTCCTCTCTACCTGCCCTAAACCAAACACAAATAAGATTGTTGAAGTATTTAAAGTTATCCTATAACCCCAATTTTTTGTTGTATAAACATTTAATGGTATTTAGAAGGTTGATCCCTTAGCAGTTATGTATTCAGACACATGTCCAAGTTAGCCTGGCTTATTTTATGAAATGAGTCACAATACATCATGATTTGCATCTTCACATCCTGCAGCGAACACCAGGTTTATGTATTAAGTTACTCAGGAACAAAGTTGTGATAGGATATACATATTTGTTTTAACTCTAGTTTAGAACAGGAGCTGTAAATGGTTGTTTTGAACTCTCTAGGAGTCAATAAGTATCAAATGAAAATGTTTTTAAGTTAATTTTTAATAAACTCACTTTATTCTGGTATGACTCCATTTCTCCTTTTTTTTGTGGGGACTTGGCAAACCAGGAATTTTACTCTTAGAGGTTCAGTTGACCTTTTTGCACTGTTTTTATGTTTTAACCAAAAGCTAAATATGATAAGATGAAATGGTCTTTGAGTTTGTGGGCTGAGAGTTGTTTATATTTTATCTTATGTGCATGGACAAGGACAGAGAGTACTGATTTATCCACAGAGCAATGTTTGCATAATGGTGGAAGGGATGATATTTTTATTACATATCTGGCATGTGGTGAACCGTACAAGAAATCTCAAGTGTTTTAGAGACTACTAGTCCACAACACATAAACAGTGGGTTACCATCAACTAAATAATGAACAACTCTCTAAACAAGTGCCTGCATTTTCAGCTGTAGCACTGATGAAGAAGTCACCAGGAGAAAATATTCTGACTTTTGGTTAGAAGGACTCCTTAAGTGCTGTTGAACAAGACTGAATCTTGATACAAGTATGGGTGTTCCAGCTTGAGTTAGGTAGCCAGATATTTTTGTCAACAAAGAAACGAGTATCAAAAAATTGGGGTTTTAGAAGTGAGAAAATTGAGCAGAGACACAGCTGAGTTTGTCGTCATGCCGAACTCTAAGCAGCAGCTCTTTAAAGGTCTTTCTACACCCAATCTGTCGTGAATATTCTGCTTAGAGTATAATTTTTAAACACTCACTGAGAAAGGAAACCAAAAGCTGTGTAATATAACGATTAGGACCCACTCAGGAATAATAGAGCCTCAGGATGAAATTATTCTGTGTACTTTAACATAACAAAGATCTGCACCTCAGGTTCCTGCGTGCCAGGAAATTATCAAGTAAGAACACGTAATACTGTCAGCAATGCATTGTGAAAGGCATATGTTAATAGTTGTGTTATAAGATTTTCTTTCAGAATGGTGAGAAGTGTGGAGATAACCAGGAATCTTCACAAGTTTGTGTGCAGAGCTGCTCACACACAGTATAATTCTGCTCATTGTCAGAAATCCAGTCTTGGTCATCAATCAAGTTCATTAATTCCTAAGAAATATAAGCACCTCTGAGAAGCAATTTTGAGGGTTTATATTTTATATGTAGGCACCATTTGTGGCAACTAAATACAGAAATAGATAAGGTCTTTAATCTCTGTCGCATTCTTTAATCAGTGAGTTTAGTCTCCATTTGTGGACACTCTACACATATTGGGGGGCTTAATATTTGTATGGCTTCTAGAACAGCGCAGTTATGGTCCAAAGCATGCCTCCTAGGGACTCTTACACAAACAGATAGAGAATAATGACAATAATAAAAAAGTCTACTAACATGTTAAATTAAGGAGAGCCACCTGCAGGTAGCTGATAATCATATTATAGAAACTTGTGAACATCTGTAATTCTTTGTCAACATTTATCACTTGGGGAAGGAACTAGGCTCTAAATTCAACCTTACCTTATTGTACAAATTGTGATAGCAATCTGAAATAAGACTTAGCAAGCTGAACAGAAGGTTTCTCATAGAGGAGAACATGTAACGTTGGTATATGCAGATTATGGCTGCTTTTTCCACTACTTCTTCCAGGCTGTTTGTACAATTTCTCTGAAATTCTACAGAAGGGGAAAAAAAAATAAAAAAAGATAAAAAAATCCCTCAGACAATTGCTAAAATTCTACATTTTTTTCATGTTAATAAGAAATGCAATGAACAATAATACGGAAATAATTATATACGTACATGCACAATGAAAAACCGCTCTGTAATGCAAAGACAGTGGACTATTTTGTTTATTTATTTTATTTCTGATCACTCAAAGACTATTAATGTTAACTGTGACATTTTAAGATCATAAATTACTTTCTAGTAAGCAACACTCCTGCTTTTCATGTTTACAGTTCTTAAACAAAAAATAAAAATACGTACTCCTTTTTCCCTTTTTAATGGTTAATTAGGTCACTAATCAAAAGAAATTCTTAAGAGGAAAATGAAATGTTGACATTTTGCAATTATTTGCTACTGTGAATAATACATAAACACACTACTTATGGTTAAAGTGGCTTTCAAACCCTTTTTCTGCCATTAGGGCACGAACTGACTGCAGAATCGGTGTATTTTACTTGATATATTGCCGCATTATATACTTCAGTGCTTCCATTTAGTTTGGGTCACTTACATTTCATTATACTGTACCTTGGCTGAGTGCAATAAAAAAAAAAAAGTTTATTGCAACTGCAAGCTCCTAATTAAACACCAGCTGTAAACTGAGCTACCCATTACGGATTATATACATAAAAAGATGATATTCTTGGGAATCACTCTATCATGCAACATGATTAATATATATGTGTCCTTGTAAATAGGAGCTGATGTGCTATATACATAATGGATATGATTAGCTTTTTATTGAGACCCAAGACATCAAAGATAAAGGGATACATAGATTTGTCATTCAGCAATCTTGTTAAATATGATGTAAGTATGTGTATCCATACACAGATAACACACACAGAAATGTATTTAGCTTATTATAGTGTTCTTAGCTGCTATCACCTCGGGTGCAGACAGATTTGAACTTATAAATACATGTTCAGGGTAAAATTAACCTCATATCAGGGAGCAAAAAAGGAGTTATTTAAGTCAGTTAAAAGTCTCTGTTTCCTACAAAGAGGAGAAAACTGTGCTTCAGACCTTTCTCTTTCCAAAAACACTGTAAGCAGATTTCATACTTTGAAGAAGAAGCTTCATATAAATCTCAGGAAGGATGCTGATACTTCATATAGAAAATGTTATTTTTAATTGCACCACTGAAAAAATCAGTTCAACCTTAATTTCTACAATGGACATATTAGTTCTCTTGTGTTCCAGCTGAAGGAAATCAAGTCAGTGTGCAGAGGAAGTTAGAAAACTTCGACCAATGGAGTTGCATGCCCTAAGACCACAATTTTGTATATTAAGGAATTAAATGGCAACAAATTTCCGCCTTCCTTCCACCTGTCATCTTATTTATGTACTCCTCTCAATTATGACAATACAGACTGTATGTGGGATCATAGAGAGAACCATCTTCAGTAATTGATACAATTTCAGAAAACATATATTTTTCGTACTTTGTTGTTTACAAGAATTTTTATATAGATTTCTCAGTGCTATGAATATTTTATCCTGTAATGCCATGTAGAACAATTACAGAACTATATACCAAGAAAAGAGTGATGAAAGAATCCAGACTGAGATCCATGAATCATCTCATTTAATTTTAGTTCTAGTCAGTGAGGCTGAGTGTTGCTGTCCATGGACCCATATATTTACAATGAAAAGAGAAAATCCTCCTTGAGGACCTTTCAAATCTCAGGTGAGAAAGTACATGCCTCACTTAAAAATTCAAATTAAGTGTTTAAAGTTGAAATGGATTAACCTGGACCAGCATAGGAGAAGCTACAAAAACTCTGCTTCCTACATACAAATGCAGAAGTTCGTTTGCAATTTGCAGATGTGACAGTGGGGTTTGGGTTATACAACATGGACGTGTTGGAGAGAGTCCAGAGGAGAGCCACAAAATCAATCAGAGGGCTAGAGCACCTCCCCTGTGAGGACAGGCTGAAAGAGTTGGGGTTGTTCAGCCTGGAGAAGAGAAGGCTCCGAGGAGACTTAATAGCAGCCTTCCAGTACCTGAAGGGGGCTACAGGAGAGATGGGGAGGCACTCTTTATCAGGGAGTGCAGTGGGAGAACAAGGGGTAACGGATATAAGCTAAAAAGAGGGTAAATTTAGACTAGACATTAGGAAGAAATTTTTCACTATGAGGGTGGTGAGGCAGTGGCCCAGGTTGCCCAGAGAAGCTGTGGATGCCCCATCCCTGGAGGGGTTCAAGGCCAGGCTGGATGAGGCTTTGAGCAACCTGGTCTAGTGGAGGGTGTCCCTGCCCATGGCAGGGGGGTTGGAACTTGATGATCTTTATGGTCCTTTCCAACCCGAAGCATTCTATGATTCTATGATTCTATGAACCGTGATAGTCCTAAATTGTGTTACTTTGCCAGGGCTCAGACTGACACATAAAAATATTAAATATTAAACTCTGAAAATCAGATTTTCAAGCATTTTCATTGTCAGAAGAAGTAGATATAGCGAATAATCATTAATAAATATTCTTGTCCTGAAATTTTGACATTAGGTTTCTGCTGATGCCACATTGTTTGCAAAACTCGGGTGTCTACACACAAACTGATGTCTCTGAATTCAGAGTCCTGTGCTGTCCTGTTCAGCTGGAAAATTTTCCAGCCCTTAATCTTTGGTAAGAGAAAAAAAAGATTTGAAAAGCATTGGTTTTGCCTCTGTGTTTGGAAACATAGCGAAAATATAATGCAAACAGTCCTAAACGGTAAAAAGAATAGAGCAGTTACTGTTTATATGCTGACTACCTTACATTAGCTCATTTAAAGCACCATTCAATATAATCCATACAGAGACTGTTGCTATAATTTCAACACCCCACAGTTTCGATTGGTGTAAATCATACAAAACTATTGTAGCTGAGCATCTGCTTCTGTTCTTCTTCAAGAGTAGAAATTTTTTTTAAGAGAAATGAGGGGTTAAAACAAGAGGTTTCTTCCATTAAAGTCTGTCTCAAACTAAAAGCAAGCTGTCATATTTAAAAACAAACAAAGAAACAAACAAACAAAAAAAAACCAAACACGGCTTTGCAGTCTCTCTCACAAAAATGCTGTAACAAAGACAACAGCTTGACAATGGCAGCTGCTGCATAGAGCAAAAAATTAGAGGACAATGTCATTTTTAATGATTTTTTTAAATGAAAAATTAAAGCAAAATAAACGAGATGTCCTAGGTATTCTTACTTTTTTTTTAAAGAATCTGTCTCTCTGTCTTATTATTTATAAGTGGCAATGCAGACAGACGACAGGAACATATGCTGGGAAGAGTCTGAAATTAGACAAAGCAATAACGGAAGAGGAATTGTTTTCTTGAAGTTTCATACAAAGGCTATGCTTCTTGTGTCTTTGTATGGATTGTTGAAAAAATAGACACATACATATCCATCCATATATAGACATATCCACACATACACTCCCAAGGAACAGTTATATATTTATATCCACACACAGTTAAATGTTTGTAAATAAGTATCCATACAAATAGATACATATATGTAAATATTATATTTATATACTAATACATGTAGATGTCAAATTTGCAGAAGGGCATTCTCAGTTAATTTTAGATAGAGAAAAAGCTGTAAAATAAAATGTCGAATACCAAGAAAAGGTGGGATTCTATTTTGAGATATTATTCTCAGCTTTTTTTTTTTTTCTTCAGTGACTTATAGGAACAATTTAGATCATTTAGTTGCCTTTATACTGCCCTAAAGCCTTATGTTTCTACCTGTCCTGCTGTAAGTACAGAAAGGTCTTTTTTATAACAGCTCAGTGCTATTCAGTGCAATTTCCGCACTTAAGGGCAGAAAATCTCCTTCAAGGAAAAAAAAAAATTTCTTAAATCTATTCCTTTTTCTCAACACTTCCAGTAACTTAAATGTTGCCTGGAAGTTATTTATTTAAGTGTGACAGGTAAAGTCTTCAGAACCACCATTAGTATCTTGCTTTCAATTAATGCAAAATAATCCTGTTTGGATTTAAGCATTTAAGGAAAATATTAGAGAGCTAATAATTAATCTGATTTTTTTTTAATCAAAGGCTTTCAATTATAGACTCTTTACAACTTTATTACTTTAATTTATATATTCTCCAAAAAGTAAATTAGATGTAGCTGGAAAACTGCATGCAGCTCTGGAGCCCTCAGCACAGGAAGGACATGGACCTGTTGGAGCATGTCCAGAGGAGGCCATGAAAATGATCAAAAGCCTGGAACACCTCCCCTGTTGAGGGAGACTGAGAGAGTTGGGGTTGGTGAGCCTGGATAAGCGTCCAAGAAGACCTGATTTTGGCCTTTCAATACCTAAAGGAGGTTTATAAGAAAGATGGGGACAAACTTTTTAACAGGGCCTGTAACAATAGGACAAGTGGCAATGGTTTTAAACTAAAAGAGGAGAGGTTTAGACTAGATATAAGGAAATAATATTTTATGCTTAGGGTGGTAAAACACTTGAACAGGTTGCCCAAGGAGGTGGTAGATGCCCCGTCCCTGGAAACATTGAAGGTCAAGTTGGGTTGGGCTCTGAGCAACCTGATTGAGTGGAAGATGTCCCTGCTTACTGTAGGGGGGTTGGACTAGATGACCTCCATGGTCCCCTCCAACTCAAACTATTCTATGATTCTGTGATGGAGTTAAATTCTTTTATTTTCAAATCACCTACATCCATTTTGTGTATCGTGTTAATACGGGGGGTTTTGCCTTAAATATTTTTTTGTTAAATAAACTACTGATTATCTTCTATTTATTGCTCTTCATTAAGCATGAATGGTACTTCAAGCAAGAGGTATTAAAACTGCTTTGAAACATTCCATAAGTTACTGCCAGAGAAGCTCATCGCATAAAATCCTGCCAAGACTTAGTTCTAATAGTTACCTAGTTTTGTGCTTCAAAAAGATTAATTAAATGAGGGACCATTTGTGCTTCTTGTCTGTTAGTGTTCCGGGCACACTTTTGGTCATATAGGGGAAACTGCTATGAACTTATATTGCAGTTGCATCTAGTCATAGTGTCATGTACAAGTCATAATACCAGAACTCTTAATCTCTTCTGTTTATGACTGAAAGAGGTAATGCCGGATTTTTGGTTTGTTTTGATTTGGCAAGGAAATGCAGTCTGGGTACGGAGGATGAGAGAAACAAACTCTATGCCTCCTTGCAGGTTGTTTTCGTTATACTGTTTTCTCCTCAGTAATGTCAGGATCCTAGGGAAGGGTCTGCTGGGGAGGTTTGTTGTGAGACAGGTGGGCTTTCTGCCTAGATCCCAGTTTTGAACTGGTCCAGTAAGGAGACACTGTTGGAGAGTCAGTGGTTCAAGAACAGCCGTGCAACTAATTTTCTTGTCTCAGGGGATTAAAACGAACTCAGAGGGAGACACTGCCCATGCAGACCCCAGGGTGCTGGGCACAGCACTGCAGAGAGAGAGAGGGGCTGGTGCCCGTCAGGAACACAGAGCATTTTGGGATGCTTCTGTAAGAGTGCTTCACTAAGGGATATGAGATAGGCTGAGAGATAGCAGTGAAGACAAGACCTTTCCTGCCTATGTTATAACTTCTGTGGTCACACAGCTGTCAAGCCAGTACCACCCCTACAGCATTAAATTTACTGTCTCCCCCTGCTACTATTCTTTCTTTCTTTTTATTTTTTTTTTAGAGACAGCTAAGAGATTGAACAGTTTGAAACAGACACAATTGCACCTTGACAAAATCCCCCCAGATAAAGGCCGAAATAAAGCAAAGACATAGAGACAGGAAAATGTTTTCACACGGAATGACCTTTGCTGGGAAGACGGGGCAAAGAGGGGAGCTGGGATTGTTCACACACTTCAAGCTCGGTGGGTTTTAACTATTTATTTTCCCCGCATCTTTACCCTCTTTTCTCCCAGTAACACCAGGGAGCCTTTTCCTGTCTGGGGTTCTCCTCATTGCCCTTTTCCTTGACTTTGTCTTGTCACTCTGACCATAGCCTTGTTCTGCCAGATATGTTTCATTTTCTGCATGACTTCCCCTGGATGGGCATTTCAAGCTGTGATTTCTAAGCTTGATCTCACACTGTAGATCCTGTTATCTCAGTAAAAAAGCTTTAAAGTTCAAAGTGAGTTGGATGAACAATACTTTAAAAGCAGTGTAAAGTCTCAGCATCCTCTGGGTGGGAGCAGTTCAGCAAAAAAAAAAAAAATCAAATATTTGCATGCTTTTTCATGGAGAAAGAACAATTAAAAATCAAAATTCCAGTTAAGGGAAAGGAGTGTTACAAAGAGTTATTAAGAAGTCTGAATCTAATAATTATGGTTCTGTATCCACACAGAGCTGCCGGGGGTTCTTGCCACTCATAGCCCCAAGATCCCTCTAACCAGCTGAGTTTACTCCAAAGCCACTGAACTCCATAGCAGTCCACTAGACTTTAGGCCAAACTCCTTAAGGAGAAAAAACAGGGATTAACTAGTACATTAGGACACGGTTTAGTGAGTTAGGTGGTATTGGGTTGGACTTGATGATCCTTGAGGTCTTTTCCAACCTTAATGATTCTATGATTCTATGATTATTAGTAGCTACATGAAATAATTGAACACCACTGGAATGAGTCCTAGTACATGGAATAAGTCAGTGTTTCCTTATTTACCACTGGTGTTTGTTCTCCTCACTTGGACCCCCTGGTGCAGCTGCGTACTCTGTTGCATGGGGGTTTTTCAGTCTTTCTGGGACAGATAGATCTGGAAGTGTACACATGCAAGATCTGTGCTTGTTTGTTGTCATGGATTGTGTTGTCATTCCAGATTTTCTGGTGGTAACACCCAAGCAGGACCCAACCCCCTACATCCAGAAGCATGGGCTTTCCACCAGTATGTAAAAGAGCATCTTGAACAAACTGATCAGAGGTTTTGATATTTGTGGGAAGAGAGCTAAGCTTTCTTTTGCTAGAATATAATTCCTCTAAACACATGCTGCAGGTATGATACTATAGCCATAGGAAAAACTTCTGAATTTTCATAAAACTTTTGCTGGAGCAAGGGACAATTTGTTCTATTTACCATGATCCACCTAAAAGTTATGAGAATATTGTCATAAATAAGAAGAGATGTGTCAGGATTTTTGGAGGCTTTTTTTAGGCAACCCTTCTCCAAATAATTCATTGGTAGTACCGCATTTCCACTAATCTATACAAAAATTAACATGGTTGTAAAAACTTTACACGAAGAATTGAACTCTTAGATAGAATAAAGTTTATACAGTAAAATTGCAGAAGTGACAAGGAAAATTAAGATCTAGTTATATAACACACAACCTAGGTTGCAAACATTTTGTGGCATCCCTATGACGTGAATAAGACACGTCAATAATCAAGAGGACTTGGATGGCAGCTAGACCTTCTAAACCCACATATTTTAAGAGCAGAGGTTTTGATTATTTATTTACAAATAATTTATATTTTGTATTTATTTATTCATTCTCCCTATCTACACCGTGGCAGTGAGGTAGTCTATCAAGCAGCTGTACAGTCCCCCCTTTTTCAGTCTTTCTTCTAATTCTTCTTTTTTTCTTTCTTTTTTCTTTTTTCTTTTTCTTTTTCTTTTTTTCTTTTTTCTTTTTTTTCTTTTTTTTCTTTTTTTTCTTTTTTTTTGTTTTTTCTTTTTTCTTTTTTTCTTTTTTTTTTTTTTTTTTTTTTTTTTTTTTTTTTTTTCTTTTTTTTTTTTTTTTTTTTTTTTTTTTTTTTTTTTTTTTTTTTTTTTTTTTTTTTTTTTTTTTTTTTTTTTTTTTAATTTCCAATAGGAAACAAAGATGTATAGAGGAATATGGGCTTTCCCCTATTATCCTAGGAAAGTAGAAGGGAAAGAGCAAAAGGAAACAAGTTTGTTTATTAAAGTAAAAATTCAAAACTGCTTTATAGCTGTCCTTACTGGAGATATATGGAGTGCATGGCATTGCATTGCATTGCATCACATTGCATCACATTCCAATGCAGATTTAGTCCTATGATTATTCTGTCTTGAAACGGGCTGGATTCAGTAAAGTATCACAATTCTTTTTGCTATGTTAAAAAAAGGGTTGATGGCATCATTAATTAGTGATGACATCATTATCTCTTTCTCAAATGTATCCCGAATGTTCCTAGGACCATCCTATATGCTTCCTGGGACATTCTGTGTTTCTATTAAGATATATGCTAAACTAAATGGATATTTCATCAGACTTGTTCCACCTATTTGTACATTGTTATGGCAAAACACCAGAGTAACAGACAGCCAGTGTCCTTGGACTCATTGGTGGAAGTTATTTGGTGACAATTTACCACAAGTGAATACAATTCCTATAAAGATAACGAGTCACAAAGTGTGCAGAGGCAGCAGAGTTGTATATAGAAACAACAGCAACCTGAATTTGTGGCAAACGTCGTCAAAAATTAATTTGATTCGGACCAGTTGTGACTCGAGTCACTGCTTCCTTTTTGTAGAACTCTTCATTCAGCTCATTGCCAAAAGTGAGAGAGGTAAGAAAGCTCTTTACAGATTCCCCATCTGTTCAGTATGCTAAGCAACCCTCCTCAACCTGCAGAAAAAATGTCAATGGCCCTGAAAGTACATCCTTGTTTTTGTTTGTCTGTTCAAATTGCCTTCATTTCTGTTCTTAAGTTATATTTTGCAAGAGTGAGAGCAATTACACCTTCGTTGTCCAAGCTTTCAAGTCAGTATGGTAGTACTGCCATGCAACCATTTCATCTGGGAATAAGTCAATTCTCAGTCACACTGCTAAACAGAAGAATCCAGCTCCTTACGTTAATCTTATTTTATTATGGAGTGACATTCAGATGCTTACCTCAGTTCAGAACTGCGGACCCTTTCTTAGTTAAACATCTTTTAAATTATGAAAATAATCATTATTTTACCTGGCAAGGGAGTTGAAAACAGAGAGACTGAAAGGAAGAACTGGGAATGGTTTTCTCAGATTTCTTATAATACAAGTAATATTCTGTACGGGTGCTCCCTCCTAGAGCTGCATCTTCTTGTTTTCTCCACATTATTTGATCCACAAAAAGCATAATTTAGGTGAAAATTAATATTTTTACAACCCAAATACTCTAAAAATGTGTAAGCGGAAATCCAGTCAGCTTAAACACACGAAACACCCCAAATCTTCAAGATTCTGTGTGGAGTCATTCAGGGTAAGAGCTTTACAAAGCTGAGCTTCTGCTATAGGTTCCATTTTAATTGTTTGACTTGCCCATGACATCAGTCAATAGATCAAATGCTAAAAAAATCTGATAGGGCCTGCCTGTGACAAGCACCTCTGATTTCATTACAGCTAAAACTATATTTTTGCCAATCCCAACTCTCAGCAACCTGCCCTGGCAGCTTCCACACGCAGAGGCAAAGAGGTACAGGCGAACACAGTGACAACCTGAGAGATGCACAAAAATAAACAGCCTTTCTCCAGTCCTCATTTCAGACCACTTTTGGCTACAGATGCCCCATAAGGACTCTGGCAACATGTTCCTGAAATGAGTATCTCACCAACACCAGCTACCGCCACACAATCTAGTGCCAGTATGGCTCAAGAGAGATAACAGACTTCCTTTGTTGTTTTTTTTTTTTCTTGTTTTTTTTTTTCCTAGGGAAATCAAGGAGGAAACTACTTTGAGAAACAACAACTCCCATCTGGCATGCAGAAATCTAAATTGACGTGGCAAACTGCCACGATTTTCAACATTGATTTACAACTCTGTCCCAGTTCATAAACTTGCAATGGTGACTTCTGCTGTTGCATTGTATTGTGGGTAGACAAGAAACAGTGTTTTAAGTCATAAAACAATAATGCAGGAAATGGAAAAGTTAGAAATCATCAGTGTGTTGAACTAAACCACATAAACTTTTCCCTTATGTGTGCTGTTTCATGGTATTGTCAGTATTAAAACAAAAACTGCACATCATGCAAATTTTAATAAGAAATTTTTTTGTAAAAAATAAAAAAAACCCCACAGATTTAATCCCAATTTTTTTTTTGAAGTAAAGAGAATAAATTCAATTCTCTTTGGGTTAGGCCTTTTTGAAAGATTTTGATTTTATCAATTGACATGAAATGTAAAGCAAAGATCAGGAGTGACAGAGTTTTACCTGAACTATACACATCTGTAAAGCTACTCTTCTGAGCTGGAAACATTTTTCACTCTTTTCTCCTTGGGTAAGGTCACGAGAGAGAAGGGAGAAATGGCTTCATTGTTAACAAAACCAATTTCAAACTCTTCTCTTTGATCCAGTGATGAGGTCTGTCATGATTACTGACAGATACATTAATTAATGTTCTGAAACCCAATAGAGTGAGTAAAGTAACTATTGATTAGCCTCTGTGAGCACAAACACACTGGAGGGAAGTCTAGACATAATGCTTATTAAAAACAAATACTGCAGTATTCCATAGTAATAGATATAATGATTTGGCTTTGAAAGCATTTTGAGCCATTACCATAGAATATTGTAGTGGGGTTTGTGAGCACAAGTGTACCTGACATGCTCTGAAAAACATCTTCAGCTGCTTCTGTGGAACTAATCTGGTATATCAGCTGTTCAATTGCCAGCTTTATCTATTATCTATTCTCTAGCCATAGTTTAAAATATTTTTTTTTGCTGGGACTTTTATTGTTTTGTTTTACAACTTGCAGTGTGACACTGTAACTTTAAAGATGACTTGCTTAAAGGATAGATTTGTTCAAGGGAAGTGTGTGTGCGCATATCCAGTTGAACTGAACATGGCTATTTCTCAACAGTCTCTGATTTCATTTGTCACTTTATTGCTTGAGTCAGGGGAGTGGATTAAGGCACAGGATGTCACTGCCACTTTAAGAAAGCATCGTTTTTGGAAAGCCAGTTTATTGTTTGGTGTTTATTTGAATAAAAAGCTCTTCCTCAAAATGTGAGCTGTTTCCTGAGAGAAGGCAGAAGCTGAATAGTATTCTTCATGGGAAAGGGAATGATTTAGTGCACCAAGTTACCCGAGGAATTTGCTACAATCCACTCATGCCTCTGCAGAAATGAAAGGATGTGGCCTTATCATAGTGAGACCCATAAAGCACATTGACAGCCAGGAGAACAAGTCCTCAGCACAATTACTGGTCATATTGACCAGTGGGAACTTTTTCTTACCAGAAAGTCCACTACAGGTCACTCCAAGATTTACATGTGATCACTAAGGAATTAATTATTTAGGGACAAAGCTGCCTGTTCCATCTTCCAGTTCTGTATTCAGATTGCTGCTTGGCTAAGGTAAAAATCTGCTGTTGTCCCTCTCACTTCTGCTATCTATAAAGAAAACTTGTTGGGATTAAAGTTTTTGGTCTTTTTCACAGGTATTTCCTGATTATAAATCCGCATACTAGTTCGCATTGTGTGTTTTATTGCAATCACACATTTTCCACTGATTGCTGAAATTAAAAGCACTTTGTTACAAAAGTCTCAATATTTTGTTCTGACACTGTTTCAATATTTTATTTCTCTGCATAGCTTCATGTAATGTTTGAATAGTTTTTTCAGTTATTTACTTTCACCTGAGCAAGCTACATTTAGGATTTATCTGACTAAGCACCTGTTTGAAGTACCTAAATTAGACATAACCAATACTCTAGGGTCCCATATCCAAGCACTGAAAAACAGTGGAGTAGCCTCCCAGCAAACAGTATGTTTAATGTAAATATTTAAACCGTTATAAACCCCATAAAAATATAATAATAAAATTACACAAACTTGTTGCATTTACTAAAAAAAAAAGTTTCATTAATTAACTCTAAATATCAGAAATATTTTATATAACTACAGACCCCATGGTTGCAACTTCCCATTAACTTCAAGAATTTAAAACGGGAAACTGAAAATTCATCAGAGAAAAGGGAAAATGAACATAAAACACCTCTGGGTTGTACTGAGTAAGGATTTTCATGTATTGTGCTTATGTTAGAAAAACTTTTCTGTTAGAAAATCGTCATAGAGAAACATTTGCAATTTTAATATTGTAGAACAGGGTCAGGCAATAGAAATTTCTGCTTGGGGTCAATCATAGGTGCAAATGTGCAGAGTGTAAAGATGAAAGCCTGAAAATCACAGAATCATAGAATCACAGAATGGTTTGGGTTGGAAAGGACCTTAAAGATCATTGAGTTCCAACCCCCCTGCCATGGGCAGGGACACCTCCCACCAGACCAGGTTGCTCAAAGCCTCATTCAGCCTGGCCTTGAATTAAATGAATAAAAGAAGGTAAGAGTAGAGTCTTTGCAAGCACCTTTCTACTGAAGAACTGAGGTGATGTTTATACAATCAAGTCCTTGAATTTGAATTCGGCTCTTATTTCAAACACATTCTGTAAGAAGTTCATGCAAACTTGAACCATTTCGGTTTGGACAATGGATTTGTGTTTTGGTTTTATCGCAGTTATATTGTAGTGTCTTTAATTCACCAGGAACAAAAAGATCTTAATTAAAAATAGTAAGTGGAAAAAAAGCCCTAATTTTTCTTTCAGCCTGACTTCAAAATCCTTGATATTTCTCATTTGATTTCTATGTCCTGTGATGTCCCATATGTTGAAATGCTTATCTTTTATTTTTCTATTTAAAGAGTCTATTCTATAGATTATAATGTCATTTTCATCTCCACTGTATGCAAATAAACTTTTTCCCATTTTGCTGTAGATACACGTGTTCCTCTACCCAACAAAAGCACTATCTACTGACTTTCAGTAGTTCAAGAAGCCTATTAAATTAGATTTGATAAATACTTTTATTTATTGCATTACCCTTTTTTTTTTGTTAAAAAAAAAGAGCTGTTAACATAGGGATTGAAGGGTTTTTTTGTCTACTTCCCAACAAGGGAGTAATGAACAGCGATGGTCTACCTCTACGCTATCTCCCACTGCTGAGTTAAGAGAACCATAGCAGTATACAGCTGTGTCAGAAACTCAGTGCTTCTCTGTGCCAAGGCAGGTAAAACTGTTCTAAATATAATGTTGATTTTTTAACGTTAATTTTCCTTAGATATTTGTGGGTACCTGTCATAAGTTTGACCCTGGCTGGAAGTCAAACCAACAACAAACACCTAATCAGCCTTCCAACTCCCCACCTCTGTCGAATGGGTGAGGGTATTAAAGGGGTGAAAGGAAAAGACACTCATGGGTTGAGACAAGAACAATTTAATAACTATAACAATGTTGCTAATAATACTGATAATAATAATAGCAATATATACAAATGTACAAATGAGTGATACACAGTAATACTGCTCACCATCCATCTAATGATCCCAGAGCAGGGAGAGTTCTGCAACTGCAATCCCAGAATGGAGATAAGATCCCGAGTGTCCGAGATGATCCTGAGGGGTTGTGCTCCCTCCCAGCTTCTCCTACACCTGCAGACACTGGAACAGCAGAGAGGTTGAAATGTCCTTGACTATCCCGGTGACAGCTAGAAATGTCAGCATGTGTTCACTGTTCTCCTCAGTACAAGACCAAACCACAACCTCTCACTAGCTCCTGTGAAGAAAGTTAAATCCGTCTGAGCTGAAACCAGGATAGTACCTGTCCATGTATGAGATTGCTATTAGAAAACCAAGGTCAAGTTCTTCAGTACACGATAATGATGTTCACTTTTGTCATCCCGTACAAGATTGCAAAGAACAACCTGAAAATAACAGATGTAGTTAAATTTATGTAATTATACTACATTACAACATTGCCGTATGTTTACATGAAATTTTGGCAAAGGTTGAAAACTATGAGTTGAATAAACAAGCAGTGAGCTATGATGTAAAAAATACACTAAAAAATTGCTGCAAATCTGGTGCTTTAGAACTCAAGCGGTAACACAAATGTAGCAAATTTGTAGAGGAAATTGCTTTTTTTTTGCTTTTTTTTTTTGTTTGTTTGTGTCTGTTTGGACACACTGATCCTTGGAAATATCAATGATATGACACCTGAAAGCTCCTAAATCTTCACCCCAGCTCTGCATCATTCTTGAGATGTTTAAAGTTGTGGGAAATAGAACCCCTCAATATGCACATATCCAAACTCCTCTTCACTAAAGAGAAATGACTCTCATATCTCAAAGTGACAGCCATCTCTAGAAATCACAGTGACCTATTCATTAAAGACCTGAGTCCCATGTGCATGGTAGAATTCATTAAGCAATGTTATTCTCTGAGCAAATGCTATAGAACTCCATGGTCTGACATTAATAAATATTTGTGTCGGGCAATTACCTAGTAAAACTTCAGTGTATTGGAAAAGAAATATTAAAATAAAGTCGATGCTATATTGTCGTTTTTTTTTTTTTTCTTTGAGAAGGTTTGGCTTCTGTCACTCAGGTTTAAAGCTCTGTTTCTTTTGCATCAAAAGTATCATCTTGGCCAAGGTCATTTAGTTCTTATCGAGTCAGAGCTGGGCCTCTGGTATGTGGAGACGTTTACAGCCCGCTGTCATCTTGGCAAGTGACAGAAATAGAGGGTGGAGCAGGTGTTGAGCAGAATTGTCATATTTCCATAGCAAGGCCGGGGAGCTTTGTGATTTATGGATGCTCAGTATACAACCGTGACGCCCCACAAGTGAATATACAAGTTGCAAATCTGTGAACAGTTACGGTGGGAATTCGCTAATCTCTGCCTGCTGTAGCTTGTTCTGTACAGGTCCTCGAGCTTTGTGTAGGAAAGTTTTGACGTTGTGCTCTGTGAAAACACACACAGCAGCTTGCCAGGACTTGTCAGCAAGGACAATAACACATTTTACTAAGACTGTAAAACCTATCATTGTTCATAATGTCACACTGTTGAGAACTGGAAAAGCAGAACAAATAAGGTCTTTCTAGAACAATTTCTAACGTTCCTTGAAAAGCAAATGCGTGGTTTTACTTACTTTGTTGAATCAAGGTAATCCAAAGCTCTGAATAAAGCCAAGAAGAGCAGACATTTCTCCACACTGAACAGACAATAAGCTTTATAATATCCAGTTTAGTTGGAAGCAGATATTTTTTCTTTCTTTTTTAGTCCCCATCAATTATTACTTTTTGTTTGTATTTTAAAGGAAGCTATAGTCAGTGCCTCTCAAAATGAAGAGACATGAAAAGGAAGGAAGACTGCTGTGAAATTTCTTTAAAGAAATCTGCTGACTCTTAAAGCAAAATCTGATCGCCTTTTTTACCCACAAATGGCTATTCAGAGAGCAAGACTCACTGATAAATGTGACTTTTAAGTGTGAAGATTCCTAAAAATATGACTGTGACAGCACAGGTCTAGATGTGCATTTTAACACAACAGATTAGAAAATGTTACAACACAGTGTATCTTGGAGATTACAGGAAGTTTATAAACAGTTTTAGAGGTTTAATTCCTTGGAAGTTGGGCCTAGAATCACTGCAACCCTTGAATCTTCAAAATTGCTGCCATTGCGGAAAAAGTTCTTCAAGATATTTCCAGAACATTTGTCAAGAAAAGCCCCACAGTTTCACAGGTTTTCGTCATTGAAGTCCATCCATTAGCAGCTAAGGACAGCTTCCCAGTCTGTGGGTGGACACAGTGCTGTTACCTGTAGACCCAATGTTACTTGGTAAGACCAGGAAAGTTTCACGTGTATAGATTCCAGTAACATTCCAACACACTGGAGGGATTCAATATATATCACTTGGGGAAAAAAAGCCCTTCCTGTATTTATTTTATCTAAATTTCCTCTGGTAATTCGTGTTCCTGATATTCTTTGAATAAACTTCAGGATTTACTAAACTGGTGGTGTTTGTTGATTTCTACCTAAAGCGTGTACGTTCACATGGAGCAAAACATGCTTTACTACACTGATGAACAAGTTATTCATTTGACTCTCAAACAGAAAATTGCTTGATAATATATCTTTGAAATATGCAGCCATTTGCCCAAAAAATAGGCTGATGATACTTTCATGGCTGCCATTTATCTTTTTTTTCCCCTCTTCTTTATTTTAAAATGTATTGTCAGATTTATTTGCTGTAGTATTAAGTTTCAAAGCCTAACCATTTCTAACCTAGCACTTCTAATGCGATTCAGTCTTTTGACTCAAAAGTCTCATTCTCAGATATTAAATCAACATGTGCCTTTATGACTCAACATTTATCTGTGGGATGATGATTGAATTCATAATTTAGAAAGGCATCTGTATAAATAGATCTTTACTAATAACTGCAAAAGATAATCTTGCCATGCTCCCTTCTTTAAAAAAGGAAAAAAAAATCAAGAAAAAAAGATCTTTAAAAATCTGTTCTTCAAAGAGCTGTTCTCCATATGAACACCCCCTCACACACTCCATCACCCCACACATGCACACATAAATTTATTTGTTTACATCTGCACGAAACTTCCATAGATATCACTTTGTATACCTTATATGCAAAGGTAATTTACACTAGGTTTAAATCTCCTTTGTATTCTAGCAGTGATGTAAAGAAATAAGCCCCAGAGGTTCTTACTATAAATGAAAGCTTATAGCTTGAGTGTTATTAATTAAATCACTCTTCAGCCAGGTTATACTTGGAGCTACTGATGCTGCACATACATGAATAGACACTGTGTTAAAATCCACGTCAGTAACAACATCCTGAATTCATTTCTCATACTTCATAAACAGAGGAAGGCATTGCTAGATATTTCTGGCTTTGCCTTTTCCCCATTTCCTTTCCTCCAATCCCTTCTCAGAAACCCAAAGCTGACACTATTTTCCCATTATGATTTCTTGAAACTGTGAGTCATTTTGCAGTGTCTGTAAATCGCACAATTGCAAAGAAAAGATAAGGAACTGGGCACCTCTTCCAATCCTGTGGTCCTATGTATCTATAACAAGTGTCTCCGTGATGGGCATTATGGCTTCCGTGTTCCACGGAAACTGCCACTCTGTGTGATGTCTGTCATTTCACTTCTGTCCATTCTTTTTTTTAACTTAGAAAGTGGTTTTTGCTTTTCCTATTTCCATGAGAACTGGAGACTGACTGTGAAAGTGAATGCATCTTTGCAACAAACACAGAGCTAGTATCAATGGGGAGGAACTAAAAAGAGAATCACTCAAGTGAGTTAAGATTCAGGAGACACAAGACTCAGATCTCATGGGAATTAAAATTGGTTTTTTAGCTTACATTAAGTTCAAAAGAAAAAAGAAGAAACTCAAGTAAAAATTATCCTAAAAATGTGTGCCATATGCTACATGATTTTGAACAGTTCTTCTCTATTTGAAAAATACCTGCAGCATAATTTCTCTACAGACTCACTAGCTGCATCTAAAGGGTTTGGGGATTACCCAGATGTATGGTCAAAGGATTACATCTGAGAAAAAGGCCTTACCAGATTTCCTTCAGACTGCCTCTGAAACTGGTATGAATGTAGCTGTAAGACTCACATATCCAGCTACTCTGACTTTGCAAGCTCCTAGGAAAATATAAATGACAGCAACACACATACAGACTTTAAGAAGAGCATTTACTGTTTTCCCCTTGGATTTCCACTTTAGGGAGATATCTGAATTGTTGATATCTGCCCTGCTTCGATTGTGCCATCAATTTAGCAGGAGACATTGCTGCACCTTGAAGCTTTGATTTGGTTCTGGATTGAGGTACCTGAGTCTTTCATGAGAAGACACCAAAAAATATTCTAAATTTTTTTTTTGTCCTCACCTCACCCCCCCATGCTAAGGTTTATTATCCATATGAATAATATCTCCAACGTAAAAGTAAGGAGAGTTTCATACTCCAGCATCAGGCCTGAAAATGGGAGGAAGGAAACCAAACTAGAACAGTGGTAAACAGAGACTGCAAAATATAACCAAGGAAACAAGCTCTCAGCTGAGGGCAGGGAGGAGGGAAAATAGAGTGGGGAAGAAATATGATTCATTTTAAAACTTAATTTAATAAATTGTGCTAAAGATGCTGAAAAATGCATTTAGTTCTCAACCTCCAGGACTGTACATTGTGAACTAGCATCTAGCTATAATGGGGTTTCTGCTCCATCAGCTGCAATAATTATTTTCCTTGATTTGCCTTGGTCATTTTCTATAACGATTTCTCTATGTGTGTGTATGTGTGTATGTGTGTGTGTGCATGTGCTTTTGTGTGCATTTCCTTTGGTTCCATTTTCTTATCTCTCAAAAAAATAAAATAAAACAAAACAAAACATATCAAAAAGAGAAACTAAGGATCATTTAAGACACATTTTGACTACTGCTTTTGTTAATATTTTTTCCAAGGAAGTGCAGGCTCCTGGTCAATGTTCATTGCAGACCCAGGGTACCACCAAGGTCAAGGTCTTCGCCCTGCTTGTCCCCTAATACAGCAGTTCATATCTAATGCTTCACCTTTTACCGCAGGTAGCTTACCTGCCATTGCCACGCTCATTTGGCAAGGTTGAAACAAGGCCTCAGGGTTCTTAGCAGTGCTCAGCAGACTGCAGGCTTAGATTTGTATACTTGGGATTTTAAATGCACGTTGTGTCAAGCACATCAAATCATCAACTTTTTTTTTTTTTTTTTTCCACTGGATTTGTCCAAGAACCAGGTGACACTGCTGTTGGGAAGTGGATCTCAATTTTCCCTCCTCCCTGTTCAGAATCTCAATCAGACCTTTCTCTCCATTTAAATGCTGGTGGTGTTCCATGAATCTCAGATTTCTTACATTCTCCAACGAGACTTGCTAACACACATGGTCTTGAGAATGCGTGAGCGTATATGTGTAAAAATAAACAAACCCTAAACAACACAAAACCACTACCTAACAACAACACTGCTTTGGATCACGCTGCGATGTGTGTTTATATCTTTTTGATCTATATTTTCTTTTATTAACCATCCCCTTGCCCTGTATCTGAGAGTGTTAGCTACTGTTTCTCAATTACACCCACTGGTAAAACCTGCCCTGCAGGGTTTCTCGCAGCGGTTGCCCTTCTAGCGTCAGCTTGGCAGATGAAAAGCAGATGGAAAATTCCAGGGGTTCGGGTCTGAATGTTTCAATGATAAGTTAGCATAACATGGACTGGTGAGAGCTGTGTTTTGAGTCTGCTATGCAAAATGAGACAGCTGCATTCTCGCAGAGCTGTTTGCACAGGAGACTTAGCACTGGAAAGCAGGAACAACAAATAAATGATTCAAGGAATTCACACTCAAAGAAAGAGTACAAATAAAAGAGGACAAGACGAGTTCTGGGAAAAAGAGTAGCATGGACAGTTTGCCCCACCTAGGGACCTTTCAGATGAGATTTGCTTCTGTGGAGAGACAAACTATGCCAATCGAGGGACAATCTTTAGCTCAGACATTTGTGTTCAGCTTCTGCAGCCTCCTTCTCTGGTCAATAGAAGAAGACACAGCCTACTTAAGAATCATCCTGGATCATAATGAGCTTTCATCCCTCGCCTGTCACCTTCCCTCTTCACTGACAGCAATGGAAGTCCAGGTCAAGGGCGTTCCTTAGTTAGATACCTCTGTTAGAGGTCTTGAAAAGGAGAACTGGCCGAAATTTCAGCCAGTAGTCAAAGAAAACCAAAAGAGACCCTGGACAGCAGATAGGAGTTATCTGAGTCTGAAACACATCTCAGTACAGGCATGAAAGTTCTGTTAAGGATTCTTCTTTTCCATATTGGGGTCAACTTTGGACCACTCATTACCTCTAAAATGAAGACCAAAGGCAGTTTTTATCCAAACTGAAGACTGGTGTTTATGAAGCCCTCAAATTACCTCCCACACATGTTCCTATTAATTCCTCATTCCTATTAATTTTATTTATGTATTTAAATAATTTCTCACTGGGATGCCCTCATCAGATGCGTATCTCGCTTCCCAGAGAGCTCCCAGGGGAGAGGCAGTCATACAGTATTACTACAGCCCTCTTCAGTACAACACAAACAATATCCTGCAATATAACTCAATCTAAGCTAGCAGGCAGCTGCACAGAGCAGTTACCCTATCAATTAATATTAATAATAATACTTAGCACTTACAAAGTATGTTTCAACTTCAAAGCGCTTTTCAAACAGAGAGGGCCAAATTGGGGCTGCCCTGGTGTGGCTGTGTTTGACAGAGGAAGGGTAGTCAGAAATACCATATTGCACAGTTCTGCATTTCTCTTGCCTTTGCTTTTCTCCACCCAGACTCACAGCAGTTTCACTCCTGTTTTTTCCCTTCATTGGGCAATACGCAGCCATTTCAACAAAACACCACTGTGCCTTTTTCAAGGGGGTTAAAGTCAAAGCCTGAGGCATGAGTTCCTTTGTGTATCTAGACAACATGTAGGTTAGAGTTAACATTTTGCTCTTTTTTTTTTTTTTTTAATGGGTTAAGATCATAAAAATGCCACCATGAAGACAGGAGCCTTTTCTGACTACCCTGGTGCTGGAGTGAGGTGGTATTGCAAAATTCGTAATTACTTTTCCTTTTGTTCCTAGTTTCTGATTCTGTTTTCCATGTAAGGATGCCACTGTACAGCACCACATATCCATGGATTTAAGTGGAACAGCTTAAGAAGTTTCCTTCCTTTCCATTTATTGCTTTTTCCTGCCCTATTTAATAACAAATTAACATAAAATGATCTAGCTAAAAAGGACACTGATGTCAGAAACCGGTATTATTTCCTTTGAGATATAATTTGCACAACTGTTCTACCTGCCCTTACTGGACAAAAACTTTTTGTAGGGAGAATGGAGTATGTCTAATGTAATACCTGCTAATGCCATGTTCATTAATGCTCCCTTTTGCTGGTATTATTTGCTGGTATTATATAACACGAAGCCTAATGTATCCACATATTAATAGTAGACACATTGACTACCGAGAAGATTCTGTAAGGGAGTACTTAATATTGGACAAAAAAATCTCAACCATATGTATAAACATAAACTAAATTTCTCTCTTACAGGAAGTTTTAGGGCCATCTTAGTTCTTGACATTGTTGTTCATCAAGTGCCAGTTGTAGCTTCACTCACCTTTTTTGCAAGCAGCTTTTAAGACAAGACCCTATAAGAGAGCCACACACAACAGTTCCTGTGCGAAACAAGTAGAATTAGTTTTTGGCTTAAAAACATGCACAAAAAGGCTGGTGTGTGAAAACAGGCTTGAAGCTGTGCTTCTAGTCTCTTTCTCTCCCTCTCTTATTTTTCTTGCTTTTCTGAGATTTAATTTTTTTATTGTTTTATGGATATAATGTACATAAAGAAAAATATACTGTAGATCAGCTGCAATCATTTTGTCATTGCTGAAGGATATTATTATCTAAAAAGCATTTATGGAAGAGAATATATGATCCATATATTCATAAAATTTGTTCAAATTTGTTTAATGTTCTCAACAATATATCACACAACTTTTTCTCTGTTAATCACATGTTTCTTGAAAACAGGACACATATATCTTTGTATTTTATCATATCCATTGTTCAGTTTGTATATTTAAATGTATGCTGACAAGATAATTTAACTCATTGTACCATTTATGAGTATTAAATAATGAGGATTTTTATTATAACTATATCTTACAGATCCATTTTTATCATTGAAAATCTAACAAGAATCCTAAATGGATGTCTTTACGGAACATGAAGAATTCAAATAGTTTCTGTATTCGTGTTCTCTCTTGGAAGATGCTACGTCATGTCAGTAATTATTTATCTGTACAACTTTAATTCTTGAAACTTATCTAAATTTAAACCTCTAAATCCATAATAAGAGATGTAAAGTAAAATATGTTTTTGAAAGCTGTTATATTCCCCAGAGTTACACTGGCTGGGAAAATAAAGCTGACATTTGAAAAAAAATTATAAATAATTTGTTTCTGAGGTTTTGGCATTCTTGGTTTTTCTCTTCAAGATCTTTCTGTTCTAATTTTTAAAAAATTTTGTTTATACCATTTAGAGAACTGTGCTGTGACACTTGTCTCTAAATAATAATAAAGCAGAGAAGGTTATTACAAGTGTGACTTCACAGTGAGACGTACAGAAGAGTCTTGTAGAAATACTTCTGTTTATGCAGATATTTCTTAGTAGTGCTCTGGCTTCATGTAAGTTGTTACATTGTTTACCCACAATTTTTACTACATTTATTTTTAATTGGAATTTGATTATTATAATCACAACAGAGCACCAGGCTTGGCAAGAGTTTCACCAGAACAAAACTTTCTTGTATCACACAGAAGGGCAGGATACAAAC
Source organism: Pterocles orientalis (assembly GCA_011057875.1). Lineage (NCBI taxonomy): Eukaryota > Metazoa > Chordata > Aves > Pterocliformes > Pteroclidae > Pterocles > Pterocles orientalis. The sequence continues at coordinate 1,213,607 of WKFP01015331.1, read as the reverse complement.
CACACATTCTAGGTGACGGAATCTTTAAGATAATGTGAAAATGGTAGAGGAACTATGCCCTACTCCTTTCCTTAACGTTTACTATTAAATTATTTTGTGTTAATAATAATAATCCTGTATACCCGTATTTTGGAGCAGTCAATTCTATTCATTAATTTTAAAAGGAAAACAGGTCATTTGATGCAGGACTGGGCATTTTACAAAGTGATGAGAAACATAATTTGTAACAGTACAATCTAGAATCAGTCAGAGTGATTTGCTTCAATAGTGTTTCCTGGATCCCTTGACACCATACTATGTTCTTTTATCTTGGGTCACTGTTGCCTTCATACTTCTGGTTTCCCATATTTTTGATTGAGTTGTTTATTCATCATGTAGAGTATTTGGGAAAATCTTTTTATGTCTATGTAACATGGCACAGAAGATAATAAATGAAAAAACTTTTACTAATTATTCCAAGTAACTTGAGGCAATTTCCATTAGCTTGGTCCTTGAAGTTGGTGTTGAAGACTATGACATTGTTTTGGGGTAACTTTGCCTTGTCTGGATGCCTTGACATTAAGAAGCTACAGGATGACAACCTTTCTTAAAAGTTGTGACTGTAACAATCAAGCAGTTGTAGCCATTTCAAGCATCTCAAGAATGCGAATAAAACTTTCATAGAATCATGGAATCATTACGGTTGGAAAAGACCTCAAGGATCATCAATTCCAACCCAACACCACCTAACTCACTAACCCATGTCCTTAAGCACCACATCTATACGTTTCTTGACCCTCTCCAGGGATGGTGACTCCACCACTTCCCTGGGCAGCCTGTTCCAATGCTTGATCACTCTTTCAGTAAAGAATTTTTTTCTAATATCCAGACTAAACCTCCCCTGGTGCAACTTGAGGCCATTTCCTCTTGTCCTATTACTTGTTACTTTAGAGAAGAGCCCAGCACCCACCTCACTACACCCTTCTTTCAGGTAGTTGTAGAGAGTGATAAGGTCTCCTCTCAGCCTCCTCTTCTCTAAACTAAACAACCCTAGCTCCCTCAGCCACTCCTCGTCAGACCTGTGCTCCAGACCCTTCACCAACTTCGTTGCCCTTCTCTGGACCTGCTCCAGCACCTCAATGTCCTTCTTGTGGTGAGGGGCCCAAAACTGAACACAGGATTCAAGGTGCGGCCTCACCAGTGCCAAGTACAGGGGCACAATCACTTCCCTAGTCCTGCTGGCCACACTATTGCTGACACACGCCAGGATCCATTTGCCTTCTTGGCCAGCTGGATACACTGCTGGCTCATGTTCAGCTGGGTATCGACCAACACCCCCAGGTCCCTCTCTGCTGGGCAGCTTTCCAGCCACTCTGTCCAGAGCCTGTAGCGTTGCAGGGGGTTGTTGTGACCAAAGTGCAGGACCTGGCACTTGGCTTTATTGAACCTCATACAATTGGCCTCAGCTCATCAGTCCAGCCTGTCCAGATCCCTCTGCAAAGCCTTCCTATCCTCAAAGAGGTCAACACACCCTCTCAGTTTGGTGTCATCAGCAAACTGACTGAGGGACCACTCAACCCCCTCATCCAGGTCACTGATAAAGATGTTAAAGAGCACAGGCCCCAAAACTGATCCCTGGGGAACACCACTGATGACCAGTCGCCACCTGGACTTAACTCCATTCACCATGACTCTCATCCAGCAAAGGATGTTCCTGTCTAAGCCATGAGCCACTAGCTTTTCTAGGAGAATGCTGTGGGGCATGGTGTCGAAGGTCTTGCTAAAGTCTAAGTAGATGAATGAATAAATGCTGTATTTGAATGAAAAAATGCTAAAAAATATCAGAGAAATATAAATTCAAATTTCTAGTAAGCATTTCTACACTTCAAACTGCTTCGAATGCTTCAGAAAGCCTCAGATTTTCGGAGTAGGACAGTAGGACACAGCTTGTTAAATGCTCACACTAATTCACTCCACTACCTCATGCCTCTGTCATCTGCAGTCCAAATTTGCTGAAAAGTTACTTACTTTCAAAATAAGTCATCATCTTATCAAGATCTGAAGTGTGCTCACCCCTACCCCATCCCTCTTGGGGCCTATATGGCCATTGCATTTAATTTAATTTAGGAAAAATCTGAGTTAAATCTTGTTGTACTCCCCCCTGGGGAAAACATTCTTCACAAATGAAGTACTAGGGACAGAAAGAGAGAGCACATGAAATCTTGGCAGCCATGCATCCTTCTAGATATTAATTTGCATATATCCTCTCCTGCTCAGTCAGCACTGGAAGCAGCACTTTTCATATCGCCTGAAACTAACTGTTCCTCGTTAAACATCACAGGGACCTAGTGCCTTTTGACAGACTGTTTTTGAAGACACCCTCACAGACTTCTCACTTTCTTTTTCCTCTCTGTTTTCCTCTTGAACAATAATGAAGATTTTTTTTGTTTACCTCGTGGTGCTGTAGACTTTAATAGTTAAGGTTTTGAGGATTTGGAAGTGGGTAAAGAAGAGTGTCAGGAAGTGGTAATGGATGTGTGAGATTGGATACTGGGACCTGGTTTGGTTGTTGAATCTTGTGGTGAGCCACATAGAAAGTTTTCAGGACTCAAAGTAACCATAGATGTGAAGGTGTTTTGGTTTCTTTGACAGGGTCTGGAGTTAATAACCCACCTTTTTTTGCTGGTTAACCTAGTTATTCTGTGTTTCCTTCTTTAATTGTAATGGGTCACCAGATGCCAAAGAACACTGTAATTTCAGCTGACCTGGGTAAAAACCTATCTATCTTACATTTTAAAGTTATTCCTCAAGGGCCAACTTACACTGCTGGCAGATGATGTTCCAAAACAGAATAAATGCTATAATTTTTTCTATGAAAAGTGAAGGAGGTGGAGGAACTCTGTCACAAGATAACAATACATCACCTCCGTATTTGCACTGTTTCTACTTCGTTGTGTTTTGCTGCATGAAGCAAATTACATCTTGCCTCCAAATAGCTGCAAACATGTGAACATCTAGGAAAGTGTGTGGGCACCTTACCATGACTAATTTTAGAGACTGGGTGCATAAGATCGAGATTAAGTTATAGCTAACAGCAGTTACTGCTAAGAAGGAAACCAACACAAAACATCATCTTTTTCAACTAAATCGTTTTATCTGTTTGCTTATTTCTAGGTGCCCTTTCCCTGGAGAATAAAAACAAAAACATAAAAGTTCTTTCAATAAAAATGTCTCACCGCTGTATTACTTCTCTGTGCTATTTTCGCCTAACTTTACCCCAACTCAATTCTGGCATTTAGAAGTCGGGGGCACAGCTTGAGCCAGGTGCCTGGGTGCTGTCATTGTCAATGGAGAGTGATAGTAGACCCATACTTTTAATTTCTTCTTTTTCTTCTTTCTTCAGGAAAATACTTTGTGTCAAGAACGAAAAAAGTGCAAAAAAGAAAACCATGTCATTTCAGGTTTCATTGTCTCATGTGTCGTCTTGTTAAAGTGTTGCATTTGGCTAGGACTTTCTTGTCAACTTACAATTCAATGTGAAGTGACAACTTCAGCCAGACATGGTGTGAGTTCTGAAAGGAAGTGTCCATCAACAGAGCTTTAAAACTGAGAGGGGAAAAAAAGGTTCACCAAATAGAGTCATAGTACTTTTCCTCCTAAAGTAAACAACGAAACTTGAGTTATGTTTATATTGTAAAACAATTTAAATATTTTGAGGGTGGCATTTTTAAAGTTGATTTAATGAAAACAATTAAAGCTCTATGCGTCTAAAATGACATAACCTGACTCTTTGAAAACCCTTCCTGTTGTGTCTGGATCTTACCGTTTTAGGAATGGATAATGCATCTTGAATTTCAATTAGACATCCAGAGGCAGCTCAAATAATTGTCCCCATTCTGCTGTGCTCACAATGATCTTTCCGGTATAAAAAGAGATATTCTTCACCCTGAAATGAATAAAGTGAATTCATTTAAAAATTTAGATAAAAATTAGAACTATTATTCTTGAAAATTCCCATTTCAAACAGAACAATGTCAATTTGCTCTTAAAATGGTGGTCTGGTTTTTGACCAGTCCTTCAAAATTTCATATTATTCCAGATCAGAAGGCACCGTAGTCAGGACAAACATCACCTATATCCTAAATTTTTAAAAACTAGTAATTACTGTACATAGACTTCAATTATTTGTGCTTTGTAAAGTGTTCAGTTAGAAGGCAATCTGGTACTGAGCTAGAAATTTCAGAAGACAGAGAACTCACCAATATTCTTGTAGCTTAGTTTTCATGGTAAACCACTTTTTTTTTTAAAAAAAAAAAAGAAAAACAAAACAACAAAAAAAACCCTAAAGCCCAATCAATTTCCCCCAATTTTAATTAATATGAATACAGTGTGTTTGACACGCATTTTGTCTCTGTGTTTCTCTAAAAGATAAGAAAGTGGTTTCACATTAGAAGTTTTTCCTCTCTTAAGATACTTAAATGTTTAAGTAGAAACACCCCTCCATCTTCTTCGTGATAAGATAAACAGATTGATTTCTTAAAATTTATCATCTTTCTCCAGGTATCAAATAACTTCAAAAGATATTGACTGATATTTTCCTCTTCTTCACTATCCTCTTACAATGGGCAACATCAAATACGAACTCAATCTTTCCATCTTTGTCTCCCCACGACCATATGTATATAAACACCTTTACTCCTGCTTAAAACTCAATTATTTAATCAAGGACAATAAACTTCTCTTAACTTTAGAAGTTTCTTGTGGATTTCTTAACTACTGAATCTTTCTTAGGGTCATAGTTTTTGACAATACAATATTTTATTCCATGATACGCAATATTATTTTATTCATAAATATGTATCACTTTGCATGATCTTGCTCCTTGATTCAAAATCTTTCCTGACCATACAAAAAATGTGGTCTACAATATAATTGAGCGTCTTTTAAATACCATAGTAACTGGTGAGAGACAAAGTGTTCGATTATGAGCTGCTGCTTCTGCTGACACTTTTTTCGTCTAACAGTCACAGCCCCCCCTGACAAAACAGGTGGCTTCAGATGTTGATTGCATATAATTTTGCTCTTAGTGTTATGCATTTGGAACACCACTAATATAAACATTTGATGACAAAGAAAAATATTTAAACAAACAACCAACCCATCAATTCTTACTAATCTAAGCGGGTCTGTTAGTGCTTTCCAAAAAGCCAATTAGTTATAACTGGCAGCTACTGGTGCTAGACTACTCCGGTATTTTCACAAATGCACAGAAGCTGCTGATCTGTTATGGATGTCACATAGGAATTTTTACTTGAGATATGCTGAGCTGCCAAAGTATACATTCAAAAAGTTACTCAATCTAGTAGTATAAAGCATATGGAGTATATTTATATACCCGCCACTATGTACTGAAAGGAAAGGTGTGCTATAAAAGACCTCATAACCACACAGTAGAGTGTGTCACCTGCTCCTGCACTCTATATTGTTATGTCAGTGAGTGACTTTATTAGCTAGACAAGAACTGCAGGCAGGCAGTAAGTGATGTATATTAACAACTTCTCTCAATTATATCAGGTCCCGACCCTGCTCCCGTTGAATTCTGTGGCAAAACTCCTACTGACACCGATTGTGTAGGTTCAGGATTCAGTTTTTTAACATTTGCACGCTGTCTTTAATTTTAACTGTATTGTATAAAAGACTGAGAGAGAGGAGAACATTCACCTCGTTTTACAAAAGAGAGAAGATAATCGGTGTCTGAATTTGAGGTAGTTTCTGAAGGTCATAACTGGAATTACCATAGACAGAGCTGAATTCACATTCTTAGTTTCTGCAGATGTTCAAAGACAGGCATAGATTAACTCATCCAGGATGGAGGTTTTGGAAGGGTTAGAGGACTTGTTCTCTAGAAAGTGTTGCTTCTGATCTGCAAAACTAGTTCTGAGTTTGCAAGGGAGCTCCAAGTGGAATGAAAAAAAAATTCATTTTTCAGTGCTCAAAATTTGTGAAGAAGCAGAACATTAAACAGACTGACAAACTGATTATCTTATGCCCATTTTTAGGGGCGTGCAACTACCTTGCAACTGGCAATTACACAGTGTGTACCCAAACCCGTGTGTGGGAAACCAGGTGATTGCAACTGATGGATAGTGCACAGAAACCTGACTGACAGCAGACAGGAGCCCATAAACCTGCTTAACAAGGATGTTTAATGCAAAGTGGATGTGTTTGGTTGCATACAAATACTCTCTCCAGAGCTACACTTTCCTGTCAGATTTTATACTATAAAAATAAAGGGTTCACATGCAGCTACTGGCACATAAGGCTTTCACAGCTGTTCCTGAAGGAAATAATTTCTATCACCAGCTGTACTTCTCCTCCCCAGGGATGTAACCTCTACAGTTCTGTCCCTTCTCTTCTGTTCATTCCTTCTCAACTAAACATTAAAAAAATAAGGAAATTAATAAACACACACACACACAAATTGTGTGAAAGGTGGGAGTAAGTATAAAGCTAAGGCTCTTAGCAGCTTGGGTATCACACATAACTTTACTTAAACCCTAGCTCAAGTCCTACAAGACCGGTTTTTATTCTATCCCATGCAGGTTTCTGTTTTCCACTTCATTCTTCAGAAATGTTTTCCATGAAGAGTGTGTGGTCCATAAAATCAAGATAATGGACTATTAATGCACTATTAAAGATGGGGGCTTACAATGGTGTAGCAGAGAATTACATGATAAAGGAAAAAGAAAGAGCAAGTTTAAGTGACAATGTGTGCCTCATATAGTACACAGACCTGTTTACAGAGAAATGAGTGGTGTGTTATTCACAGACACTTTATGTAATCCCTTGGTGTACATATGTGCTAGTCGTGGTATGTACATTATATCCCTATCTGTTTCTGATGTCTGTTGGCATGCAGATGATCATCTCTGAAGGAAAGTTGGTTTGGAAGGAAAACTAAACTAAAAACAAACACAAAAGGATTTTGCAAAGAAGCCTTTATTCATGTTGAAATACCATATGGAATTCAATGGCAATGAAAACATCAAATTTCTGAAAAAATTAAACAGAATAATTTTCAACTTCAATTAAATACCGCTACATTGAAACTCCAGCACATAAAAGCACTTTGTATGTTTAACTAACTTCAATGGCATCAGCGGAATTTCAGCTTGTACTTAAATTTAAGCACATTCTTAAGCAGTCCATTGAACTGGGGTCTTGATATGCAATGATATTCTTTTTGCAATTTTTAAACAACGTATTAATTAGCCATTGTACTTCTTTCATTGTTTTACTTCTGTTATAAAAGTTAGCATTAGAGTTATGCAGGAAAGTTCTTGTTCACTGTTGTACTCTAACATTTTTCTATAAGGAGAACAATATCAAGCCTTTTTTCCTCCCTCCGTTTGCTATGCTCCATAGCAAATCTGACATTTTAATCTTTGTCCTTTAAGTATTTCATTTATCCCCAAAGAGTGTCATCTGCACAATGTAGGTATCTTTATACATGTATTTTTACAGTGTCACCTCTTTATCTTCCCTCTCCTTTTGCTTGTACTATTTATCAAACAAACTACTTCGTGTTAAACCTGTAAACTTTTTTTCCAATAAAAAATTAATGCTTTCTCCTTATACATGAAGAAACTTCTGCAGGCTTAAGAGGCAGACAAGAGGAATTTTCTGTAGATGTTTTGTTTTCCTGACTTCCATAAAACGGAACACCTTATGTCCTTATTATAAAAGTCTACTTAATATATATACAATATAAATAATATTACATTTTATTAATTCTAAAAATTATGTAAGATTTTGTGAAATTGCTGTATGAATAACTATATCACTACTTAAGTCTGTAGCTCAAGCTCTACTCAGTTCTGCAGAGCATTTCTAAAAGGCAGTGAAATGAATTATTCTTCTGGATACGTCAGAGGTTTAATTAGTGGAATACTAAGGCTAGCTAAATTATCAGCTGTATGATAATCGGGTTTGAAAAAGAAAAACATAGAGGATTTCTGTCTGTTTTCCCAAAAGCTATTTGGTTCCTTAAAATTTGAGAAAAGTAATAATTCTGAAGCTATGCCTCTGCAGGAAAAAACCTTTAGTGAAGAACGATATTGCATATCTTGGTCAAATGCAAAAAAAATCTCATTTTTTGAGAGGAATTTTAAATTTCTGAATTCCAGACCAAAATTTCTTCAAGTTGTGGTCCTTAAGTATTTGTGGATAGATAAAAGCCATAAGAAATTAAATAACTTAGATCATGGTGTAAACCCCCAATGTGCCTATCTTTGCCTTCTCATTTATTATATTCTTCCCAATCTTTGCTGACATATTTTTACATTCACATTTTATGATAATTAATAACAGAATATAATATAAAGCAGATATTAAATAGTCAGTAGCTGCTATGATTATCACTGCTTTTGACCAACATGACTGATGTGACCTGCATACTTATGACACAAGCAAAAATCCCCCCCAACCCTTCTTCTTAGGCAAAAACAGATTCACTATCGCATGGAAGATGAGTACATAGACTGGATCAGAGGCAGAGAGTAGATTGATTTAGTTGTAATACTGTATAATGTTAAGTAGAACCAATTACATTTAAACTCTTCTTGAATCTATTAATCTGAATATAACAATGAATAAAATTAGTTGAACCTGTTCCGTTTGCGTGCACTTGAGTTTTGCATCAGTTACTGCAGATCCATCAGCAAGAAATTACAACACTGCGCTCTTTTTAACATAGTCGAGTCCTTGTCAAGTGTTAACAGTGCAAGAGCAAAGGTATCCTATTGCTCTGAATGAAGCACCAGGGAAGAGTGAAGTTCAGATATGCAATCTAGTGCACTGCAATCATCATCAACCCCAGCTTTGTATTGACTTGTTGAAGCAAAAGTCAGCTTGGAAGATCACTGTGTTGCACAATTTAAGCCACTGTGGTACAACATAAGTAAAGCTGACATTCAGAAGGAATACTAGTTAGACCTTTTAAATCTGCTTTCACTTATTTCATTTGGATCACCCTCCTTACATTGCAGAAAATCAGGTCTATGTGGAGAAGCCAATTATAAGATACAGAAGTCGTTTCATATTGTTAAGAACTCTGATTACAAGACAAGATAAAATTTGTCAACGGGGGAAGGGAAAACAAATGAAAACACGCAGAAGTTGTTACAGGTTTTTTTACTTTTAATAATGATTCATGACGTTAACCCATATTGCAGATTTTCTTTTTTTTGGTCCTAGTGTAAGATGATCTAGACAGTATCCTAAGGTTTGGTTATTCTTCAGGTAATTCTTAAGGTTTTTTTAAATTTTTTTCTTGTGACAGTTTGAGTATTCACATTAAAAAAATCTGAAGATGAATAATCTATATTTTTAGAATTTTTTGCTCATTCATGAATACTTAAATTTAGAGAAACTTCCCGTGATCAGATCTTCAGTAGGTGTAAAACAGTTCTGGATCTGTGTCAATTTATATCAGGTGCAGATCTGACCCCTGACTGTCTTTAGGTTTTATTCACATTATTATCCAATATGCCTCTACATTTATGTTTTGAGATTTATGCTTCACTGCTATCTGTACTTCAGACTATTTTTTCTGTCAATCAACTAAACATGTATGCATCACTCATCACTCCTATTTGGATACATAGAGCTGTGCTCTAAGTATTGGATGTGGGAATTTCAGCAGTCATCATTATAACTTGTGACTGAAAGCTCATCTTTTAGGGTTTTTGCCCACAAATTCAAGTTGCCTAGCAATATCATATGCAGAGGCTTAGTTGTGTGGTAAAGGAATTCAGGGAAGCCCAGCAGGGAACCATTAAAGCAATCGAAAATCCAATAAAGCTCAGCCCTGCTGCAGAAATTCAGGTAAGATGCTTGTTGTGGAATGAAAGACAACACCTCTCTCAGTTTAGGATTTAGAGCTCTGAACCCACCCTTAAAGAACAACATTCAGGGAAGATTGACTTACATTTTGAATGTAAGGAGGAAGAACAGATTCCAAGGATCTGTATCTTCTGGCTTCCCAGTTATTGGAGTTGCTCAGGATTGGTAAGAGAGAATAAATATCCTTCTTGATAACGTCTACCAACCTAATTTACAACCAGCTTTGTAGTGTTCTGTCACTTGTCTTTTAAAGCTATTGCACCTCCTTTAAAATAGTGCAGTTTACAATCAGATTTAGGTGAATTTAAGACACAAGGAAGAGAGACATGTAAGTCAACCACTACACCCCAAAATATATACACATATCAACACCTACATTAGTCTATCAAGATCAAGGGCCCACCAGGTTATCCCAGTGGAGTCTTGACTATAATTCTGCTGCTTAACAAGGTTTTTCTCCTTATTTCCTCTTTGCTATAAGTGATAAAGCCCTTAGACAAAATAAAAAATAATCTTGTTTGTCTTCAACTCTGCCCAAATAAGAAGAAGGTCTGTGCTGACTGTTACTGAAATAACTTAGCTTATACTTTTCCTTTACATTGCATTGCTTTTGTTGCTATCCTTCATGTGTTCTACTGTAAGACACAATGGACCCTAAGATAAGCAATTAAAAACTGGTACCAGTCAAAGATGGGTAGTGATTACAACATTAACAACTCAGGTCTTCCTCTTAATTTGTAATTCTATTTGTGCAATTTACTGGAAGTTTCAGCAGCCAGAGTGTGCATGGTTTTCTGTGTATGTGTGTGGGCAAGTTTGGGCTTATGTACGGTAATACTGCAAAGCTTTGATGGCTCTGAAATCTCCAGCTATTTATACTTGTTATCTCAGTCTCAGAATAGTGACAGTTTCTTCCAAGGATTTCCTCAGTCGTGTTTGGAGCCCCAGTCAGAGGAAAACAAATGTACCAAGTGATCCACGGGCCTAGTTACAGAAGAACAAGTCAAAATTTGCATACCTGGAATCTAAAATACTTAAAATAAACTGAAATGTTGAAATATAGATCTATTTCTACTATGACTGAATTAAAACACAGCAACCCACAACCAGATCCTGTGGTTTTGTGTGACTAAGAAAGGAAAAAGAATACACTGAGCAAGTTATTAGTTGAGAATTATTGGCTCAGATCTAGCAATTATTATTTCATTATATTGCCTATATTTCCTCACAAGTTCTCTGAATTTCCTCTTGTTTACATTTTATTTTTATCCTCTTTGCTTTCAAACAGAAATTCCCCTCTGTGTCAATCTATGTTTAATGACTGTGATTTAAGATTCACTGTGAAGTCACATGCTTTGTGCGTTTTTTTTCAGCAGAGCTTCTATGTTATGTCTTCGGCATGATTTTGTGTCAGTAGCCTTCTAACAGTGTGTGGATCATTTGGAGTACAATGGGAATTCACCCAGTCATGTTCAGGTTTTCTCTCTTTCTCCCCTACCCTGTTTTTTGTTGTTTCAGTTTTTTGCTTTTGGCCTTTTTATTCTTTTTGCTAATATTTTCTGTTAAATGATTTTGAAATAACTCGCTGCTGGAATTAGCCTGTCACAAGAAGGTACACAGGAATTAAAGAAATATTCATGGGTTTGAGCATGGCTGTGTTTGGCAGATGTAGGTGTGTGATAACCCCTCCCACAACCAGATGTGTACATTCAGATCTGTGGAAATCAAAGGAGAAAATTTGGCACAAACGTCAACGCCCTTGAAGTATACCAGGCACCTGCCAAAACTGTCAGACTAAGCTTGCAGATCTTCAAAAGTGCTGCATTTGGCTCTGTGTTCAGAAGTAGTTTATAGAGTGCCCTGCCAGCATAATGCTGGCACAGATAGTATCTCTACCTTGAAATTAGTCTTAGGTAAAGACAATTTTATTTCATCTCACAGAAACATAAAAATTGCCATACCACACAAGAAATAGATAGATCTGGAATGAGCTTTTAACAACGGCTGGCACCAGATGATTTAGAGAAATAGATGAAAGTACAACAATTTGCCCAAAGGGAAAGTTTCTTCCTAAAACCTTATAGGTAGAAACAAGCTTATGCCCTGAAGTGTATGAACTTATATCCCTTCCAAAATGATCTTTTTTTTTATTGCTGTTATGATTAATAATATTTGTTATAGGTCTTTTTTATAATTATAGTTGTTTACATACTGTCTTGGAAATGTCCAGTTCTTTTTCCTCACTTGTTTCTTTCCCTCCTTGAGAATTTGTTAATGGATATAATACAGAAATAATTATTATAATTTGCAGCTAGAGAGTTGCACCCTTTTAGGGATACTAAAGCAGTTTTTCCAAATACTGTTAAATTTAGCTTCAAAACATCTATTTTAAATTGGGTAAATATCAACACTTAATTCACTAAGGAATTAGCATGAAATGGAGACAAGATCAGTTTTTTTAAAAGTGGTATATCTAATATGTGGAGATACAAGAGCCTATTTTGCAACTTAGTTTACTTCCCTACCAAAACCCTAGAGCTCTTTGAAATTTAATATGCAATAGAATCTGTGAACCCCTGAACACCGGTTGTCTGTTGCTGATTTCCATTGCTTTTTTCTCCCAGTATGGTAGTTTCTAGTGTCTCTTCTCTTTCTGCTCAGTTAGGTGTTGTTCAAACACATAGAGAAAAGTAGTTCCTGCTCTGAAGAGCTTACGCTTTGAATAGACAAATGTAAAGGACAATATTAAAAGACTCAAGCTGGAAAAGAGGGTCTGAGACGCATATAACTCTGGTAACCATCATTGAATCAGCAGGCTAGGAACAAAGTCAAGGTCTCCTGAATTATCCTCCAGTGATCTAACAGAGTCTAAATTTTAAAGTACAGATCTAACCATCCAGTCCAACATTGTTTGAATATTTTGCATGACATTGTATAAAGTAGTCAGTGTTTGGGCTTCAATAATTTATTTTTTTTCAAATTCAATGCATCTTTTTTTTTTTTTTTTTTTTTTTTTTTTTCGGATTTT
>WKFP01015331.1:1162718-1184180 GCA_011057875.1 Pterocles orientalis | reverse complement strand
AGTCCTGATGCTTTCATTTTTTGCTGCCATTTTTTTTATTTGGGACCAGATTCAAGGGTATGTGAGGTAAGCAGCAATCTGTCATCGTGAACATTTTAGACGGCAAAGGAAGAAAATGTCAATATTTAGCATTCATCACAAGCTGTCCATAGTTGTTTCCTGCTAAAATTAGCAAGCAGACGAGAATGATGAGTCTAGGTCTCTACATGTTTTGTCAAGGTCTTAAAAAACTTGTGTGGAATGATCACTTTATTTTCATGCTCTGGGAAACGGCTGAAGCCTACGTGTTGTTTTCTATTTTGATTATAAACTGTTCAGGTCTGGGACAGCCACTCATTAGAGGTTTTCAAGGTACCTTGTTCATCTGAGGCTTCCGTCTCTGTCGGAGGTTATACATGCTGCTGAAATAGAACCAATTAATTATAAGGCCATGGAGAAACATGCGTTACTGAAATTCATCTTTGTGAAGAGTGTGAGGGCCAACTTCCGTGTTCAATATAAAGATTTCAAAACAATTCTGCACCATCTTGAAAATTGTGAATGTCACTGCAGTAGTGGAGATTGCTTTTACTCCCGAGTCTAGGGGTTGATACAGCTTCCTATTCTTCATACGGGGTCAAAATTAAATAATTGATTGCAACATTAGAATAAAACGTGATGCTGCTTTCATACTGTGCCCTTGTGAACTCAAGTTTCCATCACTAATTTCTTGAGTTCAAGTATTTTGTATCATCCTACATGATCATAATGAAAGCTACATGAAAAATTTTATTTTTGTTCGTGATTGTGCAGTGTTTAATACAATGAGAAAAATGAGTAAAGACTAAATATTATTTCACATTGTAACTTCTGCTGCAATGCAAATCATCTGACTTCTTTACAGCACTTTCTTTCATCAAAACCTGAGTACAGAAGTTTAGTGAAAATAATCCTCTCCTGCTTGCAATGAATTTCCCCAGAGAACAGGACTTTTAAATATGAGAATCTGTGTCCTAATCCGAAGCTCATTAATACCAACTGAGCTCTTCCTGCTGAAGTTAGAACTGCTCTCTAGCAAATACTTTCTGTTATCCTAACTCTTTATCCCATCTTTCTCATACATTTAATGTGGATTGGCAATAAGAAAATTTGTGCAGAGAAAAATATATTTAGGCCAAGATTGTCCCATGAGGTTTGCATTTCTGCACATTATATCTCCCCTGCAATCTACATTCCCTTCCCTTGTTTGGATGAAGAGTTTCATCCAGTCCTGCATTGTCACCACTTTCATCAAACGCCTCAACTTGAAGCTGAGTAAATGCTCAGTCATGCCAGACTTGAAGCTTTCAGTACATCGTTGAAACCAGCTGTGACCCATTACTAAAGCAGAAGCATTTGCTCCCAAGACTGCTGACTGTGTGGAACATATACACGCTTTTTAAAGGTTTGTCAGGACAGCAACAGGGCTTTTTTTCTTTTTTTAAAAAAACCTTTTTAATTTTGTATAGACAGTTCTAAAAGTAGCTTCCTAGGGGCTGTCTGATCACACAATCCTCTTAGTCTTTCTTACTCTGTAGGAGGGCCATCATATTTCTTGCTCTCAGTCAGTAGTTGGCTTTTCTCTCTTCCCTCTGTGTAATGACTGCTGTCAAGAGGCCAGCACCTTACCCACCTCCAGAGATGATGTTATAGCTCAAACTTTAAAATGAGATTTTTTTTTCTTTTTGTTTTCTTTCAGTTCACACTTTTCAGGCAAAATCTCCATTCAGATCTACTCATTAGAAATTGAAGTGACAAATTTCCATTTATTGTTGTTGTCCCAAAACAAGTCACTTATTTTTTGCATATGGAAAATAATCCCTTTCATTCCAGTTTCATTTCTGAGTTCAGTTGTGACATAGTCCTTAGTTGCTATTTCTGCTTTAGTACAGCTTCCTACATCACAACGCCATGAAAGTCTACATCAAGCAGGAAGTATATGTTTCTGATTCTTAAAAACAAATCAGAGAACCTTTTCCACTGAAAAACTTGCATCAAGAACGCAGTGAGTGCAGGACTGTTACATTGTTGTTAAATAATAAAAACAGGGTTAAATAACACATTTTAGCACAGACAAAATCCTTCATTCACTTATGTGCTTTGCACTAGTGATATGCCGCTGGCCCCAGCAGCACTACATTTGAAAAGTTGGTGTATACCAGATTCATATCATTCTACATCCAGTGTTAGGCTGCTTTGGCTAAAAGTAAGGAGATTTTTTCTTTTTTAAGTTGAAAGTTACACATTCATGTGACACAAGTGAATACTGAGAATTGATAAATCCTCACAAAACAATGGACTTCAATGCCTAGAAGAAAAGAAATGGGAATGAAAGTAAAGAGTTTTTGTTGTCCATAGAATAGTGGGCATGAACAAGATGTTTACGTGTATGTTGATCACAGGATGTCTATGAGAAACCTGCTTGCTGGAGCCATGAAAATTTTAACATTGTTCTAGAATGGATCAGACTTCTTCTTTTTTAATTTCATACAGAAATTTAATTTTTAATGTTACAGTACAAGGCACTGGTAAGATCTGCTTAGGAACACTGAGCAATTTCTTTTGCTTATGGACATTATCACGGGACTTAAGACGGAAGAGATATAGAGGGGGCTGTAAACATGTTCAGAGGCATGGAATGGAACATGTGCATAAAGTACGATTTACAGGTGCACGTCAAGACAGAAAGAGTATTTAAGGCGAGGTGTCATGGGTTAAGAGAGAGAGAGTTAATTTTTTTTTCCTTCTCTTCATAAATAGCCAGCAAGAAGCTACGTTTTGGATTCCTGCTCAGGAGAAAAGCTGATAAGAAGGAACATTTATAGTTATTGCCAGGATACTTTCAAGGATGAATACTCTCAGCCTCTCTCCTCTGCACAGACAGAGCAGGGGGAGCCCTGGGGGAGAGAGACACAGTCCAGCTGCTAGCCTGGGATTTGCTTTTAGGTTACGATTGAGAACCAGACTGACCAATTGTTCCATCCCATGCACGTAACACCCAGTATATAGGTGAGGACCCTTCCAGGAGATCGCTCTCTTGTACTTCCCTTGGGCTCTGGATCATCTCGCTTTAGGCACCTGCATTCGCTCTCCCAAGGCCTTCCCTCCCCCCCCCCGCCAAGAACTCGGATCAGCTCTTGGCTCTCGGACGCTAGGGCTGTTATCTCCGTTCCATGAGTGCTGGGATCCTCCCTCTCTGGGGGGATCATTAGCTGTGGACAAGTGGTCGTTTTCTCCCTCACTTCACTCAGTTCTCGGCCTGGGACGCTTGGACTGTTATCTCCGTTCCATGAGTGCCTCCGGGAGCAGTACACCTCCCCCCCCCAACCCCCCCTCCGTTTGGGGTAATTGTGAGTGCTGTCTCTGGGGATCATTAGACAGCAACAGGCTGAGCCTTTGGTCATCGGGTCGGGGGGCAGTATTACTGTGTATCACTCATTCTCTCCCTCCTCCGGGATCGTTGGCCAGGAGTGAGCTAGACCTTTGGTCATCAGGTGGTGGGGGGGGCAGTATCACTGTGTATCACATTGTATATTTGTATATAGTATTATTTCCAATATTATTGTAACTTAGTTATTAAATTGTCCTTATCTCAACCCACGAGTCCTCTTTGCCATTTACCTCTTTAATTCTCTCCCCTATGATTAGGTAGGGGCAGGGACCGTGTGAGCCTGTGTGTGTGGTTTGGCCCCCAGCCAAGGGCTAACCTGCCACACGAGGATAAGAAAATAAAGCCCCATAAAAATTGATGATGAATAAATAAAAGACTGAAATTATAAGGTTTCTACTTGTCTTCTGTTATTATTGTTGTTGTTATATCACCATCACCATTATTAAAGGTATCATAGGACAAAGAACCTGGTTTGGTTTTGATGGAAAACAATAATTACATAGAAGGAACTACACTGTAATTCCTGAAGTCAGAAAATAGTATTTTTCTTGTGAGTTCTTGAGCATCTCTCATGTCTGATCCATTCAGTCTGTACCACTGAGGGGTCAGACTGTCCTCTCTAGACTGATGTATAAGCAGTGCCAGAGAAGTGGAGAAACATTCAAAGAATGGGAATAATATTAGGAAAGTTACTAAACTCATTGCCTGAGGAAAAGCAAAACTTGTCTCTAAAACTCCTGACTAGATCTGCTGATGTAAAAAAGCATAGTATAGGCACTGACACACTAGTCTCTGCCCTTGGCCCTCCTCTAGGATTTCAGACCAGTAATGGAACATCTCACATGGATCAGAATGTTGCCTTTGCCACAGGATATTTTCTTGTCCTGTCTGCCATGAGCGGAAAAAATAATTCCTCTTCTTTGTCATATTCAGAATTGCACATAACTAAAAAACATATCAAAGAATACTTCAAATTTCTTAAAAAATTGCTTAACTAACACAAAGAATTGATTAAATAACTAGTTCATACAGATAGTAGGTTGTCATATTCTAATGATCATTTCAAGTATGTTGCAGGAGTTGTTGCCCTCCTTGAATATAATTTTGGTTAATGTTATTGATTGTTTTTGTTTCCTGTTTTTCCCTCACTTAACTTTCTCATTTCCACATTTGTTCCTAACACCTACATCTATATGTTCACAATATCTTCTGCAGAAGTGTTCTGTGTAATTTAGTATTATTATTTTTTCAACAAAAAGCATTAATTTGTGTTACAGATATACCCAGTTTCTAATCTCTTCACATACATGTTGTTTTAGGTGCCACTAAGGATGCTATTAATTTTTATAAATAATATAGATCAAAAAAAATGCAATAATGGTTCAGAAATCATCACAAATTAGTATTATGGTGATTGCAATCACTGTTTTTACTTAGGTTGTTATAAAATTGTAGTCTAATTCAGTTTGGTAAAGTCTGGGTGGCCTTAACTTTGTGGTTTGTTCAGAGTTCTATACTCTTTGAATTAATTTCCCTTCAATGAAATTTGATTGTGATCACTCTTCATTTGATTGTGATGTGATCAGCACTCACTGGAGCTGTTACAAACTATACACTCCATCCATGCATTAAGAGTGTGGTAAGCATCATTTTTCCATTTATCCATCATGGACTATTTCTAAGCTCTAAACATTCAAAGGAAGAGACAACAAATAAAAAGAATTTTGAAGAGAATTGCATTTACCTTTTTGTCATCAAACAGACTCTGAAAAATTAACCGGAATTTAATGTGGTTTACCTCTAAAGTGTTTTTTGCTTTTTCTGTCAAAGAGAACTCTTGAATTTAACTGTTGGGGAGTGACCTTTAGTTGAGGTTTTGGTTAAAATCTCTATATTTAACCACAATTATGAAGGGTTAAGCGTAGGAGCAGAAAGATGAGAAACTAAAGAAAGATCGAAGAGTTGGGAGTGGGTATTTCAAAGCCATGCTGGATGTCTTCTGAAGTAACTTAAGGCATGTTATTTCATTCAGGAGTGCTTTAATTTATGCCATCTCCCTGGTTTCTGCAAGACTTGTCTTGGGTAGTGAATGAGAAATGTATTGCCGCTTCAGGGTTTGGCTATTGTGCTGCTGCCCTCATATTTGTCTCTGAGCAGACTCCACAAAATACTTTTTTTTTTTTTTCATCTTCTTGACAGTTCCCAAATGCAAGGCAAACAAAATAAGATTCCCATACTGGCAAAGTAGATCCCATTAAATGGTTCAAATTAACCTCAGGGACCAATTTGTGAAGATACTGGCAAATGAGTGCAAGGATAGCTGCAATGGGAGCTTCTAGTTCATACATATTTTCAGATGGTCTGCAGTAGAAATAAAGTAAGTCCTTGCCTATGTTGACCGTATCTTTTATTTATCAGTTACAGTTGGCCTTGCCTCAGTTTTAGGCATCCATATGCCAGCTGTCTAGTTAAAACTTATTATTTGTGCCCCATTTAAAGTCAAAACAGAAAGATGAGCTTTCCCAAAAGATGTTTCACTCCATACATCTTAAACATCTGATCTAGCATTTAGCTTTCTATGTTCACTGGAGACAAAGATAACCAAGTGTCTTAGAATGAACAGCCAACTTCTGCATGTATAATGTTAACTCAAAACAATGTTAAACTTAACATCTTGTAAAAATTCAATTAAAATAATTAGATACATAGAAATATTTTCACTAACTTCAGTGGAGTTTGGGATTGGAGCCTAAGGATCCCCTATTTTTTCTGATATTTATCTTTTTTTTTCCTAAGTAGTTCGTGATAATGTTGCTAAATGTTGGACCCCTGAACATGTATACTGAGGTTCTTTTTCCACTGACTTTTTAAACCTACTCAAGATAAGAGCCTGATATTAAACAGAATTTTTACTAAAAAAAAAATATATATATATTTTAAGCTTTACTTGGATGTTGCTGTTTTATCCTGTACAGCAATGCTTTCTGCAGATGTACTGAGGAAACTAAGGATAAGTACTTTGATACCTTAGGATGTATTTCTGCACATTTTGATATCTAATTTTCAAATAAACCTCAAAGAAAAATAGGAAAATAGATCTTGTCTTTGAATAAGATCTGGAGTTTGTAGATATTAACAGAGTTCCACTGACCTACTTGGAGCAAAGCCATTTTTTAAGAAAATAAAAGGTTTTGTTTCATCATTTAGACAATCTTTGAATGTAATCGGAGACTTCTATCGAAGAAATGTTATGATGATTCAAAATAGGCGAGTATTCTGAACATTTTCAGAGATTATTTTACACTGTGAGTCTTGAAAAGAAACACATCAGCTGACTAGGTGGCAGATTTCTTGGATATCTGCTGGGTTTGTCCATATTTAGATGTAGCCCTAAATAGAGACCCAGATATAATAGAAACAGAGGTCATATCAACACACAGATTTAAATAAAAAACAAACAAACAAACAAACAAAAAGCTTTCAGAGGATCTAGCCTTGATGGGAGACTGCAAATCAAATCTTTCTGGTTAGGCTTTTATTTCAACTTAATAGTGAAAACTTGCGTTCTTTTTGGTATCTGAGTTTGGGAATATTTTGTGTATTACAGTTTAATATTTGCCATTAGTATACAAATTAGCAATTCATAATTTCACAGAAACCTGATACATTGGGACAAGCTGCGGAAAACCAGATAATCCAATAACTGAAGAAAAGCCTTGAAAATAATTGGAATTGCTTACAAATGTATAGCATATTTAGTATCCCTGGGAATCTGTGAAGTAGAAACTTGTTAACAGGTCTAATAGTATGAATTTACTCATGCCTTCTTCAACCCAAGCATTACTTTTTTCTCCTCAAGTTGAGTTAGTGTTCAGCAGTGTGGCTGTAATTCAGATTAAAAATCTGAATTCTCTTTTGCCTTTTTCATGGGGGTCCCATTAAATAATTTTTTTTACACTGTAGTTTAGAAAGAGGAGGCATAGGTAGTCAATGTTCTGTTTCTCTCTATTTGGTTATACAACCAAGATAAAATGGTTTTTTTTTTAGAAAAGCATGGCTTAGAAATGCAAGGCAGTGAACTCCAAATACGGCTAAATCTGACTGTCTGTGCCCATTTTTTTCATCTGCAGATACCAAAACTTAGTGCTTAACTAAAAGCCAGACTTTGAAATCAAGGGATAACATGGAAAACCAACACAAAACTTCTAGTCTCAGAGTTAATTTGACACAAGATATAGGCTCAATCCACAGTAAAGAGGAGGCAGCTACAAAGTGCATTTCAAGAAAAAAGTCCTTCAAAGTCTTGTACTATTGATAACAGGAATGTAACTCGTCTGTATTATTAAAGTATCCCTGTTACAAATGTGTTTCATTTGAAATTTAGCCACAGAAACGTTAGTGAAGATCTAATGGTTCCAGAGCTGTGAATAGGTGAAATGGAAGGGCCACAAGTTGAAAAGGGTCACTTCTAGGCAGTGCACGTAATTCCCATCATTTTCTTGGTGTTTCCTTCTTTTTCAGACTTGTAAAGACCAAGTAAACCCGCCCTTTCCAAGGCAGGTACATGAGCTGGGAACCAGGTTATGACAATCTCATGTCAGAAGGTGCTTTAAGCACAAGTTCACTGTATAATCAAAGGAAAGTGGCTTACTTGATGGAAGGTAGCTTGTATCTCCAAATCCTGGCTCAGGAGTTTGACTCGTTTTTTTTGCTGAATATAATTCCAATGGGGGAAGGAAAAAGCCTTGGTTTCCTTTGCTGGGATACAACTGTGTTTCTGAACCATGACTGTATTGCTAAGTGAAATATTGATTTGCGAAATCTGGACTGACCTCTGCTTCTCCTTAAGCTACTCTTCAGTACAGGATAAAAAGGTGGAAACCAGAGAGAGGTTACAAAAGAAGTGGCAAGGCTTGGCTGTATATGTGCGCTATGCCCTTGATAAAACAGATCAATTGAAAAATCTTGAACAAAACACTGACTTTGCCATTACAGTGAAAGGGCTGCATGAGCAGAAATAAGTGCTTTGAGAAAGGCACCATATTCACAGTCGTAAGAAATGATATGTTCTTTGTATTCATCAAACAATTGGCATAGAGAAAAGAGAGCAAACTTCCCTGAGAAACATCTGCCGCTAAATCCTTCTCAGAATTACTTTTGCTTTCCAAATATATGGCATACGTAGTAAGTCTGTCCTGTTTTCCACAACGCTTTTGGGCTAAGATATTATATCCGTCCAATACCACTTCATGGAAACAAAAAAAAAAAAAAAAATTGCACAAATCCTGCGAGTCAGTCCCAACTCTCTTTCCTGAGTCTGCTATCAAGGGTCATAACTACCACTGAAAAAACTAGATAATGGATGTAAGCAAGAATTAGACCAGAGATTAGACTCAAACATTAGTCTCAAGGTGCCTTTAAGCTCCTAAATCGACAGGAAGATAGGATTTAGATACTACTAGTCCAAAACAGAGGACTGGAAAACCTCTGGCCCGTGTCCACTCTTATTTTAAATCAAAGTCCTCCTGATTGCACCTGGGAACCTCTTAAGCCTATTTATATCTGACTTTGTCTTGATAGGGACATTTTAACACTCAACTCACAACCAGTTGCTTTTTTGGTGCTTCTTTGCCCCAGCTGCTACCAGATCAGATGGCATGCTCTGGACATCTGAGAAAACAAAGATCGATTTTCTCCCAAAATGCAAATTTTGCTACTTTCTTTAAAGTGCAAACATCTGAAACTGTGTGGCAGATTCATTTGCAAGCATACAGCTGGAGGCTGCCCCAAAATAGATGTGAAAGCAACAAGAAAGAAGAGCGATAAAGAATGAGTATTTCCTGCCTTCCTCTTAACACTGTATTATTTTACAGTAAATTTACCCTTCTTATGCTACAGAGAGAGAAGAAAGGTGAATTTTTTTTTTTTAATTTTTAGCATATATTTCTAAGATAAGTATTTCTATATAATAAAAAAATGAAGTATCTGCAAATTCAATGTTGCAATGGTTAGCCTTCCAATTTTTGGCCTCTGAAATGTAATGACATCTCAAGGAAGTGCTTGTATTGTCTCCAGTTTTAAGGATGTGAGAAAACTGATGCATCAAGCAGACTCTGGGAGCTGGGGATACCTCCTTCCCAGTGTCAGAGATCAAATACCTCACATGGTTACGGTTTAGCAACAATTTAGGATTTATTAATGGTGTGAGGTAAATCAAAGGTTGAATTTTAGCAGCCCTCAATCATTAACAAATTTAATGATTAAAAAAAGTGATTCAGTAGAATATGTTATGATTAAAATAACTTAATTACAGATTTGAGAATGACAAAATTCACACTAACTTACTGCAAGGTATGCTAAATACATATGTATAAACACAAAAACTACTAAAACTACTTTGATACAGTGAAATACATAAGTAGGGAAACTAGCCTAGAGTTAAAAGTTCCCTCTTCCTTTTGAGTTTTGAGTAAGTACTCACAAAGCATTGGCATTCCTCTAAGGGGGATAGTTGAGTCTGGGGAAGTTGGACTTTACACTGACCTTTCTCTGACTTTGCCAGGAGACACTCCTCAAACCTCTTTGGTCTAGGAAGGCTATACCTAAGATCCATTCCTGCTCAAGGGAGATGCTGGACAAAGCCTGTCGTGACCCAGGAGAAGTCAAAGGGTCTCATTTAGAATTGCTGTTTATAGGGTCTGATAGCTGACTCTTTCCAGGTTCTTTTGTATTTTGGCCCACCTTGGATCATGTAACATTCTGATGGATTTCCCTGGTTATCAAAGTGTATCATCCCTCTTTAGACCCCAACCCAGGTAGAGATGTAGTGGGTTGTCAAGAGTTAACTGTTACTATTGTTTCCAGTAATGGGGAAAACAAGAGTCAGGTACGTTAAGGGTGTACCTCAATGCTTGGGTTCACCGCAACAATGGAAAGCAGGAGCCAGGTACCCCAAGGAAACACCTTGACGCTTGGGTTCACTGCTTCACAATCTGTTCCTGAGTCACACTAGGTTGGTATATGACCCAGGAGGGGAAGAATCACACCAAGTACCAAGGGACTAAGGAGGGGGGAGGCTGTACCACCACGATCCATCCAGTGACTAAAGTCAATTTATCTCATCCATAGACTGGCAGTGTTGTTGCCTCTTGCCTCTACGCTTTTAAAGAGAGAATGCCGTAATCCAATTATAATTTTGAGGGAAATTTTGTGTTACGTTAGTCTCTATAAAATTATTAAAGTTTCATTAAAAGTGATTAGATGATATTATGTATGTGAGGAAACATGTAAGTGGGGAAATTTTGCAGTATTGTAACTTATTTAGCTACCCTTCAAAATTTAACATATAAAACAATGTAAAGTAATAAGCATAATGCAGCTGTAATTATCAAAATCATGATGTGGTGTAGCATCAGGTTCAATGTCCCAGTTGCTGTTGGTAACCACCCAAACAGGACTTCCCACCATTGGTGTTCTCCATCCTTTTTGATTCTTCCCAACACTTGATGTGTTCTTTCAACATTGTGGTGAGATGTGATAAGAGTTTTTTGTCTGTTTTTTTGTACCCATTGTAGGAGGTTAATCAAATCAGGACAGTGGTGGAGACTTTTGACTAAAGTCAGATTCATTTCAATGGGTGTTTGTTGCAGCGCGCCATGTAACACGTAATAAAAAAGAAATCGTCATGATTAGTTATTGGTACAGAGAAATTAAAATCACAACTAATAATTGCAGAGAAATTACATGCACATAGATTTAATTGATTGGATATATTATAAACAAAGTTGTTTATCGATAAGGATTTACATAATGTTCTTATGCAGACACATCCTTTTCCAATATATATGGCTATGGTTTCAGGAGCCTAGTTTGGCTGAATTTCAAAGTGGCAAACATTTTGTTCTGTGTCTAGACGGAGATCTTGAGTTTTTAAGATAATTACATTCACAAATAAAACCTTGTGCTCACACAATGCAGGCATTTACATCAATTGTTTGCCACTTTTCCTCCTTTTGATGGGTTTATGCTCTATGCTGTAAGGGACAGAATGTGGTTCTATTGTGATTTAACCCTGGTGCAATGATTTGGTATATGGTGTAATGTTAAAACTAAAGCTATGGCTTTACTGTTGATGGAGTCATAACTGACTATAGAGGTCACTAGGATTGGAATCCACTTTCAAATTTGGTTACATTGTCCAGATTATCTGGGATGTTTGGTTGCGTTATCCTCATTGTCACCTGTTTGTTAGCTCTGTGTGTCTGTGTATTTAATTTATCACTTTCCTTGTTAGTTGTTATTTCTTTTGTACTGAGTAGTCATGAACAAAGTAATTTAATGAACCAGATATTCTCATGTTCTACTTATCCTTATTTATATAACAAGTAGAAAGAATGAAACTCCACAGAAAGAGACTAACAGTAGCTATCTGTCAAAGAGACCACAACTGCAGTTAGCAAAGTAAGAAAAAAGGGAGAATATCGTTAAGAAATGTTGACAGGAGTGGAGGCTTGACCTTTCTCTCCAAGCATTCCACTCCCATCC
Organism: Pterocles orientalis; assembly: GCA_011057875.1. Lineage (NCBI taxonomy): Eukaryota > Metazoa > Chordata > Aves > Pterocliformes > Pteroclidae > Pterocles > Pterocles orientalis. The sequence goes on along the minus strand of WKFP01015331.1, from coordinate 1,172,227 downwards.
CATTGGGAGTCTGAAGTTTGGACTCATCCTTTCCTGACACCAAGGGACTCATGTCCTCAGAGAGAGACCACTGAAGACCCAGTGCAGTAGTAGGGTGTCCTGAGTGGCTACAAATTGTCTGCCACATTTCTGCAGTGGAGACTTCTAGGTTCACTTTTTGGTCAATACAAAAGAGTAAGCACTTTTGGAGTGTGCTTCATCTGTTTCTATAGTAGATCTTTAAAATGCCTCATATGGATCTCCCTTTAGTCAACAGGATGATATTGGATCAGCAGCGGAAGATTCATTTAACATATTTGTGCATTTGTCAAAGCACGATACTCACGAACTCGTTCTCTAGGGGCAACAGTTCTCTTGTGCTGTAAAGGAGACAAGAAAACTATCTCAGATATAAAAATTCACGGTATGGTTATCAACAAGCAGGTAGTATGGTTCTCATCCTGGATATCCATAACATTTATTTCCAAGAATTGACTAGGTTTAAATTTTAAAGGCTGAACTTACACTGTAGGTTTATATTATTTACAGTTAGCAAGAGATAATTAATCTACCCACAGAGACGTCGTAGCTGGCACTTTAGCTGTCCCAGGGAAACATTTCCTATTCAGGTGTTTGTATATCTACTGACCTTCAGGAATATTCCTTTTCTACATAGATATTTCACTGGTGCTGGAAGTGTGTGTACAGGTTGTAATACAGGTCTCCTATTTTGTCCAGGTGTGAAGTGAAGATAGGTAAGAAAAAACAATGAGGTATTAATAGTGGTTTCTTGCAGTCTAAGGACTAGGACACTGAAAGATTCAGTAACTTGCTTACAGTCACATGCACTTTATTTAGTACAATTCAGGTTGAATTTACCTCTTATAGAATCATAAAATCACAGAATGGTTTGGGTTGGAAAGTACCTTAAAGATCATCCAGTTCCAACTCACCTGCCATGGGAAGGGACACCCTCCACTAGACCAGGTTGCTCAAAGCCTCATCCAGCCTTCATAAATTTAATTTTAATCTACAGATTGTATCTCCTCCATTGACATTTATAATAGAGATTTTATTTTATAATATTATAAAGTCTCATTTTTTCTGTATACATTACTCAATACATTACAAATATACATATTTTGAAAAGGTATTTAAATTACTACGTTTTAAAATATTTTTTTAAAGTAGGGTAGACAACAGCAAACAAGAAATTGAAATAATTATTCAGCAAATGTCCCCTTCTCTACAACCACTCTTTTTCCAGTTATTCCTCACAGGCATGAGTAAGAAAAAAAAAAGTCTTCAATTAATTAATCCATCAGTCTTAAAGGCAGAAAGAAACATATTTTCTAACATGGACCAAGGAATTAATCCATCAATTAATGCAAGGCTTATAATTTCTCAGTGGGCTCGGATTAAGCAGATTCTTATGGAAATACAACCCCAAGCAGAGATATTACGGATAACTTCTGTTTTGCTTTAAATTTTGTATTCATTTGTCAAGAAATCTTCCAGCTTTGTAGAAGCTGGTAAGTTATTAATGTTTAGGAGCATAGCAAATGTTCTTTCTCAGTTTTATGCATCTTGCATATTACCGGGTGTTTCAACACTTTCTCAAGTGGATAGCTTTTTTTCTATCATATCTTTATTTTATCTTCACAGCATTAGAGCATTTGAGACAGAATCAATAAAAATAGAGGATTAAGCAAAGCTGTGTGACCTATATTAGCTGGCTGTAAAGATTCTTTAGTGTCTTAACCACAACGTTAGTACTCACCTAGCTACATATTTTGTTGAGGCTTAGGTCAAAGATCAATTACGTTTGTGATTATGTTGTATATCACAAAAAGGTGATTCTGCAAGAGTCCAAGACCAACATGTATCATTAGAAAAGTTCTTAAAAAAAAAGAAAAAAAAAAAAAAAAATTAAAAAAAGAAAAATACATGGTTAACTTTGTAGACCAATTTTTTCCTCCTCTCCGGGAAAAATATTCTGAATGCAGAAATATCTGCTGCTATATAACTACTGTCATGTAACTACAAACATGTATCACTGAATAATGTTTCACTCATGGTGATTTGTTCATTTTCACTTTTAATTAATTTTGAATTTTTTATGCCAAAGGAGAAGAAGAAGAAGAAGAAGACGACGACGATGAAGAAGAAGAAACTCTGTGTTACCTTCCACAACAGAGAATCTGAAAATACATTTCCCTTTTGTTCAACTTAGTAATTTTAACTTTTAATTAGGAAAATGTGCATTACATAGACTCGCAAAAGATCATGAGAATTTAAATTTACAGAGATTTCCACACAACAGCCTATTTAATATAAAGATGGCCTTGTGCATGGCACTGAATATGGAATTCTGAAATACGATTTCTAACACCAATTTTACTTGTGCTCTGTTATATGGCCTTGGGCATGTCATTTCAACCTCCCATGCCTTAACTACCCATCAGTCCTTTATCTTTCCTTGCTATTTAGACTATTAACTCTCTGAGGCAAAGACTTCCATCTTGCAGGTAGGTAGGTGTACAGTGCCTAGCACAGATAAAGTGCTGCTAGACCTTGAGGCACTGTAATAGTATTAAATAATTTAATCTAATCACATGGAGTAATTAATTGTGAAGCTGGATGAATAATTATAATTATATAAAGAGGAACATGGTCTCAATAATTTTACAATGTCTTGCCAATTGTTATTTCCTTTGCCACAACTACAAAAGGGAAAATCTGTAGCTGGTGGAGATTCACAGTGAACAGATAGAGATAAGAGCCAAATTTCAAACTTTTGATTTTCACTGCTTGCTCTGACACTTTTTGGCTCCTCTCCAAGTTTCCTCTCTAAGGCTGGGAGCCTGATAGTTGTGGGTTATTTTTTGCCATTGTGTGGTTAAGATGGTCATTGTCAGTTCTTCCAGGTAGTGTCATTCCTACTCAATTTAAGCAGCAATTTGGTGTGGAACACTCTATAAGTTCCAAACATGAGGTCAAAGGAAAATAATTGATAAGTGTTTTCCTTCCAACAAGTTCCTGATATCAAGATTTGCCTACCCAGTAACAGGCATGTCCTCTAGAGCAACCTGCTCTAACTGACCTTATCTGAGTAGGCCAGCCGGACTAGATCACAGAATAGAATCATAGAATCATAGAATCATATAATGGTTTGGATTGGAAAGGACCTTAAAGATCATCAAGTTCCAACCCCCCTGCCATGATAGATAAACTCAAGAGGTCCCTTTGAACATCAATGATTCTGAAATTTATTTCTGGGGGCTTTTATGTAGGTTTATAAACTCTTAACTAATGAATTAATACCATGGGATGTTCACATGTTTCCAAACCATGATACCAAAGTGAAACTTTCTGGATTTCATTATTTGTGATTATGTTAGCCTTAGAAGGAAATTTATTTCAAACGGTAAGTTGGTAAGACTCAATTCTCTGAAAGGTGTAATATCCTTGAAGGTTATGTCACCTTTCCAGGACCAGTCTTTAGATCAGTCTTTCTTCTTCTTTTTTTTCAAAAAAATACTTTCTAGTCACTCTCACAGCTTTGTTATGTTGGCCTAGTATGACCAGAATAAACTTTTTTATTCCTTTCTGATCCAGCTTTTTAGCTGCACAGCCATGAATGTGCCAAACTGATTATGATTTTCTATTAGGATTTTAATAACAATTTGAGGATCATATCAAGATTTTGCTATTTTGTTATTTAAATTTACATTTTTTAGGTCACACATAATTAATTTGGCAAGTGCTGTTAAAAAGGCAATGGTTTGAGCATAGAAAGACAGTACATTGGTAGAGTTTTTTGTGCTATTCAAACATGGATATCCATGAAGTAGCCAGGTGCTATGTTGCGACCACTATACTTTATTATTTTGTGTGCTTGTTTTTCAAAATGGAGAGACAAGCTGTACAATTGCCTGTCGGTGTTCATGAGTTATTTGGACAATGCCCTTAAAAATACACTTTAGCTTTTCGTCAGCCCTGAACTGGTCAGGTAGTTGGACTAGATGATTGTTGTAGGTGTCTTCCAACTGAACTATTCTGTTCTGTTCTGTTTTAATAGAGCATATGAATAGGCGTGGGGAATTTGGTTAGAAATTTTCTGTTGTGAGGTCAGATCTCTCAGGAAATGTGGTTTCCAGAAGTCATGTCTCTAGGTCAGGATTCAGAAATATCTTGAATGGCTAGAAGTTTTATTTTGTATTAGTTGTGCATAAGTCCACATTCTGTATCCGAGTAAACCATCTCTTAAAGAATACCTGAGTTTCAACCACAAATACAGTAGCAGGTACTGCAGTTCATAGGCTGACCCTCAGAGTTTTTGTCAGATGTTTTATACCAACACTGAAAGAAGGAAGGAAGTTAATAGCTGATTTCCTACTTCTTGCTGCTGAAAGATGAGCTGTACTATGGAGTTCACCAACACAAAGCTTCCAATAAAATTACATGTGCTTCACCACTGTAGTTCATTCTTTTCCATTGGTTGCATGACCCAGCTAAAGAAAACAGTTAAGCACATGCTCAGGAATGGCTGGTTCAGGACATTTTCAGGCTAGAATGAGGAACTGTACAAAAGCCCCTCAGACCAGTATAGACTGCAATGGATGGTGTTTATCTGTCCCATGTACAGCACCAGAAGTTGTATATATTTTAGCTAGTCAGTCTAGCTAAGTAATCTAGTTAAGCTAGATTTTCTTTATAATGCGTGGAGATGACAAGTTATTTTTAGCATGTGACCCTCCAATATGTTTTATTTACGTTAATATGAGACAATTGAACTATGTCTAGTCTGGTGAACCCTACTCTTACTTCGTTCTAACAACTTATTTTATCCTTGTTTCTCTCATCTCATGTCACTTATTGCCCCATCCCAATAAAATATCAAAGGGAAGTATACCTGGGCTTCTTTTAAGGCCCTACATACCCAAGGGCTATATGAGTGACAAGGCAAAGTACCAGCTTTCCTGTGATAAGCGCCACAGTTTTTTGTCAGGGGAATGAGGAATCCGGAGGATTAGGGAAAGTAAACTGAATTGTTTTGCACATAAATACCTATGTATTTGGCTGGTGTGCTACAAGAGAGATTGCCTCTGGGCTGTTTTATGTGCCAACTGTTTGGGGAATTGTGTTTTGTTGCTGTTGTTTTTTATTCTTTTCCTCCCCTGTTTATGAATTATTGTAGCTTGTTTGATCCAGCTTTGGGGGGTGTGTGTGTGGGACCATTATTTATTTATTTATTTGCTTATTCAGCTTCTCCTCTTTACCTTATTCACCCCTTAGGAATGGGTAAGGAGTGTAGTGGCAGCCACTGTGTACAAAGAAAACAACCCTGGAGGACCCCAGAGACGCTTGAGAGTTTTAATGAAATCATTAGGATATAGTTCTTAGACATCTTTACACTGCAGCTATTCAGGGAGAGGAAGAATCCATTCTGTCTAAAATAAGAATTTACCAGAACACAGGACAAAACCAAAATAATTATTAATAATTAATAACACAAATAAAGACAAGATAGGTAGTGCTAACTGAAAAGTAGAGAGGAATGAAAGACTCTTTAACTACACTGTCTCAGCAGTTAGTTAACTTATCTAGTCTTTTGTGATCAGTAAGATGAAGTAAAATTCTTTCCTTTTCTAAAAGCAAACTTAAGGTGTTCTGACCTTTTTTCCTGGCTTTCTCTACAGACTTTGTCCTGCCAGGGGAACTGGTGTGTTTATTTCTATGCATTATGTATAGACTCTAGCAGTATACTTCCTTTGCTCAGATGCAGATGTCTACTGTGCAGATGTCTTCATCAAAGCTCATCATTCCAGTAATCTTCTATAATCCTTGGAGGAAAATAGTCCATTTTAAGGGTGATTCCTCTCATCATAATGCAGTCATTAAAAATACATAATTCATATCTTAGGTCCTTTCTTTTTTTAATGAGGAAACCTCAGATGTAAATGTATGGAATATTTAGCTAAAGAAAGATGAGACAAATCTCAACCCAAGCAACCCACAAACAAGATTATGAGTTTCACCATCAAGATAACAATAAGGTAGGAACTGTGACTCACTACTGCAAAATCAAAGTCCCTTTTTGGATTTTAGCTACATGCCTTGACATGACAACTAATTTTTTTGAAAAAAAAGAAAAACGCACTTCTCAGTACTCTTGCAAGAACACAGGTAGGATCCATATGTACCAGAATAATTCTGCATAAAATAGTGTAACATTTAGACTTACATCCACAAATCTTCACTTTATCAGTACTCTTATAATTCAAGCATGAGGCATATATTTTCTATTTTACAAAGGAACTCAACAATAAGAGCTGCTGGGCTTCAAGTACAAGAAAACATCTAGCAAATTGTGTCCATGAGCTGGCTACAGTAGATGGCCATGAATATTTATTTAACCAGTAATTTGAATCCTCGATCCATTTGAGCTCAGATACTATGATTTTCTGGCAAAGCCTAAAGTAAACTCTCACTATGGTCTTTTTTACTGAAAAAAATTAAATATGTGCATGCATTATCACAGCAACAACAAAAACAACAAAAGAAATTATTGATTTCTGCAGAAATTGAGCTCTTTGCTAATTTGCGCAGATACAATTGAAACAATAAACTCAATGAGAACAACAAACTGGCTAATTAGCTTAATGATAATTTAATTTTACATTTGGTAATACTCTTTTTTGCCTTTACTGATAAGATGTAAATTATAATCAACTGGTTTTAAATCTTGGAAGTATAATTTTGTAGGTTTTAACTGTTGTGGAAAAATACATGGTGGAAAATCACAGAATCATAGAATGGTTTGGGTTGGAAGGGACCTTAAAGATCACCGAGTTCCAACCCCCTGCCATGGACAGGGACACCCTCCACTAGCCCAGGTTGCTCAAAGCCTCATCCAGCCTGGCCTTGGACACCTCCAGGGATGGGGTATCCACAGCTTCTCTGGGCAACCTGGGCCACTGCCTCACCACCCTCACAGGAAAAAAAATGTCTTCCTAATGTCTAGTCTAAATCTACTCTCTTTCAGCTTCAAACCATTACCCCTCATCCTATCAATACATTGCCTGATCAAGAGTGCCTCCCCACCTCTCCTGTAGCCCCCTTTAAGTACAGGAGGGATGCTCTAGGGTGTCCCCAGAGTGTTCTCTTCTTTGGGCTGAACAACCCCAACTCTCTCATCCTGTCCTCCTGTGGGAGGTGCTTCAGCCCTCTAATCATTTCTGTATCCTTCCTCTGGACGTGCTCCAACAAGTCCATGTCTTTCCCACGCTGAGGAACCCAGAGCTGGACGCAGTACGCCAGGTGGGGTCTCACAAGAGCAGAGTAGAGGGACAGAATCACCTCCCTCGACCTGCTGGTCATGCTCCTTTTGATGCAGCCCAGGATATGGTTGACTTCCGGGGCTGCAAGTGCACATCGCTCTCTTGTGTTGAGATTTTCATCAACCAACATCACCAAGTCCTAGCTAAGCTTGCACTAACCAAAATACGGCTAGTATGCAAATATAAGTCAGTCATCTTTCTCCATAAACAATGACCAACCCAGGGCCTGTTGAGCTCTCCTTCATGGCAGCAGCTCCAAGCCAGGATCTTCTGTTGAGCAGGGACTCCTCTCAAGGTTACTCCTCAAGGTTGAGAGATTCCTTGCCACAACAGATTCTTGGTAAGTGATTAATAGCGCACTAAACTATGAAATCTTAGCTAAGTGATGTAGAGGACAGATTGCCCATACACAACCCTTTAGACATAAACCGTTGACCAAGTCTGGGACTAGGATTGGTTCCCTCCCCACCTGGAGTCCTCTCTGAGAAGGAGTTTAGAGACCAAGGGTGTCCTTTCTGAACCTTGTGACTCAATGGGATGGTCTCCCTGACAGTTTTGCCTGACCCCGTCCTCTATGCAGAAAATAAAGTGCACCTTGCCATCAAATCCTGTTAAATCATTGTTGCATTAACCTTTGAACTTTGTTAATTCACTGTTTTGTATACATAAATAGCTGCTGCTCTCATGTGAGCGAAGTGCATATCTAACTCTGACTCCTTCAGTGATATATCCATAGAAACCAATGATGATAAAGGCTGCTCTAACTTGTGTCTTAGTGTTATGGCCTGCTAGAAGAGAATGACCAGTGTAAGAAAACTCCAGAACATCCAAAATAAGGGCTATCTTTTCTAACTTAATGCTAAAAAGAGACTGAGTACAAGTGGCCAAACTGTAATTGGCTTTTTGGGCTCAAGATCTTAAAAAGTGCATGCCTTGACACAGACTTTGAAATGGAGTGATTTTTATAAGTATTTAAACCCCAGCATCTTCCATACATGTTTAACTAATTTTATCACATTGATATTTTTTTACATTTTGCTTTCTCTGAGTATCCTTACCAAAAAAACACAATTGCTAAAATGCAGACTAAAAGTAAACTCAGTTAAGTTTAAACAGAGATTCTTTTGAAGATCTGAATAGACAGAAAAACTACTTGGCCTTGTGATTGGGTGTGACCAATGCCAAAGCAGTGAGAAAAATAACTATCTTTCTAGTGATGTTGTTTAAGAAGCTAGTGTCCACCATTCCAAAATTCCTAGGGACCATTACCTCCCAGGTGCTCTTCTAACTTAGTTTAATATAGACTTAGAACAGAACCTTCAACATTCATCATATTTTCTTGCCTATATTTCTTTGCTTTATTCCACCAACTTCTATCAATTCCTAAGCTGAAGAAGTAGCAGACTTAATTTAATATCAAGGATGTTTTTAAAACAGAAATGTAGAGGCATACAGAAATTCAAACCTTTGGGTTACTTGGCAGAAGTTTCCTTTTGCAGGCAATCAGAAGGAATAAAGAGGGCACAGATCTCAGACTAATAGCACTGAATTTACTGAAGGATAGCTTGAGGACATGGTGAATTTTGTTGATCAAGACCGTGAGATACTCAAGACTTACAGGAATCTTAATATGAATACTGAGGTGAACTTTCCAGCTGCCACCATCCATAATTATTAGACCAAAGCAGTCACTAGTTATCTCCATTCTTTGTGGGAATTTGCAGGTAGATTCATCTGAACTGTGCTGTCTGAGGTGACCTCTATGAAGAACTTCGACATAGTAGAATCCAGTTGTACCGGTCTACTTCTTGCCTGGTTAATGGAATGTTGCAAATGTATTACTCACAGGACAAAAGCTATGTGGCCACCTACAGCTTTCTGTCAAGAATTTAAAAAGAAATACCAGCTGTGCTATAATAAGAAATCAGCTTGCCAAAACATTACAAAAAGCAAGAGCTTCCAACTCACTGAAACTCTACTTAAGTTATTATATGCTTGAATGGCCCCTGGAACAACAGATTGCTGTGCAATTAATGCAAACCTTGTCATCCTTCTCCACCTCCCTTGTCTCTGCACAGGCCAGTAATGAGGCTCCTTTCGACACAGAATGTGTGCAAAGCCCTGACAAACCACCTCAGTACGCAAAAAAAAAAAAAAAAAAAAAAAAAAAAAAAAAAAACTCACATT
>WKFP01015331.1:1091943-1162698 GCA_011057875.1 Pterocles orientalis | reverse complement strand
ACACACAAAGAGAAAAAAAAAAAAAAAAAAAAAAGCCAAAAAAAAAATAAACCTGAGGGTAACAGCGGGAAACACGACCGCAGTTACAAATAATGTCAGCCCTTTCTACATTCACAACTTTGCCTTTCAGAGTCAGTTTGCACTGAGGTGGAAAGATGTATGCTTGACTGTTGTTAAGCATCTGTCTCCAAGGGAAATATTTTCACTTTTGAGGAACAAAGCAACAGAGTCACAAGGGGAAAACTTGCCCTTTCTCATGGACTAGCCATTTTCCTGGTAGTGATCTATTGTATGTCAGGTGGAATAATTACTGTCTGAAGTTTCCTGTTCAGATGAGAAATCATTGGCTGGGAAACCATTTCCTTATCAATTCTAAGGAAATAATAAAAAGAAAGCACACCTGTTTTGTAAAATCACCAAATAAAAAACAGTGCTGGACTTTCTGAACAACTTAGTTTGAAATTACCCAGCTTTCAACAGACTTGTTTCATAGACTAACCACATGCTTTATTCACTCTCTTCTTGCTTAGCTCTTTTTATAGAGCTCAATTTTGCAAATTACTCCACTGCGCAATTGACCTCACTTCTAGAAACTACTGTCTTTCTTAAATATTCTACCTTGGTCTTTTCAGTTTGAGGACATTATTCCCTATAATACCATCATTAACCACCTTAAATAGTTCCTCCAGCAATTTCATGTTATCAAGTATTTATAGACAGTTACCATCATCTTTATTTCTTGAAAGAGGTTCATATAGCTTCATAGCTTCATAGATTATGAAGCCAGAAGGGACCATTGTGAACATCTCATCTGACCTCCCTCATAACAGAAGTCATAGGACTTCCCTGAATTAATTCTCTTTCAACTAGAACATATCTCTTAGACCTTTTTGATTTAAACATTTCTAATGTTAGTGAATCTACCAAAACCCTAAGTAAGTTGTTTGGGTGGTTAATTACCCAAAGACAAAAGTTTGACTTCTTTCTGGTCTGAATTTCTGCAGCACTAAAGCACATTACATTTCCATTACACAGATAAACAACCAAAGGCTAACACAAAAGGTGAGAGGGGAAAGAATCCTGGTTTTTTATTTGTGGGTGTTTTTCAGCTGGGCAAGACAGCCCTGTAGCTATGCAAGGGCAAAAGGGTATTCAGAAGGGCTAGGTCGTTTCTAAATATCTGTATGATCCTGATTCTGTGGCCTAATTTACCTCATTAGTATTGTTGTGCTAAATAAATACATTACTGATTTTGGGGTTCTTGGCCCTCATTGAAAAAAAAACAAACAGAAGCATCCTAGAATATTTAATGCAAAGCAATACATTTTAGGAGCCTGAGTAGGGTACTCGGAGATTTTCATTTTGGCCTTCTCAGCAATCCCACACACACCCTCTCAGAAAGTCACCCTACATCCTGCGCATCAACTCACTTGCCTCCAGTCAGACTCACTAACCAGATAAAGACAGAGTAATTCATATCTACGAAGTATTCAAAGAACTTTCAGCAAAAGATGTAATGCATTATTGTCATTGCAGATGGTGAGTATTCCTCTTCTGTTTCTCATGCTTGTTGAGCCAGTTTTCAACTGGTGTTTCTTCATTTCCCGTGTGTGAAAAGATCACAAAGCATTTTTTTGTTTTTATTTACAGCTCTTATTACTCACCCTAGAATTACAGTACCTGCTTGCAATCACGTAGCATTACCTGTTAAGAAGCATCTGACTGCTGTAAGAATGGACTAAAAATAAAGATGCCACTGCAGCTGTAATACAGAATGGCACATTTTGAAGCTGTTTATGCTTGTTTTGTGCAAAATGAGATCAGGAATTTCATCCGTTACAGAACATCAACTTGCTAAACACAAATCTTTCTTAGCCAAAAAAGTCACTATCTATGTGAAACTGTAACCTTGACCAAGCTGATACAAATAGAGTGGAAGTGAGCTTAATGAAGGTACTGGATCTCACAGAGATGTAGCTGTGTTAGAAATGAGGGATGTTAGGAAAGACATACTCAACAGTCGAGCCAAATTCAGCATTTCAATCTGTGCCTGACCATGAGACAAAGAAGAGCTTGGGCTGCTACAAGGAGTATTTTGGAATGAAACAAATTCTTATTTCTCCCATTGGACCACTGTAGACCCATTGCCTAAGAGGGGTCTACACTGGAGAAAGGAAAAAACCCCAAACTTCTAAATGAATGTAGATTAAAATGACCTTGTTGAATATTTTCACAAAAGCTGCATTTGCAACTAAAAGCTCTCAGCCTCCTTTCAGGGAGTAACTTAGGGCATGATTCATCTGCCTCAAGCTAACCTTCTGAGTCTGGATCTGATATGGTCGTCATCAGTTTCTTGATATCAATATAAGTAAATGGGAAGCATCTGGATATCATTCATCTCATCCTAAAACAGGGGTCTACAATAGATGTATCGCCTCTGGTTATGCCTTTCTCTTGACTAATTGTAGACAGATTTTCAAACAACTGGCTAAGACTTAGAGATCAAATTTTTATGTATCTAGGGTTAGATTAGATGAATGCCTAATCTAAACCCCTGTAAATAATATTCATGTGGGAAGAGAGTACAAGTTCCCCAAAACTAGAAGAAATTAAAGGCAAATCTGATTTGTTGCATTTAACCTCCTAGTTTCATACCACTGATTTCACCTGGGGGGGAAAAAAAAAGCAAAAGCAAAACAAAAGGAAAATCCACTCTTCACTTTTAATGTTAAGCACTGGTGTGGCTTGTACATATCAAATATTTACTCCTTTCGCTCTAATAAATTACTGGTGTGTAGAATCATCCCCCTATTCACTAGATTCATACACATGTTGAAATAAACTAATACTCCGTATAAAAAGGAATTTGTGGTTTCTCATAGAATTATTAAGGTTGGAAAAGACCTCAAGCATCATCAAGTCCAACCCAACATGACCTAAATCACTAAACCGTGTCCCTAAGCACCACATCTAAATGTTTCTTGAACACCTCCAGGGATGGTGACTCCACCACCTCCGTGGGCAGCCTGTTCCAATACCTGATCACTCTTTCAGTTTTATTGGTTGGATGCAAACAAAAAATGTGTAATAGATGTGCAAGGCAGGGTATATTCATTTCTAAAATCCATTTTATACATTAGAAACCTTAATTTTTTTGGTTCTTGTTATGAATCAGTATGCATCACTGTTATCTACTTTGAAAATCCAAATACTAACCAAGCCAACTACTCATAGTTATTAACCTCCTTTGTAAAAATTTCATTCATTTCCTTTTTCATTCACAAATATTTTGTGACTAAGTGTAATTTATATGATTCTCCAAGAATATGTAACAAATGTTTCTCTCGAATACCTCCCTACATTCAGAAAACCTACTAAATGAGCTTGTCAAATGACTATCTATTGTGTGACTGGTCATTTTAATCTTTTACCATTCATTGACTGAGCCAAGATAATTACAATAAAAAAAGAAGAAGCATTCAGCTATCAGTTCTTAGCTAGATATCGACAATTAAAAGACAAAGTCATCAGCTTTGGGAGAAACACAAGGCATCTTCCTTCTAACTTTGACATTGTCTGGGACATTGCTAACACAAAAAGTGGTGATTTGCAGTGTTGTTTCAGACTACATTTCATAATCTTCCAAGAGATTCAGATTATAACTTCTTCACATTTAGCAACCATACTAGAGTCTAGTGGAAGATACTTCACGGGAAGGAATCTGGAAATGATACACCATAGCCATACAAAATTACTTTGGATTGCACGGACCTGCTGAACTCTAGCTGAAAATGGTAAACTCCAGACTTTTGTGAAGCATCCCTGGGTTTCAAAAATTGTCAGTCATTTTTGGATGTAGAGGAGTAAATATTACCTCTGCTCAGATTCTGAAACATCATCTTTAAATAGAAGTTAGTGGTTTTACAGAGCTAACACTGAGAAGTAAACATTTCTGTCTGGGAAATAAAAGAGTTTAAAAATTGTATTTCTTCTTTGGCGTGCACTAGGCATCTTAGGTGCTATGAATACCAACCTAGCTGCAGGAAAGTTTTCGGTTCCCTCTCAAAAACAGCAAAATTGAGCTCAGCACTATAAGTTACATTATTGGGGCTGGACAAACTTAGTTATTCTCATGCTGCCCATTAGCAAGTCCCTTTGCAACGTGTGTCTTTAATCTTTCAATCAGTTATTTTATTCAGATGTGAAACAGAAATAATGTAATGTAACTATCTATGCCATGTTGTTAGGTGCTGAGATAAATATTTCACCCTCTCACAATTCCAAAAATAAATTATTTTAATTTCTTAATTTTACATAGATATTTCCCTATTTGGCTCTTCATCTCTTGAGAGCATGGCAATTAACCTTGCATCCCAGAGAAATACGGAGAAAGAGGGATACAAAACTCTCAGTCCCAAAATCTCATCCTTTCCCTGTTAGTTCCCAACAATATTGTCCAAATATTGTCCAATAGTGTCCAAACAATATTTGATATGTTCTTCCATTTCAGCCAAGTGATTTTGGCAAGACCTCAGGGACAGAAAATTCCATATAATATTTACTGCGAAGAATATGTGTAAGAGGGGAGGGATAGTGAAGGATAAGATAAGCTCCAACCCATTTTCATTTCCAGGATTTTGTCTACATGCTTTACTGAGCCTCTGCTCAGAAATTAGTCTTCTCTCTTTAAATCTTATGCCTTGCTCTGGCTTTGAAGCTGTTCTAAAGTTGGCAGCTTGGACGTGGCACTGCTATGCGGGCATATTTTAAAGTGTCAGATCTAATACTAAGCTTTTCAGTGTTGGAAAAGAAATGTAATTTGCTTTGAGGGCTGAACTTATTATTGAGAAATATTGTTGTAATCCAAATTCTTCATTAAATCTCTCTCTCTCTCTCTCTCTCTCTCTTTCTTTCTATTGCTCCCTCTCTTTCTCTCCCCCACACGTGACCTCATACACACTTATACTCACAGGCACACTAGTACCTCGTTCTTTTTCTCTTCCAGTCGCTCTTATACCAGAAAAAGAGTTGAGCCTACTGATTACAGAGGGAAGTGGCAGCTTCATTTAAATACATCATTAAAAGGGAGAAGAAAGGAATTCTGAAATCTTCTAGATATTGTTTCATAATTTGGTAGCTTTCCAAAAGAAAACATCCCATTTTACTGCTTGAGCATTTGCTAGGTTATGTTAAAATACCGATGCAATAATCCAAATGCATGCAACTGCATTTTGCACAAAACAAAATATTGATTATGCATACTGTGCCCCACCTTTATGCTATCAGAAAATGAAATGAAATATCATTAGTTTACAATGCTCACTGAAGATGAGAGGGAGAAAAAGATAAAGGAAAATTTCCTTGTGGTTAAACTGTTTTTCAGAACTCTACAATTTGTCCTTTCACTTCAGCATTTTGTGACCCTTAGTAGAAAGGACAGAGTTAGAAGAGACGTGGCAAGTTTCCACCACTAGCATTACAGAATGCACAGCCAAGCTTTTCCCCAAAGTAGCTACTCCAGCCACTGGCATGACATTCATTCAGCTCTGCCTTGTAATCACATACTGTGTTGATGGTAGAGCAATAAGATCTTTAACATATCTGTCTGCTTAGCTTCAGGACCTCATGTTAGAGACCTCCAATGCAATGTTATTGATGAACAGCTGGTGGCAGGAGGATCGTGCTTTTTTGAATGAGTCTGTAATGATCTGCATCTCAGATGAGTTTGGATGTCATGTCAACAGCTGTAGAGTGGAACATAGCCACCAGGCAAAGATCACTAACCACACAGCTCCTTGTCCAAATGTGTGGCATAGGAATATATTCATATATATGTACACATATAAATATATTTCTCCATTATCTCTTGGTTTGCTAACACCAGGATAACACACTCCTTTTTAGTATGTCGTTTGGCACAAAGTTGTCAGCTTTGCCTATTATTGTGGAGAAAAGCCAGAGCAGAAATGCCATTCTCTTAAATCTAATATCTTTTTTGAAAGCCAAGACAAAAAGCACTCCCTTTCACTAATTTGTGAAATAACTCAGTGTCTACTAAATCCCTAAGAAAGCAAAGAGAAACACCAGCCCTGAGCACATGATGGTTCTTCATGCTTTACTTTCAACAAATGAATGTAAGTGCAGCTGTAAGAGTAAGGCTGGACATCAGAACTGTTTGAGGTAATCACTCATATAAATAAATGCATAAGAAGCTTTCCAAAGCCGGAGAGGAGGGTAAATGTCCTGAAGTTCTCCTTTCTCTAAAAGTAAAATTAATTCTACTTAGTATGATTACATTGTTTTAACTAGACCTAGTTCCTGTTCCTTTGTTTTATTGTCTTGCTTTTCTTATAGCTGAAAAAAAGAGCTAGCTGCTTTGTCTTAAGTCTTCAAAATTATGAGTACTAGTTTTATTAATTACTGATTTTTTATTAAACATACAATTAACATTCATTAATCAATGCTTATTTTAAACCTATGGGAATAGGGTTTTTTCAAGTGTAAATTTAGTTCTTAGAGAAAAGCAGAAGCACTGAAAAGAAAACCCTAAATCAGTTTGTCTGTGGATAATAGTAGTAAGAAAAACATCTTCTTGCTAGGAGCATCTATCTTGGCAAACTTTAATAACAAATGCAGTGTCCATGGATGCTGACATTTTATAGTTTGTTAATGAGAGAAGAAATTATAATTTGTCTGTATTTCAAATTGTCATCAGGCATCTTCTTGAACAATCAATGCATTTTAATACTTGTTCCCAGGGAGAAATGTATTTGTCTCCCAAGGATATGAAAATTAGCTAAGAAATCTATGACATAAGGTCGTGTTGTGGTTTAGATATCTTTTGTTTATTCTTTCTCTTTCTGTCTCTCTTCTTATGTACATAATTGTTATTTATACATATACACAGATTCATTGTGTGTATTTATATGTGCATGTGTGCATATGCATACATGTTTATATATATATATGCATTTCGATGCACACAGGGACAGAGCAAATCTGGGTCAGCAATAACTATTATAGTCTGAGTATTGCTCAGAATAAAGTTACCACACGATTTCATTTCTTGTTTCTACCTCCATGTTCATATCTGTACATTTGCTTGTGTACATGTGTATATAACCAAGAATCTGGTTAGAGCTGTCCTTGCTCACTTTTGCTTACAGCTGAATTGGGTGGGTCCCAAAGTAGAAAAAGCAGTGACTAATTCAGTGGCCAGCCATGGCCCATGAGATTGTTGAACATCAATAGGATTATCTTGAAAAGCATAAAGAAGAGAAAAAAAATATTCTGTGGTTTCCGTACAGACAAGGTCTTGTTCATTGTTTTTAAATAAATATTGTCTGTTTTGCATCAGTTTTCACTTTGTCCTTCCTACTCTATCTACATTGTCTGCACTCTGCTTAGGCCATCATGTGCAAATTTTAGCCAATGTTGTGACTAAATGTGCAACATAAATCATGCTCCTGTTTAACCCAAGGTATCTCTTCATCTTTGGAGCATATTCCTCATCAGAGACAAATCAGAATAGATCCCCATTTTAGCTATACCTGTGTACACTAGTCACACCTCTGTTTCTTATATTGATATTGCAATATTATGATGATATCAATGTATATGCAACATTGTATAGTAGTTTAAAAAAATATAGGAATTGTGTTGTACCCAGATTTCCAAGCTCATTTACAGATTTATGTCTTAAAGACATGTGTAAGAGTTTAATAATGCAGCAACAGTAATCATTATTACTCTAAACTACCCCATTTTGCTTGGCTAAGATTTGTGTTTGCCATTCAGTCTTTTTACCAAAGTGTATGCTGACCTTGACTTTAGAACTGCCATTAGACGGTTATTCCTAAGCTTTTCCAAAGATCTCCTTTCTAGAAGGACTAACACAAATATTTCCGTTTTTTGAGGGCTATAAATATAAACATGTTCATTTTCACATTTTAGCAGATAGAGTTGAGATAAGAAAGGCTTGGAAATGGCTTCTGCAGAAATATAAGTGTTTCAACTCTTCCCATTCCTGCCCCATTTGAGAACAAGCAGCAAGAAAAAAATGTTTCTTAACACCCAACGGTGTACTTAACGCTGGCAGAAGTATGTGTCTCCTATGGATTTATGGTGAGAAATGTCAATATCAAAGTGTTTGTGACAGCTCTTATCTCTGGTCTGTTGGGCTGCATGTGTACTAAAAGCTGAAAGCTAACTTGCTTTTTGTTAGTAAATGTCTGTTTTTGTGGCTCAGACAGTTCAACCAGCACAACAAGGTCGCACGGACACACAGTGGATGATGTAAGAAGAATCGTAAAAGTTTTGCCGCTTACCTGAAATGAAACAACACATTAGCACAGATTATTTTAAAAAAAATCATAGCAAAAACAAAAAACATAAAAATAGTAGTGCTGGTTCAGATCAGGGATCCTTCTTGCTTATATTGCTTCTCTAACAGTGACCATGCAAGATGCCTATGGAACAGCAAAAGGAGAGCAAGATAGCAATAATAAACTGCATGGAAGTTGCCACTACCCTGAGAAATAACTGAATGTGGGTGGACCTGAATAAGGATTAAACTCAACCTGCAAGTTAGGCTGTCATTCACTGCCTTAATAATGACTGTTTCAGTGGTAACATATTCTGGAAAATAAAATCGTTATTCAAAATAAAAATGTCTTTAAAACAATTCTGACCAGCACCAACAGTGGATCAGATCTGTACACCCTAAGAAAGATTCTTTTCATATAACTTCAGAGGTGGTAAGTCAAAATCTGCCATCCAAAAGCAGAGCTGTGGTTGTGGTTCAGGAATCCAAAGCTGTGTTTGCCGGTATGGATGTGTGCGACTGCTTCTCTATACGTTCGTAGATGTCCGTAAATACCAGAAACAACATCTTCTGGTGAATGTGAACTGAGAAGCGATGACATCCATGCAGTCTTCTGTTGTCACCGCGTACTGATCATAGTGATAATAGTAATTTCAATTTCTACAGCTTTTTCATCCAAGGGCTTTGGCAAGCTTTAATTCGTTAACCTGTACAACAGCTCTGTGAGGGTGCCTATGCAATAAGAAGTCTGCACGAAGTTCCATCACTGTCGTTGTTCCCACTCTGTCTCTATTCCTTGCTGTTGACGTCTAAAGTGTAGTTCTGCAGCACTTACTCTGACTAAGCAATGTTTAGTCATACAAGTATCATTGCGTAACATCAAGGATATCTGTGTCTGGCAGGCACTGAGCTTCTATGCTGAAGGGCTGAGGTGGCTTCTCTGGGACAGAAACCTCACCTAAGTCCTCTGCTCCCCTGAACTCCACCAGACAAGCACAGATAAAACAGTTCCCTTCTTTTTTTCACTCTGAAATGCTTATGTTAAGAACTTGTTTACTTTCATACTGTTTCTACACCTGACTGGGAACACTTTGTGATACTACACAGAAAAATATATTATGCTACAGAATTGATATCACTGACATTTCTTTGAGAGCCTTTTCAAAGCAAATTCATGGTAAAGTATTGTGTAAAACAATAGAGCCATACCATTAAAAAAGGGTGATCTTTTCAACATTGCTCTGTTGCTACACAACAAATAAAATAGGAGCCATTTATTACAATGCACTGAGTGGGGCTTGTATCCCACTCATTAGTACCACTTCATCCCCTCCAGCACATTACGTGCACTGACTTCCTAGCCTACTCCTCTCCATCTTCCCTAATTCAGGACAAGAATGTGCTCATCCCTGACAGCAGCACAGTTTTATAGATCCTTGAGCCTGAAAAGGATCATTCTACTGTGTAATATCAGACAGCTAGGGTTTCATTTAGGCTAGTACTTGTTAGATATCCTCACCTTCAGAAAACACATAAACACAGATGAATAAACAAAGGAAGCCTCTGGAAAGAGCCACTTGCAACTTCTGCCCAAGCAAATGTGCCTAGCAGAAGTAGATCACCTTTTACATATATTCAGCTACTGAAGATATGGGATGTCTCCTGCCTGCGCAAATCCTCATTGTCACATCAGGCTGTGATGTTCACATAAGGTTGGTGCCTGAGAATGAAGGGTCTTTTGATTCCTCATGGCCATCTACATGGACCTCATGTCTGCCGAATGACTGAATGTCTGACCCTTCTTTCTGGTGGTCCCATTTTTGGGGACATCAGCACCATAGCAAGGAATGACAATTTCTAAGGACTTGTGCTGTAGTGTCTGAGCAAGTCATTTATGTTGTACGTAACTTGAGTGGTTCTGGACATCAAGCAGGTAAAGATGTGTCCTACTTATGTTCATCTAAGGTAGCTCTTTGTTGATGAACTACATTAAGTTTACTTCTGCAATGACAGAAAAAAAAAATTAGAGATTTCCCACAAAACACCTTTCCTCAAGACATCTGTCTCTTTTTTTTTTTTTTCAAGAATAAGGGGATTTGTAGTAGCTCAAATGTAGTTATTTGTTACAAGTGCTGGTTTACGCTGAGTGACTATTCTACAGGTATATAAAAATACATTTATCGCTTGAGCACTGGTGGTTTTAGTGTACCTACCTAAAGAAATTTAAAGGATGAGTTAGCGTTTGCAAGCTATTATGAAATGAAGATCACAAGATAAGTGCCAAATATCATACTATTATTATGAGTCATAACATTGCTTACATCACTGAGTCATACTGCATTTCTGACAGGATTAAATGACACATCAGATGTAGATAGTGAAGTACTGTTAAAAAAAAGAGAAAAAGAAAAAGAGTCCATAACACCATAATCATGAACCTTCCTGTTTTTCTTTTATTTGTGGTGAATCAAAACAACTGGAAAAAAGTTTAGAAAGGCTGGCACATCTACATACCTACAGAATGTGGTTGCTCTTTTTCCCTCCCTTTCCCTTTCCCTTTCCCTTTCCCTTTCCCTTTCCCTTTCCCTTTCCCTTTCCCTTTCCCTTCCCTTCCCTTTCCTTCCCTTCCCTTTCCTTCCCTTTCCTTTTCCCTTTCCTTTTCCCTTTCCTTTTCCCTTTCCTTTTCCCTTTCTTTTTCCCTTTCCTTTCCATGTCAACGACAGTGTATCTCCTGCACACGCACAAATAAATAGACTTGCTTATACAAAAAGTGTTCAAGGAAAAGGTTGTGCTTGCCTGAAGCAGAGACCAGATGCTTTGACTTCCAGCTTTCTTCCATCAAAGCTGTGCAGTTTCAAAATTAAAATCTACAGCAATAATGAAACATATTAAAATGCATGCAAAGTCTTGAGGGCTTATAATATGCTAAAAACTGGCAATGCATGTTTACATCCATATATCAACTTGGATGTGCTGAAAAGATTTAAAGTGTAAAATATGCAAATATGTGTCATATTGTCACACTTGGT
The DNA here is from genome assembly GCA_011057875.1 of Pterocles orientalis. Classification (NCBI taxonomy): domain Eukaryota; kingdom Metazoa; phylum Chordata; class Aves; order Pterocliformes; family Pteroclidae; genus Pterocles; species Pterocles orientalis. Next base: position 1,151,346 of record WKFP01015331.1, on the reverse strand, counting down.
CTCCCTAATGGAACTCCCTTTCATCTCAACTCTCCTTAATTTCATGAATATTGCATGCCCCTCACACCTTTTACTCCTGCTGTTGCTAGGCTGAGAAGATTATGAAAATATGTTAATAGTAACTTTCATCAAATAAAAGTTGCAATATCCAAAATAATAAAAAATGTATCTTAAAACACAAATGGTTGAGGTTTTTGGAGCTATTTCATTTTCCACTGGAATCTCAGGCAACTACTGGCCAATTAAATTAATAAGTAAATAGTGGGGAAATGACAAAAGCCTTTGTGTAGATGGATGAATTCAGTAATTATGTGTGTGCATGTGTGCACGTGTGTGTGTGTGCACGTAAACACGGTAAATATCTTGGGCTGATCTGTCTGGACAAAGAACCTGGGGAAGATTTCAGTTTTGCCATACTTTCATTTCTGTACCAGACCCTTTCCTTATTTTCTCTGATTTACAAAGCCTGCCAAGCAAGCAAAAGTAATTTTAAAACTTTTCTCACATTCACTATACAGCCCAATTCTTCTAAAATTTTCAGAAACCAGTACTTTAAAGAACAGAGCTCTTTGGACATTTGGGGACAAAAAATTGGAGCTAAAATATAATTTTAAAAAGGAATTTAAAACTTAATCCATATATTCGAGTTAACGTCTTCAGCTTAATTCAATGTTTTCTTTCCTGTACATTACACTTTTGTTATTAGAAGCATTCATCAAATGAAACTTTTTGTTTTCTATTTTTGAGGAAGGGAAGGGCAGCAGAAGGGGAAGGAAACAGGTGACAGACATCAAACAGGCAACGACAGTACCATTTTAAGAAAGTTGCAGGATGCCTTAAACAAGTGTGTAATGTCCACAGATGTAGTGTGGCCTTAAAGATATTTAGGGAGTGATATCTTTGTTGGGGACATCACTGTGGGTGGAAGAGACAACTACAGCCGGTCACAAAGAGAAACATGCGATCAGGGCTGGGGGTAAAGAGGGAAGGAGAGATGCAGAACTTGGCGTCCACACAGGTCACTGATGTGATGCTTATTAGGCTCTCGGGGGCACATCTCTGTAGGGTGTCCCTTGCAGCAGAGGTGCTGAGGAAGAGGTCTGGATCTCAGCTGGCTTTGTTGATGGTGTATGTCCACTCCCATGGAAGGAGATGAGTTGAGAATATCTCTCCTTTTAAAACCACAGAGACACACTAGACAATTTCCCATCTGTGGCTTTAATCCAGAACAAATTTTGAAATCTAAAAATTCATAGCAGTGTCAGCTGCAAGTGGATAATATTTTAAAGACTAAAATGTACTGATTAGTGATTATTGTTTCCTTTATTTAAAATCAAGAAAAACAAAACAAAACAAAAAACAAGGAAAGTTTTCTAAGCGAGTCTGCTGCAGCCTTCCTACAGAGGCAGAGTTCTGACATGTAATGAGCCTTTTTCCAAAGAATAAACTGTAGCTCCACCCCAGTTCATGTGTCTAGATGTCAGGCTGGGTCAAATTCCAACAGAAAAACAGATAGAGGTTTAATTGTACGAAACACCTTTCAGAAGCATCTCCCTACTTCATCACGACACTACCACGGTCGCTGTCGACAGATGGCATGGTGAAACCTCTCTGTAATAATCATGTAACTTTCTAAAACTGTTCCTTTTATTATCTGTCCTAAGCTCATCTATTTTTAACTGCTGAGATTTATTATAAATGGAATAGCACAGCTTATAAGGTCGGGTAACCCTTGATTACAGCTACTGTAAATCAACCTAGATTCATTTTAATGAGACACATCATTCTTTTTTTTTTAATTTTAAAGAGTTTCTCAAAGAAAAAACTTTTTCAGTGATTGGTGTTTTCTTTTTTCCACAAATTTCATCAATTAATTTTTATTTCTTATTTCCAGAAACTTATAGAGTGTTAGTTTTTCTTTTGTTTTAATGGAACCACTGGAAATTCAAATAGAGCTGTGTCTGTTAAAAATAAAACTTTATATTGAACAATGGAATACATGCTTCTGATAGCTCCGTAATTCTCCTACAGGTCTGGGATACGCAGGTTACCTTATGTAAATAAAGCCATATGGATTAGATGCTCAAAGCATTTTAGGCATTTTTGTTGCACTTTAAATGGTGTTTACACCATGTCAGTTCATAAAAATCCCACCTTGAAACGGGCTAGATACTTCAGAGTGCAGACATTAGCTGAACTAAATGTCCTCAAAATGCATGTGCCCCGAGACAGTATTGCACAAGCACTGTTCATATAACGCACTATTGGGCTCTGACAAAAGACCAGAGGTTCAGACAGTCACCACGTCTGCTCTTAAGTTCCCTGGGAAAGAGCCGTTACTCACTTTCCACCAGGGACCCAGCGATGACATTGCCTACTGGAATAACCCAGCTGGACAAGGACTTAGCTCCCTATATTCAGACAGAGTTGTTTGCTCTGGTGAGTAGGACCACGGATGTCTGCTTGCTCAAGGTATCTTTGGTCCTGTCTGTCTTACAGTTATGGCTAAAAAGCAGCCCTGTGTCAACTGAAGAGACAAAGAGTAGCCTTTCTCCCTTGTTGGTCTACTGGTTAGCATACATGCTTTTGAGGGTCAGCACCGCTGGATTGAATCTCATTGTGTTGCTGTAAGCTGCAGTCTGTTTCTGATGTTCTAGTTGAATACAAAGTAAAGACACAGTATGCAAAATATGCCTCTTTCTCTCCCCATTAATGCCATCTTCTGTTTATCCGTAGGCAGTAAATTCTACATTTGAAAATATGTGTGATTAGATGGCATGTGTGTTCCTTTAAGAGACTTTATTTCTTAGCAAGCCTTCTGAAGAGTCTATTTCTTTTAATTTTTCATAAAGTGTAGCTTATGAAAAATTTAAATGAAATCATTTAGTAGTGATTGCTCCATAAACACAACATGAACTCCTTTAAAATTCCAATTATATAGGAGCTCACCTTTTTAAGTGGTTCTGAATGAGACTGGCTAAATGCAACCACAGTCCTTTCAGATGGATGGGATGTAAAACCAAGGGCTTGATTATTTTTGGCCATTAGAAATCTACGGCTTCCCTCCCCACCCCCCCATGCAAGTACAGGGTGGATAGCCAGATGACCTGGCTAAATTCCAAATGGAATAATTACATTCTAGCTGCTTAAAATGCTCCCTTCAGTTTCAGCTGCAGACAACATTCTTCTTCGCTTCTTTCCCTCTGACAATGTGCTTCACTGCTGCCCACTGTTAAACAGCTGCCACATTCCACCCCAGAGTTAGTGGCATTTTTCTTGTTGTTAAAATTATAATAGGCTAGCAGTTATACACTTAGAGCAGAGTATGGGAGAGACATGACTGCTTTACCGACTGCTAATAGATGGATATCAAGGTGTGGTATCATATTTGCTATAAAGGATATCTACAGAGATGTGCATTAAGATGGTTCGACCAGAGTCAATAAAGCTGTACTAATTTGCATTCCTCAGAATACAATTTCAAACTAATGAGTAGATTCAGAAATGCAGGCCTGATCACGATCTTTATGAAACACAAATTGGGACCAATTTCATCAAGGTATATCACTGTAATAGATGGTAAATATCACGAAAAGCAGACCCTTTGACTTTACTAACGTCAAGGAGAAGGCTTGTTTACTTAACTTCAGGCATTCACTTAACTTTTTTTTTTGTGAAAGGAGAAGCTTGTTGGAATAGAGAAGTTAATTTCAACTTTTGTGTGAGCGCCAAACCCATATTAATAGTATTGAACGTCTCAAATAAGAAGTGATGTGCTTTTAAACACAAACTCGCAGCAAAGTTTCAACATAAATATTTCTGAATTTGAACACAAATGCGAGCTTTCTATCAGTCTGGCAGCGTACTCAGTAGCACATCCTTTATCATGCTTTTTGAGCGCATTCTCTGTCCCTGAGAATAATTGCTCTTTTACTAACATATATATAAAGAGAAAATGCTTGTCAGAATTTTTGTGGTAAACCAAACAAAAAGGAGATAAATAATGCCAGCTCAGGTTTAGCAAACATTCTTGAAAACACATTTTTCTATTATTCAACAAGCTTGATATTTAACATATATTTCCTGCTGTAGCCTAAGCCTGTTACCGCTTGCTCTTCATGGACCAGGGAGAATAATTCATTCCTCTTTGCTCTAAAATGTCCTTTTACATATTTGTAGACAGAAATTTCATGTCTCCCCTCAATCTCGTTTTTGCCAGAATGAACATGACCAGCTCTGTTAACCTTTCTTCAAACTGGCAGCATTATTTTCTAGGCCTTTTTTTGTGACTTTCTTGCTCTTCTCTGAATCCATCCCAATTAGTCTTTTCTTTTTGAAATATAGTGCACAATATTCAGGCATGGTACTGCTCCTCAAAAATAGAGTGAGAGAAAGAGAGAGACAGACACACATGTCAACATTTGCAAGTTCAAAAGTGAAGTTCACTGAAATTTAACTGCATATTTTCAACACATCCAACAAGTTCAGGACTTGCTGTTTATGAAAATTGAATAGATGTGATTGAAATCAGCATGGTGGCAAGTGGCAATGATTTTCCAAATGGATTCAAAATATGCAGATATATTTTAACCATGTCACTTCCTTTTCACTACCCAATCTACATAATGCTTCTAACAAGGCATGTGAAGTATTGATCTTACAAAGCTTTCCACACGATTGAGTAGCCATGTTCGTTTTCCTGGGACTATTTCCTCCACCATGTGAGAAAGCCTGTGAATGTTCCCAGAAATATAACATTCAAAAGATTGTGAAAATGTTATTCTTCTTGCATCCTCCTCATCACTTCTTGCAATACTGCTCTGTACACAGTATTCTCTGAACTTGTATTTACGTAGCGTGGTTAATGCTTTTATGTCTTACTTATCTTTAAAATTTTCTTTTCATTGATTTCATGACATTCCTCCACATATCAAGGCTGTATAGCATTTTCTTTGCAGCTCAGATCCTTGAAAGATATGATCTCTAGAGAAAGTTAATGTATTCTGTTCCCCAAGTTGCTAGCTAAAGCACAGGACCTCAGGGAAGTTGCCTGTGAACTTCACACTGTTTGACAGCAAGTGTCAGACACAGTCAAGCTGGGTCCACAATTCTAGACAGAGATTAGATAATTGTGTGGGCAAATGTCAAATGATAACTGTGTGTGTACATAATTATTCAATCTGCACACGTAATCCTCGTAATGCTTGCAAATTAGGCATGCAACTTCATCTACAAGTTAGTCAAATGTGTTTTCATACTCATCTATCTAAAAAGTCAGGCATCCAAACTATAATAATTATACTGTTGCTATGATTCTACTCTCTTTTCTAACAGTCTAAGTTGCACATTTTCACTTAATGACAATTCTCACAAACTGTATAAAAGACTTTTAGGTTTGAGTAGAATCAGGTGCCCTCTCTCTTTAGTTTCTTTCTCTGCATTTTAGATGTACTATGAAAATAGCAAGCGGAATCCTGCTTAAGGTGAGATTGGAACCATCACCTGTTAAACTATTTGCTTCTTTTTGTATTGTCTGGCTTAAGCCAGAAGAAAATTAAAATATATATTTATGCCATGTGTTAAACCCCACATATCAATGTATTAATACTTTTCTCTTTGCTTTCTGTAATCCTCTCTGCTGGACCTGGGAAAATAGACTAGAACATTTCAGCTTCTGTTTACACTCATAATCACCTTCTCATTCTCATTCAGAGCACTCATAGACATGCCAAAGGAAATCCCATGGAAGCCTACAGAATGATTTCCTTTGACACCAGTGATAGCTGGATCAGGGCATAGATTCCCCAGACTGCAAGGGATTCATTCTCCTTTTTCTCCTGAAACATGGGAAAATAGTTTTGTATTTCCTTTTAGGGCAGACAAGAGTGTTCCAGTACATTTGGGGTCTAATGCAATTAACATAGTACCAAAGAAGACAAAATCACGGAAGTAGTTTCATTGATATGCTTCCTTCAAACACCAGAATAGAACTGCCCTTTCCAGGTTCATTTGGATCTTCTCAATGAGCTCTCAAAAATAGTTGTCAAAGGTTCCCTTGCACTTCTTTTAGCAGACAGTTTGATAATGTAGATTAAATTTCACCAAGCCTTGCTGATTTGACAATGTTCTGGTTATCCCAATATTCTTCAACCTGGGCTATCCTAATGCTGCCTCCTGACCTCTTTCTTCCCTTGTTAACTATCACTGCCTTAAGTACCTCATTACTACCAGCCTTTTCAGTGAAACCTCAAGCAACAAACCCATTAAGCATTTCAGCCTTTTCCTTATCATCTATTATCTGTTTCTTCCCTCTCTGCTAAGTAGCAGACTTAACATTTTCTTTTGTCCACCCTTCATTTCTTAGACACTTTAAAAACTTTTCCTTGATCCGTTGTACATCCTCGGCTAATAGTACTTCATTTTGTGCCTTTGACTTTCTGACTTCTGCTCTTACATGTCCCTACTTTTCTCCTATAAGGGACCCTGTGTCAGACAGAGACTGTGAACCAATTTCCACTCTGCTGTTTCATATTTGAATGAAATGTTAAATATTTAAACAGTAAAGTTCTTCTTGTGGTTGTTAAATCAGTATTAAGTGATAGCCGGAGTGAGTATTCAGGGAACAGAAGGGTCCTCTGACTAACAGTTTCAGGAAAATTAAATCGGGACCTAAAAGCTTTCCAAAATGAAGATATTGTACTTAACTTAAGATTTTCTTACTTTTTCCTCTTTCCTTTTCTCTACAGACATCTTAAGTGTCAGGTTTTCTGCTCTTTAATAAATAACAAAAAAGTAATTTTGATTTATTTTTCTACTAAAATAATGTGTTTGAAATCAACATACAAATAAATTTATATTTTTTCATTCTCACCATTTTTAATCACATTTTTACTGTTGAGATACTGAAAACTTAAAAAAAAAAGTTATAAGAAATACAATTTGGAGAGGCTTTGGCGGCCAAAAAATTGTGATTTCCACTTCAGAGATGGAGATAAAATATTGTGTGCTTTTTTAGGGCTTGACTGTCATATTTAAAATCTCAATATTTTTCTGCAGACCATTGTTCAAATAAAAAGATAATTTTCTACTTAAAAAAAAAAAGAAAACAGAAATCAGAAACAAACAGTTCCCCAGAGTTCTACAGGGAAATAAGTAATTTTTTCTTTGAATACTTGGTTTGTAGGCCTTTGAAAGTCAAGAGCAATGAGTGCCACAGCCTTTTCCTTTCACATGAGGAGCTGTATTATCCTTTGTTTAGTAATTATTTCACCTGAGCCAATGATATTGGCTTGGCTTACTATATTGCCACACCACCACAATCAAGCATAGAGATATAAATGCTTACGAGTGGGGGATCATTTCCTCCTGTTGTAGTAATCGCCTTCAACATATTTTCACCAATCTTTTGTGGTCTGACACATCTCCTTTAGTGATAGTCAGTGTGTTTTCTGATGGTTGCTGTGATAGAAGAAGCAAAAGACCCTCATCCATTTAGTAATATACCCTGCTGACCACCACATCTCTCCTCTCAAAACTCTGATAGAGATGGACACCACAGTGGAAACCTTTGAGTATGAAGCTCTATGGCTACACATCCAGAAATGTAAGATTCTTTGAGATTGTGTGGGTGCTGAGATGAAGTGAACTACTTCCTTCCATTAGTCTAGAACTGGAAGTTTTCAGAGAAGTTTCTGATGCAAGACTAACAGATGAAGCATGCAGTTTGTACTGCCTGACATAAGGGGACCATTGTGACTTCTGGATCAGTGTGCACTCTCCACCAGTTTTGTAACCATATTTAAATGCTTAAGGCTATAAATAAATGACTAATAATGCCTAAAAGTGTGTGAGCAGGCTGAGTATCTAATTTCTCTTAAAATAATTTCATCTAAAAAACTCAAAAAGTTTCTAATGGATTTTTTATCAATATGATACCAATTATGTTTACATTATCATACTCAGTAAAAGGGGAAAATTTACCTCTTGGGAAGTCTGAGTAAAGAATGTAGCATCCTGAAAGGTATTTACAACAGAATAAAGTGGATAATGGTCTTTTTTTCACACATTTACAAGTCAGAAATTCACTGCTTTTTCTCAAATAACTTCCATTATTTAAGTTAACAGATACCCACACAATCATCCTATATCTTTGGTATCAAATAGTCTTTGTCACGTCCATCTCTGGATATGAATCTGTCTTGACTTCATAAGCTGTTTTTGCTTGAGTGTTCAGATCAGGTTGAAGGGAAGAAGAAAACATCTTTCAAAGAAAGATTTATAATATTCCGGGTGCCACAGCTGTGTTTTACATCGTGTTCTCTTTTTTTACCCTCTGTTTTTCTCCTGTAGATCTACTTGTACTTTCCTCTTCTTTATCTCCCAGACATTAAAAGAATTGACCAGACTAAGAATTTCCTCTCAGCAACAGCTACAGTTCTGCTGTGCTTGTCATATTTTGTATGACCACTGACTATTGCCAAAGAGGTTTTAGGGTTTTTTCTGTACAATTTATCGGTGACCTGACCATGTCAAGTGAAAGATTATATTCTACTTCACAGAGTTAAAGCAGCATGTCTGAAATAAAACATCCATTAGATTTTGTTTTTCTACATTAAAGATGAGCAAGAGATGGAGGAGCAAAATAGATGACCCGGGTGTCATTAAAAAAAAAAAAAATAAAAGAATCACTACTGTCAGGAGAATTAATTACTCTGTTTAACCTTATGTCTTACTCCTTACAGCTGGCCTTCCTGATTCTTTCAGATGGAAGAAAAATGAGACAGATCTGTAACATATACTACTATGTAGCACAAAAATCTGTATGGAGTTTGTGGATTAAACTAGAGATAATCTATGGAAAAATTTGGGCCTGGCGCTTTAGATCATTGTTTAAAGGACAGATCACAGAGATGGAACTTGGAAGATTTGAGTACGGTTATAAGCATTGTCTGCTCTCTTTAGGTTTTATCTCTTCTGTATCCTGTAAAATGCAATAATCGTACTGGCATGTTCTGTTAGGTGATTTGAGATAACGGTGATTTAGAAGACCAAGAAAAATAGGAAATGTGCAACAAATGTATATGTGTGACAAACTTCAGGATCAGTAAAAGAAAACCTTAATTCAATATTAATCCACACTTATTCTTAAAAATAGTTAGGAAATTCTGACTGCCAAAATCAATTGATCTTTCTATAAAGCTATATTTTTAATGTATCTATTTTAATATAAACTCTACCTATTCTCCAGAATTTGTCTCTATTTTTACTGTTAAACTTGCTCACTGACTGGACCAACAGACCGTAGGACACCCAGCGATCTATCGGGGGTCACTGCTTAATATCACTTGTCAGTATGTAACAAACACTGGATCAGAAACCCCTGGGACCTCTGATTTCTGTAACAAATGGACAGAAATGACTAAAGATTAATGTCACTTTGAACGAACACTGAGAAGGATCTTGGTTGTGCCTGCTACATGTGGGCACAGTTTCAGCAAAGGATAGACTTATGGTCAGGTTGCTGAAGTCAAGGTATGTCCATGTTGATGTTTGCTTTGCTTTGTGGGTGGGTGGTATGGGTGAGAAGCCTTGATATGCTTATCCTTTAGTTTTTGGATAGAAAGTGGAGTCACAGCCTCCTCCACTCTTTCAAGAGGAAGTTGGCACAGTTGTCTTTAGATGAAAGAATGACAATACTGCTCTTTTCAGATCAATTGAAAAATTATTTACAAAGCCTGCATCTTATTATTATTGTACATATTTTTAGGTGTGTAAATATATGTACCCTCCCCCAAAAGAAACAGAAGAGAAATAACAATACAGACAATTTATAAACAAAGTGTGATTAAAAAAAAAAAAAAAAAGTGAGAGAGAAACCAGAGGAGTTTGTTTGCAGAAACTTGTAGCTCTACTTTTTGTGGTTAAAGCTCACTCATCATTTTCTTTCTCATATATTCACTTTGACTTTCAGTTTTGAGCGGGTGTGAATAAGAAATAGTTAGAACAAAATTTATATCTGGCCGATTGCTTGTGTTGAAATCTTAAGGCAGCCCAGGTTTGGAAACTCTAGTGATTGTCATGAAGAGTGGATTCAGAAGGGCTCTTAGAGAAATTTATCCCAGCTCTTTAATATCCCAATGTTTTTATTTCTTGTGGTTTCTACTGTGGTTTACCAACTGCTCTGAATGTTTTCAAGTTAAGATGCCTCTCTCCACTGAAGCTTTCCCTTACTTACGATTATAATAGTCTGATGCCTACTGGAATTTGTTTTCTTTTTCATCCTGCCTGGTTTCATTGCCCACTTCCCCCCCCCCCCCCCCCCACATTAAACCACATAAACCACATGCCCACATCTGTGTTTTTGTTCATTTAGACTATTTAGAGTTTCACTGTTGTTCTTTTTAAAAAAAAATTATTTACTTTTTGTTTTTCTTTCCTCAGTTATGTATCATCAGCACATTTCATGTCCTTTGTGTGTATTATTTTCTACCTTTGAGTTGCTGGTACATAAACTGAACAAACACAATCGGTTCTTATACTGATGCTGTTATCACAAGGGACACTTGAAAACCTCAGTTGCCCTAAAATTGTGGATACTGCAGTTTTAGCATCTTTCTAAAGAATAAAAAAGGCTTATTTTTGCAGGTTACCAAGTTTTCATTAAAAATATATATATCCTCATATTTTTTTCTCTTTTCCTGTATTGCTAAGGTGGTCTCAGGTCTCAGACTAAGTAAGATAATATCCTGTTTTCTTTTTAAAGGTGAGTTGAAAAACTAAAGTGGAAATTGAGTTAAGTTTGATTTATGTGTTGAGTGTGCCCCACCAACCAGTATGTGGGGGAATTCATCATGTGGAAAAGATGTAGATAACCTTTTCTGAGCTGAGGTTTACTCTTTGTTGAACTCCTGCAGCTCCTGGTATGCTGACACCATCTCAGAATACATCAGAGTTGCATTGCAGATACTCCAGGATCAACCACCCAAACCAGTAGACAATGTTGTAGTGGATGCATTTTACTTTGTAACTAGTGTCATTGGTGCCTGAAGAACTTGCATATCAACATTTAAGCTCAGAACGGTCTATGTCACACAGAACTTGCAAAGATGGCAAAGGACGCAGTTTGGTGAGTAGGTTTCCTTGGGAGAGGCAGGTTGTGTTTTGTATGTGGATGAGAAGATGATATATCTAGTTTTCTTGATGCCTATTTCTATAAATTTTCCAAGCATGCCATCAGGGGAATCTTAATACAGTCCAAAACAAAGCAGCTAGATTAGGGTTTTAGAGAAGGCAGTAAATGCCAGCATTTCAGAAATTTGTAATGCTTAACTTTGCAAGCTCAATGATTTTCTAATTTGTATTGTGTGAAATTTACTGAACAAAAATAAAAAGAATACAAAACAAACAAAACCCTAAACTTGGTCCCCAAATTGAACTACATTCTACCGTGACATCAGTGTCATTCTGCCAAGTTCAGTCATTAAAACTACAGACAGCCTTCATAGGGACTAATACATTAACTGGTCATGAAGCAGTGGATTGTTTTTATCCCTGAAAAAAGTCAAACTCACAGTTTCCTCATTTCTTTCCCAGAAAGGATGAATGCACAGTTATTGGTCAATTCTAGAAAGGAATCATCCATGCTTAAAATAATTTCCCTATTTCCCCCGTCCGTATGGTTTCAGCTGGTCTGTTTTTCTATTTGTTCATTGGTCTCTTTTTTTCATCTTTCTCACCACTGTTTGCGGCAGTTTTGTCAAGAAAATTGTCATTATTGTCATCAGGATTTTAATACTTCTCTCTCACCTTCTGGTAACTGTGCTCCTCTGGTTTGCACACTTATTTTCGTCCCTATAGTCTCATCACCACCTTCACAGTTGGACTTTTTAATCCTCCATCCACATGTGGGTAGGAGGGAGAAAAATGGAATTACTTCCAGGTCCCTATGCATGAGACTCCTGGTTTTACTGCTGGATCCAGATGATGTTAATTTATTTGTGTCAATCAGTTTGCAAACCAACACCTTAATAATCTTCTATTCTCTCTCCTGTTTCTCATTACTCTGTATTTCACTATATCTCATTGTTCTTGAGTTAGCCTGAGCCTCTCAAAAGCACAGATACTAGTGCTTTTCTGAAAAGTGTTTTATAAAGCTAACACATGCCAACTCCATTTATAGGGATAGCCCACACGGTGGAGGAAATATGCCCAATTGCAAGGGAATTATAGGAGAACGTAGCTGGTAAACAGACAAGTGTCACCAAAGTATTCTTCTTTATTTGTCTGTTAGCTTGTTTTTTTAGCACAAGGAAATTATTTTCTAAATTTTGAAAAAGTACTAAGCCTGAAGCGGATGAACAGAAGGAAAAATGGAGGTTGAGAGTAAAACTTAGAAGAAAAATGAAAACCTCAAGTATATGCACTGTTAGCAGCTTTGTCTGCAGTGCTAACAGTAAATACCACCCAGTGCAACTTATCTGAATTAGTGATTTAAGACACTTTTTTAGTAAGACTGAGCATCTTAAGCATCCATACGAGCAGACATTTTTATTGTACTTGTCTTTTTCTGCACAATGGATAAAAAATGAACTGAAACCTTCAATTCCTTGTGCCTTTTTTCCCCCCTGTGCCTTAAAAGTATCCACTTGATATTTGAATAAAATAAAATTAGATAAATAAGTTCAGTTGTAATGACAATGTGATGTAGACTGTTTGTGTCAAATTCAAGCTTAGTAGGAAATTATTTCCCTCTTGCTGGAAGAATTATACACTAATTAACCCTCTGGAAATAAGTGTTCAAAATTGAGAGTGTGTTAGAAATTTAAAGAAACATTTTTACATAGCTTATCTTAGTTCATTTTTTTTAATGTGCAAAAATGTTTGAGGATTACTTCATTTTTCTTTCTCTCCTCATCCCTCCTCCTATTCTGTGTAGGCCAAATCCTGCCAGGCAGATTAACACAAACTCAATAGGCCAAATTCCAGTGTGATTTAAATAGGAGGTAAATTGGCAATATAAACAAGCGCAATTTACATACTGAGTGTTAAGAGCTGGTTGAAAGAATTGCATGGAAGAAGTCACTCGCAGTGCATATCAGAGTTTTATTAGTGCAGCAGAACCTGGAAACTATGCCATATAGCACTGAATGCCATCTAATGGCATTGTATAAATTAATATTAATAAGGTCATAGTTTATAAAGTAATCCAAGAAGAACAGAATGGGAAAAGTAAACTCCAGATATTGTTTTTCTTAATTTTCTTACCTTCAGATGGTAGAGAAATGTGTCTATTTTCTTATTTATGTAGGTCTAGCCCTATCCAATATTTTTCTTCATGATGCGGGTAAGTATGTTTGTTAAATATGTAGATGACCTCGGAACAGGAGGGACAGCAAACGTTTTACAGCACATGATTACAGTTCAAAGTGAACTTGGATTTGAGATAAGAGTTCAAAAAAGGAACTCTCCTCAATAGAAGCAAATACAATTTTTAATATGTAAAGCTAGCCATTGTGAAAATACAGGATGGAAATCTCTCTCAGACAGCAGATGAACAGAAAAAAAAAAAAGTCATGGCTTTTTCATGGATCATTAGATGTATACAGCTAGTAATATGACATTGCCGTAATAGAAGTAAACATTATGCTGAGATGCATAATTGAAGGTCATCCCTGCAAAACCTGTTCAGTTTTGGGCCTCAGCAATAACATTGTCCAGTTTAGATGTTGCCTTTCAGGATAAATATGGAGGAATTGGTGAGGATGGAGAGGAAGCCAGCAGTCAGAGGTCTAAAAACTGTCACCTAGGAGAAAAGATTGAATGGATGCTGCTCAGACTAGGAACATCCTGAGGGAGGACAAGATCACAGTCTTCAAAGAAAGTAATAACCTTGGAAACCACTGGAAAAGACACAAAGGTTTTAAAATCCAACTGGGAAAATTTACTTTACATATTAGGAAAAGCTCTTGACAGTGAGGCTAGAGAAGCAGTAGAAAAGGTTGTCTGCAGAAGCTGTGCGGTGTCTACCTTTGACAGCCCTCAAGATGAGATTAGAGAAACATCTGTAAGAAGTGACAGTGACAGCCAGCCAGGCGTGGGAACAGAAGGTGGACTTCCTTCCTCAGGAGGCCCAAGAGGCCTCCTCCTGCCAGAGAGAAACATCTCAAATTCCAGGAGATTCTGTGATGTTACGGGCAATGACAAGAAGTCATCGGTGCTATCACCTGTTTGAATAGCTAAATGGAAGTGCGATGTTGCCTGTGACAAGTTATTTGCTTAACATTATCGTTCATGGTCCGGCGAGGGTTGAAAAGTGTGTCCTTAAGCAGCCATGATGAATACTTTTATTATCTCTAATCCATATTTTATAGTGACTTATCTCATTCTACAGTGTTACATGCAGGAAAGACGAGACAGACAAGACTATTATAGCCCATATTCATCATATTTTTTTCTTGTGCTTGGAGAATAGCTTCGTATAGTAGTCAATGGAAAATAACAGTCTCTATCAGAAGTTAACTCAGGTTTTAGGGGTACTGAGTCATTGGACAGAGGTGTCTATCTCTTCCTAGTGACCAGAGAGGGAACGTGAGATGGAGAGGCTGCTGATTCAAGATCCTGAGTAGTTTTCTGAATTTAGGAAGAATGGATCTGCTGTACGCCTGAACACGCAGAAATTCAGTAGCAGCTTGTACCGGGACGCATCGCATTTCTGATTTAATCAAAATAAGTGTTTTGTTTAACAGAACTTCATGGTTTGTTGTAACACAGTCAGACTTTAGCTATGACAGTCAGTTTACTGTTGTTCCAAAGAGATTTTAAATAGACCTTCTTTGTATTTCTTGCTACTTTTGTCAGCAGTAAGGCATGGAGCCCATCTGGCCCTGGGAAGACTTTTTTTCGAAGACGAAGATTATTCTGAAGACAGCCGTCCAAAAGGAGAGGAAAAGATGGTTGTTATTATTATTTGATTTTTCATTGGCTAGAATGTCTGTCTCTTATTGCAAATTGACTTAAATTCCTTCCATCTGCTGCTGGAAACCTAATCTAAATGTAAATTTAAATAAATACATTTATTAGGAAAAAAGAAAAAGAATAGGGAAAAAAAAAGAAAAAGGGGAGAAAAAACCCCAAAATTTAAACAGTTAGAACCTTAGCATATTTCATAGTGTCCTAATTATTTTTGTGTCATCTGTCTCTCGCTTCCAAAAATATTTCTAATGATACCACTCAGGTTTCTCCCAGACATAAAGAAGGACTCCTGGGCTGCAGCTATTTTACGAATAATCAGGATGGGATATTTCAGGAACCTTCAAATTTTTTCTGGGGGCTGTTCGCCAAATTTAAACAGTGGCAGTAGATGGAAAGAAGCCAAGAAAAAGAGTTGGAGTGCTGTTGACTAGAATAAGAAAGAAGAAACATTGAGAAGCAGCTGTTATTTTTTATTACTTTTTTTTTTCTTTTTTAATGATTTTTTTCAAATATTAAAATGGATGCAAAATCTCAATCCAGGAACAAGTCATGCTTAGGCAATGTATGTACTCTGTGTCTGCTGTTGTCAGGAAGGCTCAACATACTGTAGACATCAGCTTATTGTATATAAAATACCTTTCCACTACAAAAGTTTTCTTCTCTTCCTTTGCCCCTTTGTCTTTCCCTTTTCTGAAGCATATACCCGACAGGGTAAGGTTGCCTGAGATTCTGGATCTTACTTTGAACTTTGCAATTCTAGGAGTTCCTGGCTAATTTTATGCTGTGACATATACATTGCTCTTAATTATTCTAAATTATCTTTCAACACAGAATGAAGAGCTAATTCAGAAAATTGGTTATATCTTGCACAGTCTTTCAGTGTGAGGTTGTCAGTTCAGATCCAGCCCAGACAGCAAGCGGACAAAAGCGGTTAACTATGAAGTGTCTGGAACCCTTTTGGGAAGAAGGTCCCAAGGCTGGGTTCCTGGTGGAGCGGTGTTCCCATCACACTGCCACAGGTTTGGCACAGGCTGGCAACCCCACTGTCAACTTCCATGGAGTGCCCAAGGAGAGAAACAGACTCTGAGTCCATCTTTCTTTCCCAAGCAGGCTGATATTTTTATATCAGATTAGAGGTCTAACAGCAAGAGTTCACTCTATCACATCTCCCTGTGATCTACTGCAACAGTCTCTGGGTAAATGAAAAGGTTTCTGAAATTTAAAGATAAAAGAAAGCAGCTGTTTTCTCAACCCCTGCATTGTACAGGCCAAGTCATTGCTCCCTTCGTGGGCTATTTTGCCTATTTGTGCTGAGCACTGTAACTCAGATATACTGTAGCTTGCCTTTCAGAGTGGTACTTCTAAATATAAGAAGAAACAGAGACAAAAACACCTTTCCATTTGTAGTTTGTTCCAGTAGCAAACAATTCAGACTGTTAAAAAATATCTTTCATTTTTTGGGTGTTTTTCTTTTGTTCCTCTGCTTTGAATCATGTTTTATTTTATACATTACTATTTAATTACATTTGGTCACCAGTAAATGAGAGTCTTTGTTTCCAGTATCTTTAAGAAATCTAAAATAAAGCACCAAATAAATTTAAAATTTAACTTTTTGCCTTCATCTTAATTTTACAGAGGACTGGAAAACAAAATGCAAAAAGAGCTTGGTCTTTCAGTATGACTAATAAAGGACACTCAGGTGCTTTATTTTTGATTTTCAAATGCCTGTTTGAACCACCTTCACTTCAGACAGTGAACTCCAAGCAGGTATATATACATCTCGGTACTTACCTCAGGTGGAAGTGAACACGTCATTAAATTTACAACACCGATTCTAAATAAATGCAGCATAAACATTGAATGTTTAAAGGTGGCCTAATAGCATATCAAAACAACCCCAGCTGCACAAACAATGAAAAAATCAATCCAAAAAACAACACTAAACAAACCAACCTGCCCTTCACAATCTATAGAAAACTAGACCTCTACTCAGTTGCACATTTGCATGTTCATAGTTTTCTGTGCCATGTCCTGAAGCAGTAGCAGGGCATCTGCATAATTTTCTCAGAGATGGTCAAGAACCTGTGGGAAACCTGCGCAGTTTCACAGTGCCAGCTGGAAACCAGGCAAGACGCTCAAGGACATTCTTGGTGCTCCCAAGTGTCTGTGTACAGGGATCAACTCCAAATGGGGAGTCCTGAAGAAAATCCCCATTTTATCATCATATCTGAAGTGTGGCTGTGTTTCTGGCTGCCACATTTCTTGCTCTCTGGTTGCTCGGATTCTTCAGCCCAGCAAATACAGTAATGCCAATACTAATAAGAAGCCATGGGGTTTATAGTAACAACATGCTGATAACAGGTTAAGGCTTGTTTAAACTGGGCAGTGTAAAGTCTCAGGACCTGCCAGACTTTGCGTGGACTTGTCTTGGTGGGTCTTGAGTTTATTTCAGCTTGTTCACTACTTGTAGCAGTAATTTGACACAATGACTGCTCTAACTGGTTGTTAGCTTTAGCTCAGCCTTATGCAATTTTAAGGTTTAAAAGTTTAAGCTGAAAGAGGGTTGGTTTAGATTAGATATTAGGAAGAAATTTTTCACTGTGAGGGTGGTGAGGCAGTGGCCCAGGTTGCCCAGGGAAGCTGTGGATGCCCCATCCCTGGAGGTGTTCAAGGCCAGGCTGGATGAGGCTTTGAGCAACCTGGGCTAGTGGAGGGTGTCCCTGCCCATGGCAGGGGGGTTGGAACTCAATGATCTTTAAGGTCCTTTCCAACCCAAACCATTCTATGATTCTATAATTGTGTGGTTTAGCAACTGAAGAATTTACACCACATACGATAGTGGTGTAAGAAACCAAGCAATAGCTTTGTAAGCAAAGTTGCAGGTGAGTGAAAAGAGGAAGAATGATCAAACAAATTGTCTGGAAACATGTAAAACTAACCCCAAAATACCCAAGACTGAGGAGGAAGAAGCACTCACTGGTTTTAGCCCACATAAATTGAATGAGGTGCAATTTCTGCATAAGTAATTCCCTTTTTACCCTGTTGTCCAGATGCCTCTCCCAAATTAGCACATCCCAGGGAAACTGCAGTTTGTTCTCCACTTAGACAATTTGACTTGCTCCCAACAGCAGCCTGGACAAGAGCAATCAGGCAGTCTGCCACACTGCTTTTCCCTTTCAGCAGAACAGAGAAAAGAGTAACACTCAGTAAAGCAAGGGCAAAAAAATGCAACAGCTATGTCACTCCTCAGAAGGGTGTCTCCTGTGGAAGAATAATTACGAGGCCCTATGTTATTTATTATCTCCATTAATGATTATGAAGTAAGCATAAAATATAAATATAACATTGCTAATCATAAAATGCAAAAGAAAAAAAATAAAACCACAATAAATAAAGATAAGGTTGGCATCTCGTTCAACTGAGTATAGATTGTCAGTAAATAAAAAGCCTCAGTTCAATGAAGCCCAACAGAAACGAAGAAATATAGAAATAAATAGCATAGTTTGTACCCACTCAGTGAGCATCCCTATGCAGTTCAAAGAGAATATGGAGGCTGTGGTGGATGTTTAAATGGACAGGAGTTCCCACATTAAAGCTGATCTTCTTTCTTTCTTTTTTCTTTTTTTTTTTCCTTTTCCTCCCAAGGATGTTATGGGAAAACTGGAGAGGATTAAGGAAAAAAAAAAAAAAAAAAAAAGAGAAACTGCAGAAAATTACAGTGTTTTTTTTTTAAAAAACTTTGACAGGTGACTTAATTATAGGCAAGACTCTTCTTACAAAGAAGAAGATAGTGTGCTAAGAGATTTTTAGCAGGGAAAAGTATAGCAAAGATGCACTATTCATATCCAGGATTTGGTGTTCTGTTCAAAAGTGGTAAAATGAATATACGGCCTGTGAGATGCAGGAAGTAAAACTAAGCCTGGGATTAATTTAAACTAACTTTTCCCAACTTTGTGATAGGATTAGCTGTTTTAAGTTAGCTTTCTAGGCTCCTGCAATAGTCATGGAAGAATCAGATAGCTCAACTGGGTGGATTATCAAATGAGGCTGGACACGTATTACAGAGTGGAGACAGCTGTCCTCTGAGTATTCTTCCACTGACAGGGGGTGGGGTGAGGGTGGAAAGTGACCAGTTGAGGTTAGACACATAATTTAGATAGATAAAAGTCATGCAGGAGAAATCCTGTTCTGAAAAGATGCACTTTTAATTTTCTTTTTTCATCTGTAGATCAGGGATTGTGTGTGTAACTGAAGCGTCACCTTTTAAAGTTTTTTAAGGAACTTTTGAAGTGAATACTTCTCCTCCTGGTCACGGAAACTGCTGATCGACAAGAGGATATGGCCTCAAGTTCCACCAGGGGAGGTTTAGGCTGGCTAAGCATTGGAACAGGCTGCCCAGGGAAGTGGTGGAGTCACCATCCCTGGAGGTGTTCAAGAAACGTGTAGATGTGGTGCTCAGGGACATGGTTTAGTCAGTTAGGTGGTGTTGGGTTGATGGTTGGACTTGATGATCCTTGAGGTCTTTTCCAACCTTAATGATTCTATGATTCAGGTTTTGGCTTAATGAAACACCGCTGATCTGGAAGCCCTGATTCTCCTACGTACAGATGGTTTATGTAAGAGAGAAACAGTCTGTTATGGACAGCAGCAGCATACCTGGTTCATAAAGTTACGCAGGTGTTATAACCTCCAGAAAGTTGTATGCTCAGTCAAAGCATAAGGGGCAGATAAACAGTCACAGAGGAACAGGTCTACACATATAATATGTATTTATCATCTGTCATGGGTTAAGTAGAAGAGAGTTAGGTTTTTTTTCCTTCTCTTCACAAATACCTATCAAGAAGCTATGTTTTGGATTCCTACTCAGGAGAAGCTGATAAAGACCGGATGTTTTTTTCTGCTGCCAAGGTCAGCAGACAAGCAAAGAGACACAGTCCAGCTGCTAGCCTGGGATTTGTTCTTAGGTTCAGATTGAAACCAGACTGACCAATTATTATTCCATCCCATGCATGTCATACCCAGTATATAGGTGAGGACCCTTCCAGGAGATCGCTCTCTTTTACTTCCCTTGGGCTCTGGATCACCTTGCTTCAGGTGCCTGCATTCACTCTCCCAAGGCCTTTTCCCCCCCACAGATGCCGTTAGCTCTTGGCCCAGGACGCTCGTTATCTCCATTCCATGAGTTTCGGGGTCCTCCCTCTCTGGGGGGGATCATTAGCTGTTTTTCCCCTGCTTCGATTAACTCTCGGCCTGGGACGCTTGGGCTGTTATGTACGTTCCGTGAGTGCCTCCGGGAGTGGTGTAAACCCCTCCCCCCTCCACCCCCCGTTTGGGGGAATCATGAGTGCGGCTTCTGGGGATCATTAGCCGGCAACAGACTGAGCCTTTGGGGGGGGGGGGCAGTATCATTGTGTAGCACCTATTCCCTCCTTCCTCCGGGGTCATTGGCCGGGAGCAGGCTGGGCCTTTGGTCATCGGGTGGGGAGGGGCAGAATCACTGTGTATCACATTGCATATTTGTATATAGTATTATTTCCAATATTATTGTAGTTTAGTTATTAAATTGTCCTTATCTCAACCCACAAGTCCTCTTTGCCATTTACCTCTTTAATTCTCTCCCCTATCATTGGGTGGGGGCAGGGACTGTGTGAGCAGGTGTGTGGTTTGGCCCCCAGCCAAGGGCTAACCCGCCATATCATCTCAATTACTGTTAAGGCATGAGGCTAAAATGCATGAGACTGTTTAATTTTGTCATTCTCTTATCAAAGAGAAAGGAGAAGTGTTTGTTTCCTAGAAAAAATCCCAGACCAAGAGTTACTCTACAAGTCAGTCAGTCTCCTTAACTCAGTTACCAGGAAGGCAGGGGAGACTGACAGCCAGGATGAGCCCCATTAACTGCAAAAAGCCCACATTTAAATGCAAGAACTTAGCAATGTGAATGGCAGTGTTCCTAAATAAATGAAACAGTAGAAACTTGGTGTAAAGGTGAACAAGGGTAAAAACATTGTGACATGTCATTTTTTTAAAAGTAAGGGCAAAACAACCAGGATCATATTTAGATTGCTTCTTTTAGTCTGCTGACTTACAAACTGCACTGTATAAAAGACAAATTTCTTTTAATCCACTGACTGTGAAACACAAAATTCATAAACTGAACAAAGAAGAAGGACCTAGTGCCTAATATTTAGGACAGTCTTCTAGAAAATAAGGAACATGTACTGTGAGTTCAGATTAATCTCCCATTTTCTGAAAGAGCATTTCACTAACAAGAGAACCGCAAAAATTGAGTACTTCATATAACCAGGATGTAGTGAGATACGTGTTACTAGTTCTATACGTCAATGTAGAGTTGAGGATAGCTCAGTCTGAAGTAGATAGATGCCTTTTAACAAGAGGGACTTAGTGCTGTCAGGAGCAGGTGGAATAGAGAGTAAGTGTTCCTAACTGCTTTCTTAGAAGAGACCCTCTAAATTTCAGCCAAATTCCAATTTAGGCAGAATATACTCAGTGTAACTCTTGTTTTCAGCCTAGAAAATGAACTTTTCCAGGAAACAGTATCTGCAGTCTTCTGTGTGGTCTTGTGCGTGGGAAGAAGAGGGAAAGAGGGCGCATAACATTTTTGGATCTGAGTAATTTCTCGTTAGCTTTTCTTCAGATAAGTAGGAGCAGTTGAGTCTCTAGAGACCACAGTCTGGTACATTTCTCAGAACTCACTTGGCCTTGTAGAAGTAAATTAAATAAATAAATGCACGGTAAGTCAAATCTCTTGCAGGGCAGATCTTTCACACTGAAATAGGGGCAACTGTGATGAGTGAGCAGTCAAACACCGCAGTATTCAACAGCTCCAGGCAGGTTTTCATTCCTGGGTAAATTTCAATTGCATGAGGGCTCCAAGATTTGGACAAGACAAATATTCTAGCAGTGATACATTTTTTCCTTTATTATATAAAAGATAGTCATAATCTTATGTTAAATTCATATATAGATACTACTTTCTAAAATTTTTTATCTTCCTTTTTCATTGTTAC
This sequence comes from Pterocles orientalis, assembly GCA_011057875.1. Taxonomy (NCBI): domain Eukaryota; kingdom Metazoa; phylum Chordata; class Aves; order Pterocliformes; family Pteroclidae; genus Pterocles; species Pterocles orientalis. Next base: position 1,129,348 of record WKFP01015331.1, on the reverse strand, counting down.
AGGCTATCCATTTTATTTTTACGTTGGTCACTTGCTTTTAGAAATACTTGCTCTAAATTTCCACTGGTGGGAGCATTTTGAAGCATCTTATTCACACAAAGGAATATATTCAAGATATCCTTATTCATAGGTAAGAACCAAATGTGATACTAGCAGCTAAAAGGAGACTCATGAACCCTGCAGGAGTTCAGTTGTCCACAGTAGTATTTTGAGTTATAACATTCATCTATAAATTACTTCCAGAGATAGAAAAAACTCGGGTGCAATTTCCTTACAGGTTTGGGTGTACCATCTCTGTTTTCCAGCTTTAAAAACCTAGGATATGGAAGCCTTTTTCTGTTTTGTTTACTTGAGACTCTTATGTTCAGAAATCTTGGTGGCCAGGGAACCTTCTCGTCTCCAGCCTCCTGTTGGTGGCCCCTCTCTGCACAAAGCGAGGGTCTTTTGTTCTGCTCAGAAATGTAGCAAGACAGGCATGAAAACAGAGAGCAGGACCCACTCCATTTCTTTATGAAATGTCCCACGAATATTTTCAGAGTTCTAACTTTCTGTCCCTTCTGAGAACGATCACATTAGAACACCTAGTTGGAACTGTCATCACCTGATAATAATTATGCTCTTGACTTCAGCCAGGAGAGGATTTGTGTCTTCCTTCAGGAGCACAGTCCCCTAGAACTCCAGTACCATCTCATCTTTGCATTGCCTTTGCCTGGACGTAAAAGAAGGTGTTTTCTTCCTCCCTCTCATACCCATCTCATTTGCCATTTGGCTTATCACTTTCTGTGAAAAGCTTGGGAAATAGATATGTTACAGGGAAGCTGTGGATGCCCCATCCCTGGAGGGGCTCAAGGCCAGGCTGGATGAGGCTTTGAGCAACCTGGGCTAGTGGGAGGTGTCCCTGCCCACGGCAGGGGGGTCAGAACAAGATGATCTCTGAGGTCCCTTCCAAGCCAAGCCTTGCTATGATTCCATGATTCTATGATTCTATGATAAATATTTGCTCATTAGTAGATGACAGAGGTTGTTGGGTTTTGGGGTTTTTTTTTGGTTTTTTTTTTTTTATTTTTTGTTCCCAGGAACAGAGATAAATTCACTAAGAGGAAAGTGACTGAAAAAGAGTCTAACTGGTGGAATTAAGGACAGTATTTCCTGACTATATCTAATTTCCTCACCAGAAGATGAGAAAGGACTGCAGTCTTTTCCTACAAGTGAACTAAACGATCTTTAAGGTCCTTTCCAATCCTAATCATTCTATGATTCTATTTCTATGTTCAAGTTTCCTTCTTACGGGAAGCAAACTGCAGTGTGCAAGCCACTGAGGTTCGGGGCACTCTTCTGGAGGGCCTGGGACACGTGAGATGCAGCCTTTTCCTGCCTTCACACAGAGCTGTCGTCATCATTTCAAGAACTTTTGTACATACATAACTTACAAGACGCCTTTGTTGTGTTCTCATCATTGGATTTGAAACCTGCCACCCTGAAACGCTGATATTTCCTAAGGACTAGGGTTAAAACTAGAGCTGAGGCTGTCTGGAATGCAATTAAGACCTCAGAGCTGCAGTGGTAACCTGATCTGACAACATCAGAAAAAGTCAGCACTGGCTTTGGAACAAGTTACTACTCAAGATCTCCCTCCTGCTTCTCCCTCAAAAGCCAGCGGCATCTGGGAGACTGCCACGTGAGAAAAATGAGATATAATAACAAAGGTGTTCAAAGTCATATAAATCCGAGGACAACTTATAGTCATGACCATCCCTCCAAAGCAAGTGGAAGCATCTGAAATTTTTATTCTTTCTGGAGGAAGCAATAATAATAATAGTAAAACCAACAACAATAACAATAAAACTGTTCTGACTTTCCAAATGTACCTATGCTTGTGATTCTTCCTTTTTTTTTTAATAAGAAAACTACACTCCCCTGATGACAGGCCTGATGAATATTTCTTTCCTTTAGCAAAATCCTGATGAACTGACATTTCAGGTTCATGCAAACAAATTCCCTGTAGGACAAATTTATGATTTGTATTGTTATTAATATTGCACTTGGATGTGGAATTGCTACTTCAAAAGATTTCACCTCATATTGGCAAGCACGTGTTTATCTGCAGATCAACCTCAACCCCCCCTAACTTTCTTCCCCTTTTTTGTAAGACAAAGCAGTTAGAATAATTAAAATAAAATCTATTAACTGCTTGTTACTGCAGGGGAAATAGCATTGCATCCAGGCTCACATCTGCAACCATTGATTCTGGAGTAGTGACTGACAGCACCCAAGTGACTAAGTGGGTTATAACAAGCTAGCTCCGGGCTGGAACAGCTAGTAGAGTGCAAAGGAGAAACACTGGCCTCTAAACTTGTCTTAAGCCAAATGAAAGAAGGAAGAAGGAACACTCTGCCAACAGTTGCTGTCCTGGTTCTCCTGTTCAGTGGCAGCAGCATCTTGTAATTGCCAGCTTTCTTTAATTCATAGTTATATCTTGAGGGGACAAGAAAGAAAATTCTTTGTAACAGATAGCTATGAAAGCATTATTCATCTAATCATTCATAAACACATGTGTTTGTATTTGAAAGCTATGTCTCCATGTATCCACAGAATAACGTGCACGCAGACCAGCAGAAGCAGCCACAGCAGTGTACAGGGACATAATCCAAATGAACACCACTCCACTGCACAAAGACACATGTGCATACAATAGCACACAAGATGCAGCTGAATGTACTCTGCCCAGCTGGACCTGGGACTGAAGCATATTCAAATGCAAATAACACATATTTTCTACAAGAACTTTGCCCTTCTGAGACTTTGTTTCTTCATTTTGGGGTCACTCCTTTCCCCAGCTCTCTGCAAAAGCCATGAAATGCTTTTTCTCCCCCTAAAACCCCAAATACTTTGCACTTTCACTGTCGTACAAATTATATTGCTCCTTTATATCTAATCAATCAGTGAAAATGCAAATATATAACATCACAACATGAGGTTAAAAAAAAAATAATCACTTCAGGACACTTAAAATGCCATTTCAAAACCAAAATCCTGATGACTCTCAGGCAATGATTTCTATTATTGCACTGCTGCATTGTGGTGATTACAATTTCACTATAGGTCAGACTGCAGGAGACCCACACAAGCAGAAAATCTTATCATACAGCATCATTCCCCAAAATGCCGGCAAGTTTCAGTGAGCTGAAAATGTTCTCCAATTTGTGCCAGCGCAGAACAGGAAATTGTCTGAAGTCTAGAAAATATTCAAGGGTAGTAAATGATATTTCCCACTTTCTTTTACTTAAAAATGAAGAACCTTGATGGACCAGTTAATTCTGCTTCAATGGATTCAGGTCCCCAGCTAGAGATCTATTGTACTCAATAAAGCTCTGGCTAAGGCCAAGCTTTGCTTACATTTTGCATGATTCAAGGTTTTTAAAGGCAGAGGGGACAATGAGATCATTAGAACAAACTTCCTGAATGCCGCAAGTCCTTATTTCCAACGGAATACCTTCACATCAAACCCACTAAAAGATCTTCCTGTCCTTGTGTAAACATTCCTCTTCCCTTTCAAGTCTCACTCAAAACTTAGCTACTTCAGGGGATGCTTAATCTTCCAAAGAGGCATCCAAGCTTGATTTAAAGGCATCAAGACAAGAAAAAATCCACTTTTTCCCTTTGCAGTTTGTTCCAGTGGTTAATCACCCGCACTGTTAAAAAATATTGTGCTTTATTTCTAATTTGTCTGCTTCAGCTTCACAGATCATCTCTTGTTATGCCTTGCTCTGCTAGATTAAAGAGCTTTTTAGTAGTTAGTGTTTTCTCCCTGTGAAGGTACTTAGACACTCTAATCAAATCACCTCTCAATCTTCTTCTTGATAAGGTAAATAGGTAGAGCTCTTTAAGTGTTTCACTATAAGCTACTTTCCACGGCTCTTAAATCATTTTTGTAGTTCTTTTCTGCATCTTCCCGATTTTTCATTGTAGTTTTTGAAAGATGAGCATTAAGAGTATTAAAAAACAAATAAATTCTCCAATCTGTTTTATTTTCGTCATATATAAACGTTAAACTTGTCCCTGTTCTTACTCATCTGTTTAGAGAGTCAGGCATTGCATTGGTTTTTTCTCATTATAGCAGCAGCTCGGAGGATTTGCATTGACTTGTTTGCCCACTGTAGCCCCTATAAGCAGAGCTACAACTTCCCACAGTACAGTTCAGTCCTCTGTTTCTTAGGTCTGCCCTTCATTTGTTCGGCTTGTATTTATTGCTTTACATGACACCAGAAAAGAGGCAAATACTCTCATGCACACTTAGTAAACCTGTTGGAGGAACGGTGTTTGAGTGGCACTCTCCTCAGTACAAAAAATCACTACTCAGTTTAAACTCAAAGCTTTAACAACAATAATTCAAAAAGGGGTTTATTTTTGGAGTGTAAAACCACTGCAGTAAATGAATGAGAGTGCATGAAATTACCAGTGGCCATCATACCTGCGGAGGAGTGCAAGCTATTCACTATAGGTCCTTCTGGCAAATTAAAGAATACTAATGGGTGGCCTGATGAAGAGACAATGCGTGGACAACGAAAAGACGAGCAGTTAACTAGAAGGGGAGTTTACAATGAAGGGAAGGAAAAAGTGTACAAAAGGAATAAGGCAGTTAGAAGTTACTAAGCAAACTCTTATGTAAACTGATGAATAAACCGAGTCATAAGAAATGTTTCAGTGGAAAAAAGAGGCTGATTCCTATTGCTACATTGACTGGTATGTCAAGACTTGGCTAAGGGGAAATTTGTGTAAATGATTGATTCTACGAAAAACGAGAATTTTCAGTCTTAGGCGAGATGAAGAGAAATAGCTGAAATGTTACGAACAGCTCGCAGAGCATTTTTTCAAATGTTTGAAGGAAGTCAATATTTCACTTCCAAAAAATTGTGATTGGCTCTCAGATTAATTTAGGCCTTTTGTATTTTTATTAGTTTCAAATCCATACCTTTGATTAGTTGTCAGTCACAGCTTGCTTCTTTTTACGGTGTACCACAACTAGGCATGTAAATTTGCTGGAGGTTTTGATGCTATGAAGAAATAAGTGAACAGAACTCTCACATCCTTTTTCTTAAAAAAATTTCCGTGGACAAATGGGAACTACTAGCGACAGCCAGTTGTTCATCAAAACCAGGGTGCAGTTACTCCTTCAAGAAATGGAAGTGCTTTGCTCATAACTCAGTGGCTTCACAGAAAGGGAAAGCAGGATACTTATTGAATGAGTAAATATAAAATCATTTACCTTTGAATAACAACTAATGTACCCAGTACTAGAGAAAGAGTTGTTCTGCACACAGGAGTAGTATTCATTACACTTTGTTTTGGATATTGAATTGTTAGGTGTCTAGGCTAGGATAATTTTCTAGACCATGAGCATAAAATAATTTTTCCCACCTCTTAATACTTTTATAACCAATACAATAATATGATATGGATTTAGTATGTTACTTGCCACTTCTCCCAAAGTCAGAAAAAATAATGTGGTGTTTATGTGTACAGTACATACGTATTGCTATATATCTACAGTAGAATCAAATCCAGAGGCTGCCATGATGCGGAGTGCTGAAATATACAGGAGTTGTAATAGAAAATATTTCCAGTTTTGAAACAGAGCTGAAGTGCAACTTCAGTATTACCATTAGAGATGCTATTCTAAAGTCTTTTCCATTCTGTATGAAATTATTTCACATAACATTTTTCATTTTTACTGTTTTCATTTTAGACTGTGAAACACATTGGAAAAACAAACGAGGCTTTCATATGTTTTCATCCTTCTGTTTTTTCTTCTGGTTTTTGTTGGTTGTTGGTTGGGGTTTTTTTGTTTGTTTTTTTTTGTTGTTGTTTGTTTGTTTGTTTGTTTTTTAAATATTGTTTCCCCTGCATCCTATCCCTGAACAAAAACTCACTTATGAAAGTTTATCTTGTTCTGCCATGGTTTTTTTGAGACACATACAGTCTTACAGGCAGCAAACACAAAATACAAATAAGAAATGAAAAAAAAAAAAAGAGAGAGGTAGTTGAAAGAACATTATGTTGAGCAAAATCTAAATTCTTTTAGTTGCAAGCAAGTCATATAACCTACCAATCTCCGTAGTGTCTGTTTCAGAGTACTGTTTATCTAACCAGTGGATTGCTTCACCATACATTTTATTTTTATTGAACTTCAGCTTTCTGTATCTTGCAGGATCCAGGCTCTTTCCGTTTTTGGTGCATGCATCTTTCATGCATTTGTGGATAGTTATTATAAATAAGCAGCAGGGCTTCAGGAGAACGAATCTTGTCAGATGAACTTGATTGCTTGTTTATGACAAAATTACAAAATTAGTGGCTGAAGGGAATGCATTTGGCATAATATATTTGGATTTTAGTAAATCATTTCATACAGTGTCTCAAAAAATTAGTTCAAATTGGCTGAGATATGAACTCAGCTTCATGTACTGAAAACTAACTGAATGCCCATAAAGCAAGAGTAATAGTAAGTGGCACTGAATGGAGATTTCTGGAATTCAGAAAGCCAGCCAATATTGAACTTCTTCATTAAATGTGCATGATGCTGTGATGGAAGCTTGTGCAAAGACAAAGAAAAAACACACGGTCTAAGATGAGTAAAAAGGCTTGGAAGAGAGTAATTACTCATTTACAAGGAATCACAATAGTTTTCTCTATTTTCATGAAAATATTTGCAATATATGTTATTGTTGAAGAAGACAGAATGTAATCACTACTATAAACGATCCTTTTTCTCTTTTTTTTTTCTAAATATATCCTACATTATACATCTTGTATTTTACATAATGTGTAAGCTATTGAATATTACTGTGACAGGACTTCATGTCAACTGAACATTTGCTGTGGATCTTCCTAAATCTTTGCTTAAGTTTCTAATCCTCAAAGAAAATTAAAAGAACTTTAACTGTGAAAATGCTGAAGTTGATTAAACTGAAGACTTGCTCTATGATTTTCCCGGGGATCAAGTAAGGCCACCCAACCTGTAAATATGTAGATCATCTTTTTGACCTTTTAAAAAGATGGATTCAATATTTACCATTCTCCAGTCACTGAGAATTTCACTTGATCACTGCAGCCTTTCACAGATGATCCTGCAAGGACATCAACCGTCTCAGCAGTCTTGGATGCAGTACATCAAGTCCCATGTTGCTGTGTGGGTCAAGATCTCTCAAGTTAGTACAGCATTGAAATTCATTTGTGTTATGTTATATCCCCAAACATTTGCCTGGGTGAATGCAGAAGGCAAATAATCTGATTTATTAGGATACAGTGTCTCACTATCTGGACTGAAATTAGTAATTCAGAATTTACAAAACTATATAGATGTAACAATATCATTATATCCTATTATTATATCCTATTACTGTATCACACATATATGTAATGAGCTGAAGCCAACCTAGAGTTTTGCAGTATGTGAGAAGTGATTTGCAAATGTTTTGGCTTAGCAATATTTCTCTTCTCTTAGCTCACTTTACACCCCACCTTGCTGCTCTTTCTCTCTCTCCTTCATTTTAGATTGTAAGCTCTTTGCAAAAGGGCCTGTTCATTTGCATTTGCTCTATAATGTGCATGTCATGCTTGAGAGATACTGACTGTTCTGGTATACATGAGTGTGAGCTACAAGCACTGTCTCCCTTAGATGTACCTGAATTGAACTGTCAAATGGTAAATAATGTCTGTGGCAAGTGCGCTAACTGTGAGCGGCAAAAAGGACCTGGAGATCGATGAATAATAAATAACAGCTCCCCTTTCTTTGTTAGGAGTATGTCCTCATTCACCTGTGCTCATACTGGGCAGATGGTAAGCACTGAGAGTGAATTCCACAATACCGGGTGCAGGGGATGTCTTCACACGGGGAGACCTAATGCTAGCTTAGTCTTTATTTCGGTGCAGGGTATACCTTCAAAAGTTTAGAGGTTCAGGCTTCTTTTTCCCTTTGCCATGTTTTTGCACTTGCAGAGAAAAATAAAATGAGGCCGGATCAGGGCTTTAAGTCATTTCACTAGAGATTCTTCACTATTAAATCCAGACACCACTGAAATTTTATTAAAAAAAATAAAAGAATGCGAGATATTACTGATATTGGTAAAACCTAAACTATTCTCTCTCTTCTTTCCATATATTTCATTTCCTCTTTCATGAAGTTGCTGCTGAGATTCTTAACAAGTATGTTTTGAGCTTCTTATCTGCAGGTGCATTTAGGTTTACCAATAGGGAAGACACCCCATCCAAAAACTCCATCAGCAATGACTAATTCAGGTGGTTTTTAGCCTATTTAAGTTTGATTATATTGTCTGTAGTAAACTGACCGGTAACTTGTCGAACAAAATAAGGAAGCTTACTGCTCTGGATGAAATAACACGAGTGTTATGCATGACCATATAAAATTTGCATAATCACCAGAGTTTTCCACCTATCCCAGCATACTGATTACTTGAGCTTTTAACTAGTACAACTAAGGTCTGATTTTCCGAGTCTGTGGGTCACTCTAATCTGTTTTATTTACTTGCTCTTTCATTGGCAATGAACCATGATGCTGTAATGGAATTAATGAAAAAGAAATTGAATGTTGTGATTGAAAAATATTTTCTAGCTTTGAAAATAAACATGTCTGCTTTGCCTGAGTACTTATATTTTTTATCTGTTGGAGACCATTATCCAGTCACAACATTCAATTCCAATGACATTATGGGGTAAATTATCATCTTTATTTACAGCAACTTGTGAACTTTTGTGCTTAAGTTGTTTGAAACAAAGACAGGCGTGTGAAAACTAAGGGCCAGTGAAACAAAAAGAGTCAGAATTTTGGCTGCAACTCTAGAATAAATTTTCCTGCAATGCAGATAATTCCTTATAGCAATTTAGGCTTTGACACTCGATAGTAATCGAGGTGGAATCCTACTCTAACTCAAAATATCAGCTCCTCTCCTTTTGCAGATCTACAAGTCTTTAATTTTATGACATATTTGGTTGTATGAAACAAATTATTATTAACTTGAGAGGTTTACAGCTCCCTAGACTTGCAGGTAACATCACACCCCTGAAGTCCGATCAGTGCTTGACACAGGTGGCAGATTTATAAAAAAGGGCAACAGTCTAGCCCCAAGTGCAGTGCAACGTCAGTGTGATTCTTCCATTTTCAGGCAGCTAACATTGGCTTCTTAGAATATCTTAGTGCAGTGGGACTGGGGTACTTGATAGAAATACGATAACTACAGTTTCAATGTCTTGAACAAGAGCAGGAAAGAGAAGCTGATTTCCCACATAAAAATAAATACACTTCCTCCTTAAGATTGTATAAAGATGTTTTCCGATTATTCAATTAAGTTAAAATTGTGGTCATGGTTCCAGACTACGTAAAGTCCAGTTACACAATTATATGAATAGCCTTAGTAAGCTTCATCAGGGTTCACAGGTAGGACAATGTCTGATTTATGAAACTTGATGGGGACTAACATCAAATAAATGCAGTTGATCATCACAGAAAAGACAGACAGTCCATGCCACATAAAGTAGACAACATCCTCATCTACATGTGATCTTTAATTGCAAAACCAAAGGCACTGAAAGTATTGCTTGCAAAGAGGAAAAACACATTATATTTAAGTAAAGCCAAGAATTTAATGTTACTAGAGTTGAAATCTTGGAAGTTTTATCATTATTAGTCCAGACCTAATTGTACAGGGAAAGATTGACTCAGTTAAAATTATTATACACACTTCTGAGTTTCCATCTGTTTTCCTGGTGTCATACTTACCCTCCTTCTCAGGGTCCCAAGGTCAGTGGTTTCATTCTGGTGGTGGTGATGGCAACAGGGGTTATAGTGAGGTTTTAGCATCTGGAGTCCTTAGCTGGGAAGAATATCATGCTGATGTTGATAGTTTCTTCTTTCTCACTCTATGATGATCCATGTAAGGTCATTTCTACTTATTTCCAAACACATTTTTGCACTTTGCTCTTTCTTCATCAGATGGACCAGGCTGTGGAGCTGTCTATCTGTCTGTCTTTACTGACCGCAGGAGGACCTAATATTCCTAGCTTAGTTATTTAGATACGGGATGCAACCCATCTGGATGTCTGCGATTAGGTGAGGTAACTCATACCCAAATTTTAGGTAAACAAGCTGTTAGGATAGGATTATGAGAAGCATTAGCATCCTCTTTATTGCCTCCACTTGTTTCTAGATTTGATAGACTAATTTTATTCTAAATAAGACTCCCCTTCTTGAGATGTGTTTTGTGATAGTGTTTTGTCATAGGTACTCTATCTGACAAATAAATAATGGAAGTAATGTCAGCATGTAATGGAATCAAAAAGCTTTTAATAAGTTGATTTGTTTCCACTACATTTTCCACCCATTTTTTTTTCCTTTCTATATTCTGTTTTGTTTATTTGTATAAATTATAAGGTCTTCTGGGAAGAAATCTTTATTTGTTTCCATGGCATTATATTATTGTATCCTGTTTCTGGTTTAGGACCCATAACAAGGACAACTGTTGTTATCATATCATCACACGTTCTAAATTTGCTCCTTTTTAAAATTTATAACCAAATCTTGACTAAAGTGGATTCATATCCAGTGCTATTGTATCCTAGTGTTTCAGACACTTTTACTGCAACTTTCAGAATGCAGAGAGAAACTTGTCCTGGTTTCAAAACCACAACACAGGTGTATACTGGAGACTATCAATGTTGATTACATGTCCTTCAAAGATTAATTTAAAAAAAAATACACTGGGTTATTTTTTTTTTTTTGCAAATGCTGTAGGATCTCTTAAGAAAACAAGGGAATCAGACCTTTGTTTTATAGCTCAGCTGGATACATGGTGTGTTATCATTCTGTTTTATCCTAATTATCTTTTCCAAAAAACGGATATTCACTTTTCACCTACGTTTTTTCAAGGACTGATGCTGTAAAAATGTGTGAGTGGTGTTTCCAGTACAGTTTAGAAAAAAAAAAAAAAAAAAACAAAAAACAAACAAAAAAAACCTGGGTTTTCAGATGCTAGTCCAGGCTTTAGAGGAGACAAATCTGTTCAGAAAGGCTAGAAAACCTGCCTTGCTGGTTTTGCTAGTCTGGGTATCAGTCCAGAATTTTCTCCCTGAGCTTGTCATATTCAATATGTTTGCTGCCTTATCCACCTTGCCCTTACTAGATCCATGCCAAGCACATCTGTAATGTCTGCACAGAACAGTTGCTTTTTTCCTTTTTTCTAAACAGCCTGGAGCAGCCGCATTGTTAATCTTACTCAGCTTTTCTCCTGTGGTATAAATTCTTGCAATAATCTTGATCCTTGTTACTTCACAGGAGTTTGATGAAGAGCACTCAAACATGTCCCGGAATTATGGACCATCCATTGTCAGATGGGGTAGGTTCATCTGCAGGTCTATTTGCCAATATAAAGTAGAAATATTATTTTTCTTTTGACAATGAACGGTCCCTCTATAATAGGGATGAAATATTACTTGCAAAGATCCCACCATCATTTTTTCTTCCTATTGTTTCTGCCTGTATTATTTTGTACCAGTGAACTGAATTTGTAGATTTCAAATAAAGTAGGTTATTAGTTGCAAATTTACCAGCTGTAGGTGTTGCAAACAAGCAAAGAAAATATTAGAGTGCTGAAAAATATGTGGTATTTTGAAAATAACACAAAATATTGGCTATGACTTCTGTGGTATAATGAATCTGATCCTGCTGCATAAAAGTTAATGAGGATCTCAATTTTTTCAGGGAACACTGGATGATTACCAGCAAAAATGCAAACGAAGTGTCTTGGATCCTGAAATTTTCACTCCAGACCTCTTTTCTTCAAATCCTTCCTGAAGTCAGTGGAGAATATGAGGACATAACAATTCTACCTTTGATATTTCATTGAAGTGTTGGGCACAATCAAAGTATTTATAAAGCTGTTGAAAAGATGTGAAGTATTCAGCAGTGGTATATTTAGGTCTGTGAACTTTCCATGATGATATTCTTCTGGGAAATTCTTCAGAAGGTAAAGATCTACCTTCTGATGGTGTCTGTAATAAATAGCATTTTGTGTGCATCGGCATCAAAGGAGATATATGTTTCACTCTCACCACTGAAGATTTAGGAGAAATATATATCCACTACAATAGGGAATGCAGTACAATAATTATCATTGAGGAATTAAAATAAACACAAAAGGTGGCTTGGCTAAGACCATAAAAAAGTCTGTGAAGGAGTCCATAGTTCTCAGGCAATGTTTAACAATTCAATTTTTCTTCCACAAAACAATAAAATAAAGGAAAGCTAATCTTCTCTCTCAGTAGGAAACCATCATTTTGGCCCATCAATAAAGTTATGTTTTTCCTAGACAAAATGAAAGTATGGAAACCATTAAAGTGGACTGAAAATCAATTTCTTTTTTTTTTAAATAATTTTTTAGAAATGGGCATAATTTCTGCACAAGGGTTGCTTACACATAACAATGCAATATAATGAAATATATTTTATGAGATATTTGTTAAGCCAGTCAAGATTTTTTTTTTAAATCTTGTCTTTCTCCATTTTTCTTACATTTAACACAGACACAGACAGACACAGACACCCAACCCCACACACAAAATTCCTGTCGTTAATTTTTCATAGTCTATTTCTGATTTAAGTGACTGTATGGAGAGGTCGTAAATATTAATTAATCTCATCATTGTTAGACACTTTGTTGATATAAATAACCATCATGCTAATTTTTCTGCACATAGCTAACTTGTGACACTGGCTATGACTGTTGTTACCCTCTTCCATCTCTTCGTGCTATTGTCTCAAATAAGCACGCACACTTTCGTGAATGGGGATTGTCTATCCCATTGCGCTCAGAACGTTTCTAACACAATATTCCTTTAAAAAGATGAAACTGTGTTAAGAAATTACAGCAGCTCAATCTGCATTATGGTTTCTGGTTGTGCATAATGCAAATATTTCAGTCGTAAGGGTTCAAAATGGATGTCTCAGTCCTATTGCAGAAAAAATATTTTCCTACCTCCATAATATTTAACTGCAAATATTTTTACTAAAATAATTAAATAAAAGAGAAAACGTGCTTTTTCATTCCCTCCTTTCATGTGTAAAAATGAATAACTGAAACAACATCTGAATTTTCAGCTCATAAAAATGAATTGGTTGTAGTGGCAACAAATATCTTTGGTACAAATTTTGACAAAATGACTACTATTGCTAAACTCTAAAATGAGCCAAAATACTGTAAGAAAGCATCATGGAAGAAAAAACACGTTCTTCAGAAGTTACCTTTCTGTGTGAGAATAACATTATCTTCAGGAAGGATCCAAAGACTGAAATTTAAAATCACATTGTTTTCAGTTAGTCATGATGTGTGCAATAGATTAGTCAAGTAACATAGTACAGTTACAGTGTCTGATCTGAATTCAACAATATACAAAGAATGACAAATAATGAACATGGGGAAAGAAAGAATAACAAATAATAAATTATCTGCACACATGAGAATTTCAAGGTTAATCCAATACAAGTTGAAATAATGAAAAGATTCACTTTTTACTTCAATAGAATTTGGATCAGACCCATGCATTCCTGTATAAACAACATTAAACATTAATTTTTTATGTATCTGTGTAATAAAACTCTTTTGGATCAAAGCAAATAAAATGGAAACAAAAGAGGCTGAAACTGCATAATAAGGAGTAAAGAAAATTTTGAGAATTTAGGAAAATATCTGCTGTTTTTTCCCAATGCTTTCTGGTTTTGTTTTGTTTTGTTTGAATTTTTGCTAGTATTCAATTCCCTCTGTTAATTAATTTGACAAAATTAGCTTAAAGATGTGTATCTGTGGCAGGGCCGAGGGTGATTATTCCAGATCTGGAATCTTGATTATTGGTCTAGAAGAGGTAATGAAGTTTTTCCTTTCCAAGCTGGGATTTTGCAAGAACTATTTAAAAGGATGTCTAAAGAGAGGATGTCTAATTATTCATTTAAGTGACACATAGTGCATAAAATAGTGCCTAAGGAGACTTTTTTGTTGTCATTCTTAAACAACCTTTGTGAGAAATGTTAAAAAAAAAAGTTACTGTCATCTCAGTTAATGTAAAACTAAATTCTAGAATTGCACATAATGAATTAATTTATTATTGTTTTGTGAAGGATTGAAATTTGGTTTCTCTATTTTCAAGAACAAAAAAAAAAAAAACAGAAAAGAGGCATCTCTGATTTGAGCTAAGAAGTCTTTTAGCTTACCATGCCTCTTATAAGTTGCTTTTTATTCCAACAAGAACATATTTTGCTCTGTTCTAATTTACTGAGTTCCATCTTAATACTACTGCCTTTGTAAGCCTCTACCTAAACTTCCTTCTCTCTAAATGTTCCAGAAAACCTTAAGATTTCCCACATGAAATTCTCTTATCAGTTAGTTTAACCGCTCTGTAAAGAAAGGAAACACTTCCTCATTCAGCATTTTATGGTAAGAAAGGCTTTTACGTCTGTAAAGCAAGACCTCTCTTCCCCTGCTAAAAAAAGTTGTCTTCTGGCACTTCCAAATTTCTTTTTACAGTGGATTTTTTCGTTGATACTATGCAACGCTATGTTACAATTATCTTACTGGTCAAGTTTTCAAGGGCACGCAAATACATTCTCTTCAGCATTCCAATTTCCATTTGCATTTGTAGTTCCTTCCCATGCTGTGCCTCGAGTGAATATACATGGCACATGGGTTTTTTTGACAAAGCTCATTAACAAAATCATTGAGTAAGACGAGCATTGAGGCAAATGTTTGAGCAACACCGTGAACCATCAGACACATTAAGTCACGTGTATTTCCCTGGAGTTTCTTGTAGTCGAAGACAGAGAAGCCTCTGGAACAAACTAACACCAGGGTTATGCGTTGTTAGAAAGTTAACTCTCTGGATCAGTCTCCGTTGCCTGGGTGTTGCTACCGGGATCTAACTAAATGCATTAAAGAGGTGGTTTGAGAATTCCCTGGGTCTTTGACTGGGAACAGAAATAAAAGATGTAAACAGCAGAAGAGTTAAAGGAGGCAGTGAAAAGGTACCAGCCTACTCTGCTTGGAAAGGTAGAGCAATTTAGCTCAAAGTCCATCAGCCACCACCTTTCCTTATGCAAGTTCTGTCAGTTCAGCACGGCTGTGTACAGAAACAGCTTTAAAGAACAAATTCCCAGTTCCCAAAATACGCACCTGCAATATGGATATTCACATTAAAACAGTGAAAAGGAAGACAAAAGAAATGTGACCAGTTACACGTATTCAGTGATACAATAGGCAAACCACATTTCTAAAATATTGCATGTCATCAGTCTCCATCATTATCAAACTCCTTGTATAAGAATAAAACAGGTCGATGAAAGAATTGATCATACATGAAAGTTATGCATTTTAAGGAGTCTCTACCACATTTGTATTTTATCAAATAGTTCCTAATGATGTTCTATAATACAAAATTAAATTATTTCTGTCTCCGTTGTGTGTTCTTATTCATGAGTTGGGCATTAATCGTTAAACAATGTACCTGCTTGTTTATTTATACTAGATGTGATTATTTATATTCTGAGTAGCCTGCAAGGTCTTTAACTGCATTGCCTAGCCATTTTTATGAGTTTAAGATTTGTGGGGAGAAGGGAAAGGTTAAGTTATTAAACTCATTTCCCTGCTGTTGTAATGGAAACCATTTGCTTTATTATTTTATTAAAAATAAATTGTTTTTTTTTTAAAGACAAGAAATAAGAGACCTATAAAAATATGTTTACACTTACTACTCTTTCGGTTATACTGGAAAGTGTCCAGAGCAATTCCACTCTGATATGAATGATATAAATGTATTTAAAACACGTCAATATTACTGTTGATGACTATTTGCATGGAGGATTTTTAACACATTTTGGGTGCTTCTCTAAATCCATTTATTGTCAAGGAGTGAAATGTATCTGACCAGTTATATGCATTATCTAACCTGCTGAGAGCAGTCTAGATTTTCCTTAGACTCACTGAAAAGGAATAGGTAAATTTAGATGACAATTCACATAATCTTATCTTCAAGGAAATGGCTGAGATAGATCAGATAACAATTGTGATGGGTTTGCCCTTGGCTGGGGGCTAAACCACACACCCGCTCACGCAACTCCCCCCCCCAAGTATAGAGGAGAGAATTAAAGGGGTAAAGGGAAAAAAGGACTCGTGGGTTGAGATAAGGACAATTTAATAACTAAACTACAATAATATTGAATATAATACTATATGCAAATATACAAATGAGTGGTACACAGTGATACTGCCCCCCCATCCGATGACCAAGTCTCAGCCTGTTCCCGGCTAACGATCCTGGAGCGGGGAGAGTCCCGAAACCGCACTCACAGAATGGAGATAACAGTCCGAGAGTCCCAAATCAAGAGCTGGCTGGGGTGGAGGGGGAGAAAGGCCTTGGAAGAGCAACCACCTGGAACGAGATGATCCGGAGTAAAAGAGATCTGGAACCAAAAGGGCCGATCTTCCAGAGGGTCCTCACCTATATAATAGGCATGAGGTGTATGTTATGGAATAGATTATTGGCCACTCTGGGTCTCAATCCCGAATCTGAGATCAAATCCTGGGCTAGTAACTGGGGCTGTGCTCCCTCCCAGATTCTCTGGTCTGCCGACCTTGGCAGCCGCACAAACATCATTTTTTATCAGCTTTCTTCTGAGCACAAATCCAAAACACAGCCTCTTGCTAGCTGTTATGAAAAAAGCTAACTCTGTCTCTGCTTAACCCAGGACAACAATAAACTAAAATACTTAGCTCTTTCCATTAATTAGGGAAGTATGTCAGACACACTTTGTAAAACTGGGGAGTTTAGTAAGAGGAATTTCCTCCTCACTAAACTTCTATCCATTTTCCTTGGATCAGACACTATGAGCAATATCAAGTGTCCCTTTGCTGATGATAATGGCGGGATATAATAAGAGTATCAACATTGAGCCACAAAGTTAATCAGAGGGCTGGAGCACCTCCCTTATGAGGACAGGCTGAAAGAGTTGGGGTTGTTCAGCCTGGAGAAGAGAAGGCTCCGAGGAGACTTAATAGCAGCCTTCCAGTACCTGAAGGGGGCTACAGGAGAGATGGGGAGGCACTCTTTATCAGGGAGTGTAGTGAGAGGACAAGGGGTAGAGGGTATAAGCTGAAAGAGGGTAGATTTAGACTAGACATTAGGAAGAAATTTTTCCCTTTGAGGGTGGTGAGGCCCTGGAACAGGTTGCCCAGAGAAGCTGTGGATGTCCCGTCCCTGGAGGTGTTCAAGGCCAGGCTGGATGAGGCTTTGAGCAACCTGGTCTAGTGGAGGGTGTCCCTGCCCATGGCAGGGGCGTTGGAACTCAATGATCTTTAAGGTCCTTTCCAACCCAAACCATTCCATGATTCTACGATTCTATTATTACTTTGAGTATACTTATGTTTAGCTTTTAGCAAATGTCACGTTCGTTGGGAACTATATATTTACAGAAGTTTGAGGAAGCACAGACAGAGCAAAGAACTTTACAGTTAATAGGGTTTTTAAGGCTTAGTAGAAAATAGACTTTACGTGATGCTTAAAATGTGCCATGCTTTTGCAAATAGTTTTTGTTTGTGGCTTTTTTTGTGTGTATTTTTTTAAACTTAAATTTACTGCAGATTGACATATAGTAACCGAATTTTTCTTCGCTTATTTGTCTTAGGCCAAGGTTTGAGATAAAATCTGTGATTACAAATTAATCACCCCCCATACTGTAAATATAGTTCTTTGAATCATATTAGAACACCTGGTTGAATAACCAAAGTAATGTATTTGTATTTGCCATAGCTATAGATACAGCTAGGCAATGCATTAAGTGACCCTATCCAGTTTACTCATTCAACTCTGTCTTCCTCTGATATTTTCAATAATTCTTGACTCCACTTATGTATTACCTGCATCTAATAAGCTTCAAGTTGTGTTTACTTCTGTAAGAGGCATTATAGTATTTCATCTAGATTCTCTTTTTTTTGCTGGAGTCTTCACATGGAAGAGGAAAAAGTTTATTGGAAAATCACCTAGGAACGACGCTCAGAGAGGTACTAATCTTTCCTCACTTCGTATGTCTACAGTTTACAAATCTGCAGCTTATCCCCTTCATGTAAACACCTTTGGAGTGAATTACTCTGAATCTTACATATCGTCTGTTTTAGAGGCCTACGTTAGAATAACGAAAATTTGTCTGAGCTGTGGCTATTTCTCTCCACTGATTTTACAGGGATGTTTTGGAAGTGAGTAGTTCAGATAAAGTTGTTTATAACTTATATCTGATTAAGTAAATCCTTATTTGAAGTAGCTTCTTTTATCTTTTCCATGTCGTACAGCACAATGGCCTGAGACCAGAAAAGTAGGATAATTTAATTCAAGATTCAGAGATATTGGACTCAGAGCTATCAGTATTAAGCAATTTTACTTCAAATCAGTAGTGTGAGAACTAGCCAGTTCCTTGCCATATTACAGTCATAAGAGAACTGCGTGACCTATCCAATTACCATAATCATTTCCTAACAGCCCTGAGGGTTTATTTTTGGAATTTTCTACCCCAGTGCTGTCTGCATTTAGACAATGCGCAAGCCTCACAAGTTTCAGATGATACAGCTTATCTAGGAGAATACAGAAAATACAGACAAGATGAGAAATTCATTCTAGGGAACGACAGAGCCAGGATCACGCAGCAATAGTAATTATGCAAGGCCCAATGACAGTAAAAGTAGCACAACAACTAAAACAATAACTATCAGCTTTAGAGGAGAGAATTTATTGGACCTCTACCTCCAAGTCCCTGTTCTGAATCCAGGTCTAATGAGAATGATCAAATGTCAGTTTAATTATACAACGATAAAATTTTCCAGTGTAAAAAGAATTCCACAGCCTGAACTCAGATCCGAACGGGCATTTGTCTTCATTATGAGCCCAGCATATATTTGGCACAGTCTGTACTCCCGTCTTTAAAAGAGGTTCATAAGCTAATGAAAAGGAAGATTGAAACATTCGCCTAGTGCCTAGTACCACATACCCAGGACTGGGGTAGAGTACAGAGTGAAGGACTTCAACATCCTTTCCTCTCCCTTCTTCACATACAGAATGAATTTGCTTCTTGTAGAACTTTCAATTGTTAAAAAAAAAAAAAATCCAACACATTTTCACATAATAAAATGTGCAAGTAATAAAGTTCCTATCTTCCCACCCCTTCTGCTCCTTCCCCTCCCTTCCCTTCCTCTTGAGTGTCTGTGAGTGCCACTCAAAGACACTTGACAAACATGTCAAAAAGATTCAGAAGTTTTGGGTTTTCACTGTTCTTCCATAACTCAGTGTTCCATCTTTTAACAGTGATTACTGCTGAAATAGACCAAAAAAAAATAAAAAAAAGAGAATATGGAAACATTTCAGATCGGGCAGGGAGGAGTCTTTCTGCTCTATTAATTAGTTCCTTCTTTCCCATCAGAAAACCCTCCAAAATTTGGTTGATGGGTCCACAGAGCAGTAAGTACATTGGTCTGTACCGTAGATTTTGTATTTCCTTCTATTTCTATTTCTTTTTCTTTTTTTTTTTTACATAATTTTATTTTTCTGATGGACAGCATAAAAACACTTTAGTCTTCTATTCACATTCTGCCCATGCATGCCTTAGAACAAATGATTCACACCATCCAAGGCTTTTGCTGATGCTGTGTATCTGGAAAGGAACATTAGTATTGTAAGGAAGAGTAATTGTAAGGAAGAGTAATAGCTTGCTTAGGAGTTTGACAATCTGAAACAACGAGGGAGCTGATTAGGCGGTGATTTGAAAATGTTTGGAATGATAGTATTAGCAGGAACCCAATTTTTAATCTTTTTTCCTCATTTTTACTATAATATGGAGTAGAGTGTATGGAAATAGAATCATAGAACGGTTAGTGTTGGAAAGGACCTTAAAGATCATTGAGTTCCAACCCCCTGCCATGGGCAGGGACACCCTCCACTAGACTAGGTTGCTCAAAGCCTCATCCAGCCTGGCCTTGAACCCCTCCAGGGATGGGGCATCCACAGCTTCTCTGGGCAACCTGTTCCAGTGTCTCACCAGCCTCACAGTGAAAAATTTCTTCCTAATGTCTAGTCTAAATCTACCCTCTTTCAGCTTATACCCGTTACCCCTTGTCTTCTCACTACACTCCCTGATAAAGAGTGCCTCCCCATCTCTCCTGTAGCCCCCTTCAGGTACTGGAAGGCTGCTGTTAAGTTTCCTCGGAGCCTTCTCTTCTCCAGGCTGAACAACCCCAACTCTTTCCGCCTGTCCTCATAGGGGTGGTGCTCCAGCCCTCTGATTAATTTTGTGGCTCTCCTCTGGACTCTCTCCAACAGGTCCATGTCTTTTTATTGTTGGGGGCCCCACATCTGAACACAGTACTCCAGGTGGGGTCTCACAAGAGAAGAGTAGAGGGGGAGAATCACCTCCTTTGACCTGCTGCTAATGCTTCTTTTGATGCAGCCCGGGACACAGTTGGCTTTCTGGGCTGCAAGCGTACACTGCCGGCTCATGTTCAGCTTCTGCTCAATCAACACTACCAAATCCTTCTCCTCAGAGCTGCTTGCTATCCATTCTCCACCCAGCCTGTATTTGTGCTTGGGATTGCCTCGACCCATGTGCAGGACCTTAATATTTATGTTTTAGACTCATAGGCATCAGAGTTGAGGAATGTTCTTTGGTCAGGACAGAGGCAATGCCGACATTTAGTCATATTCTCAATTCCACCGTGAATTCAAAGTAACTCAGCTGACTCCTGTAGTACTACCTTGCATATGTACAGGTAGAATTAGGAGCTTGCTTATGTCCTCCTCATTGCTTAAACTGAGCTTCTGTCATGACCAAATTTTACTGTTCAGTTTGCATTATTAATTTAAAAGTGATTTGATCCTATTGTTTAAGCAAGCTTGCAGTATTAAGAGAATGGTCAGAAAAAAAGGAACATTCCTCTTTTGAGAAAAGACTGGAGGAATTTTTTGGTTGAAGAAAGCAAAATCAAAGCTGATATGAAGGAGGGAGAGAGAGAGGAAAAGCAGCTACTTGAGCTAAAAGTAATTTTAACATGGAAGAAATCAGTATAAATAACCATTAATAAATCATATTTAGTCCATTAATAGACTTTTATCTACTAGGATCTAGAAACGTTTCTGGAGAGCCACTCTTATAACAACAGCGCGGAAAAAGTAATAACTGGTTTTAAAATTATTGCTCTAAGTTTGTGACAATGGTTACATGCCATTGTGCCAATGGCAGCAGAGATGGGTCTGGATGGACAAGGATACCCATTCCACCTTGTAACTTTAGGTTAGTATACAGTCTGGTGTAGATATGTCCTACATCTTTCATTGATGTCACTCCATGTCCTAATTAAAAAAAAAAAAAAACCCTAATTAAAAAAAGAAGAAAAAATCTAGAAATTTCTCGCAACAAAATTCCAGTTTGTGCTTCAATAAACTGACTCACAAGCGTGCTTTGTCTATGAAGTTAGCAGGCAGCAGCTCCTCTTGACTCCTGGCTCCTATAGCTTTTGAATACCATATTCTTAAGTC
Source organism: Pterocles orientalis (assembly GCA_011057875.1). Taxonomy (NCBI): domain Eukaryota; kingdom Metazoa; phylum Chordata; class Aves; order Pterocliformes; family Pteroclidae; genus Pterocles; species Pterocles orientalis. The sequence goes on along the minus strand of WKFP01015331.1, from coordinate 1,107,724 downwards.
AACTCTCTCCATGCCTTGCATCAACCCTCTCACAACCCTACTAAGAGGTCTGACTCATTCCGCCAGCAGAGCACTTAAAGTAAGGTGTTATTCAATGCTGAGATTTGCCACATGGCTAGATCATAAGTAACTTTGCAAGTCCATTGACTTCAACTGTGAGTCAGAAGTCACTTACAGGATTTAAGAGCGTCCATATATTTAACAGCTTTCTCTTTACCACTTTCTGTTTTATAGCAGACAGCACCTTTATTAAAAAGGCTTGCAATGTTTTTCTTTACACAGGACATCTTCTTTATTCTTCAGGCTGTCTCAGGTAGCCTGTAAACTCCGTTACCAAAGACTATCTCTTAAAACTATGCAACAATGATCCTGACATATTAGCAATTATAATTGAACTAATGTCTTCTTTTTTCTTTTTTTTCCTCTTTTTTTATTTTTCTTGCGCTAAACATATTCTCTTTTTACTTTTTGTTTAACTCAGGTAAACTAGTATTTTAATTAAATAGCTCTCTGGATTCTATGAGAAAAAAAAAGCAAAACAATTAAGAGGAATGAATAGATGTAGATATATTGATGATATGGATATAAGGAGAAAGAGTTCTACTGCTGACCTTTTGATCACTGATGTAATACAGATGTAGGTAATATACTGCTTTCTCTCACTTGAAGCCAACACTTCTGGCTTATTTGTAGACGACAAATTATAAATGATCTCACATGAGCTCTCCAAGATGCAGGTACAAGTCAGAAGAGTTTAAGTGTATATCATACACTATTTGAATTTTCCTAAGAGTGACAGTTAGCCATGTAACTGGAACATGACAAAGAGCACTGGAATAATAACCATGGTCCTTTGGTTGGCCTTTCTTCTCCTCTTGTGTGGGAAGATGTTTCCAGGACCTTCCTCTGTTGGTAAACTTTGCATTTCCGTAGGTTTGGGGATATTTTTTTCACTATTTTAATTTTCTCAATTAGCCCGACATTATTCTTTTACCTTTCTTACTGGAGTTAAATCAGGCACCCAGCTGACCAAGGAAGATTCCCTAAATCTTTTAAGGTAAATAAAGCCAGTGATTTTACCCAGATTACATGACTACTTTTTGAGAGTAAATACTTGCAGACTCTGTATTTTACTTTCTAAGGTCTTTAGAGCAGGCTTTCTCTTGATCTTTGTGACTGTACAATGCCAACCTATTGTCAGCATTAAAAAAGCAGGTTTTCATTAAAATTATAAGTAATTAACTCTTCTAGTAGCTTTGTATGGATATCCCTTCTTAAGGAATGAGTCTGACAGTTTCAGTACGTTTTATGCAATCTGATACTACACAATAATAAACCAGCCTTCTTGTCCTCTGAAGTTCTTGCACCTTTTCTGCCTCAGATTTGTAATATAAAAGATACCTTTTCACCAACAATTACTTTGAAAAATGATATGTATATATTTTCCATTTCCCAAGGAACGTTATTCCAAGAAATACACCAATTCAGTGTATTTCCTAATTTACTTGGGTCCTTGTAAAGTTTCATCTGATAGACATAAAGCTGTAAGATGATAGCATTGAAATGCAAGTCACAAGCTTCAATTAGGTACAATCAGAAATCATGCAGTGACTTCATTAAGTATCATTAAGAATGATCAAAATATTGCTCTTAGGAAAAATACATCAAAAGCATGCATTTACACATTGATTAAACAGGATCTGCAATTTCTAAAATCTGGTACGAGAAAAAAGAATGTAGTAAATTAAGTGCTCATACCCTACTTAGCAACAAGGGACTGCTTAGCAACCAACAAAGTGAAAAATAATGGATATGGTAGAGCACAAATTCTCAGAATTTTCAGCCCCCTTCAAAACCGAAGTATTGAGCAGCTATAGACAGAAACTAAAAGAAATTGCCAGAAAAAAAGTAAAAAAAAAAAAAAGTGTTTCTTTTTTCAATTAATTGTGCTTATATCAAAGATAGCTAATCTGACCCAAGAGAGAAGCAGCTGGCAACCATAAACCACCAAATAATTGTTATACTCACAATTCCTCAGTCAACTGTTCTCCTAGTCCACATTCACCCTCTTCAGCGATACAGTCAAAAAGTCTTTGTCTGCTGTGCCTAAGTGTGGGCTCAACATTCCCTCTTCATGTGGTTTCAGACAGTTCAGGCTACAGCATCTGTACAGAAAGAGTCCATTTCTTAACTGGTTCTTCTCACCTGGTTGTGTTTGCCTACCAGATAGAAGCAAGGTTCATGCCAATTGTCCAGATACAACAAAAAGCAAGAGGTATGAAGATTTGCAACTGGAGAGGCTCAGCTTAATTACTTGAAATAGCATGGGTTTATAGATATACTCTTCAAGAAAACTCTTCTCAGTTTCCTCGCTGTCATCTTCCTCCAGATGAAATCCTTCAAATCTTTCTCAGACTAAAATTTTACAGTCCTTTGATTTTAACCTTTTAATCACTTTTGAACAGAAGTGAATCATTCTTTCTCTTAGAAAGCCGAAATGTAAAGAAAAAACCCAAAACCTGTTACTTGCCTTGCTTGTTTTCTCAGAAGCCTACTGAACCAGGATTATACGTCTGAACCACTGATGAGAAAATACTTAAAGATTATAGAAGTGTACACAATTGTCAGTGGATATTCTGATTCCATATGGTCTATCTCAGAAAAAAATGTTGAATTTGCTCTAATGAGATATATAGACCTCTAAAAAAGCCTTTCAGGGAAACAACTTCCAGCACCCAGTCCTGAAAATGGTTCAGGTTGAGCCGAATGGAGCTCATTTGCATTTTCAATATAAGAGTAGATTAGAACATATTAATAACACAGCAATTATTATATTGGCTAAGACCCTTAAACCCATCAAAACCAGTGTTTTTTATTTGATGGAACATTTTTGCACATGGTCACTTGCCCACATTGCCATCACTAGAGACTAGCTTGCTCCCTGAATATATGGATTTTTAGATCCCTTCCAAATTTTTATTGCTGTCACTTCCAGTGACTATGAATTTTATCAAGTTAGCAAACATAATCCAAAAATATATTTTTTCCACCAGTCTTTAAATTTTTCTTTTTTTTCTAATTCAGTTGTGGCCCCTTTGTAACAGAAGAACAAGATCTCAGTCTTTCTTCTCTTAATTTAACATGTGGTCCTGACAAAACCTGTTTTATTCAAAGATCTCAAAGCAGATAGCAAATATTAAAAGCAATGTTTTCTCAAGTGACCTCAGTTTTTCACTTGACTCTTGCAAGGGAATTAGAAACCTAAGCAGGCATGAATGCATGTGTATTGCCTAAGGTTTACAAATTACATTTCTCAAGACCTTTGTGCAGTATGCAAATGCTGTTACATTTGTTTACAGCTGAATAAACTCGGGCACCAAGAGGTTAAGTGGCTGGCTCAAGGTTGTAGAGCAAAGTGATGCCAACATCGCAAGCAGACCCCCAGGGTCCTAGTTTCCAGAGTCGTGCTGTATCTGCTGTATTGATTCTCCCTTTACAACTGCTCCAATGTGTTAATGGGCCAGGAAGCTAGTGGAATATTAAAAGAAGCTTAAGAATTTTGTCTATGGAGATTGGCTGGACACTTAATTCTACAAAAGGAAGTTTAAAAAAGAGAGAGAGAAAGAAAAAAAAGAAATAAATAAGAGGAAAAAAAAGGAAAATATCAGAAATGATTGATTAAGGTAAGAAGTAGTACCTGAGCAATGCCTGGTCTGATGCCAGTATTGGTTCAGGTCAGACAGGGCTATTTTTAAATTATTTGGTATTTTCAGAAATTGATTACTTGGCTAACACATTAAGAAGTAGCTCTACACATTCATTTAATGGGCCAGTGCCTCTTGTACAGGTCTGGAACAGTCACATTCAATCTCATCTACTCCTCGTTAAGTAGTGTTTTCTTCTTCAGTGTGTTTATTTACTGCCAATGCTGTAAGCATAAAATATATAACAAAAAATAAATAACACCTTAAATAGTCTTTCAGCCATATGGGCCTTCAGTACAAGTGACTCCACTTCAGGCCTCGTGAGCTGCGTTAGGGCTCAGACATCAATTCTCATTCTTTCATATACCTGCAAATGGAGCAATACTTTCTTTTCATACTGTTAGCTTTTTAATAGATAGCCACCTCACTCTAAAACCGCCCTGAAACAAAAAATAGTAGATTCTTACACTAAGCAAAGACAAATGAATAATGAGTCATTTTGATTTGATGACACTGTATGCGCTAGAGTAAGAGCAGTGCATTTTAGGTGAGGTAAAAAGAACAAAAAAAACCCCAAAACTTTTGGAGAATAACCTGCTGATGTCTTGATTAATGTGCAGGTAGGGGTTGGTTATTGGGCTATTTCACTTTTGTCACAGACTTTCCCAAACACGGTGATGCTCGGAGCTACATTTTAAAGTAATGGCATCTCCATCTAAAAAAAAAATGAATCTTATAAAGGCATCTCTAACCATCATAAAGGTTTTTCTTAACATAACCGTCAACAATTACATGCTCATGGCATTATCTACTGTGATGCTGGCAATAACCAGATAACTGCAACTAGCTAAACCATTTCAGTTATCCTACTTTGATGTCACATCTGGATTTCAGCAAAACACACAGAGGAAGGCTGTAATAACAACAACAACAACAACAATAATAATAATAATAATAATAATAATAATAATAATAATAATAATAATAGTAAATTCTGACCAGGAGAAACTGCATTCTCAGAATCAGTAATACAGATCTCTTATCTACACTTAGGCCTGCTTTCCACCTTACCTATTCTTAATAAAACAGCACAGCAAAAAGCTCAAAAATTCCAGGCAGTGACAGAGAAGTGGATTTTCAGTCTCTCAAGTTAGATGGTTAATTTTTAATATGGGCATTCGACTTATGCTCCCAGACAAAGAAATGTTCTCCCTAGACTTTAATTTCTCTGAAAGCCAAGACTGTTGCAAACCATGAAATGGACTGTCGCCTGTTGTTGAGATGGCATCTTAAATTAGTTTTCTGTAGAAAATGTTCACTGATTCTCTATACAAAGTGTACATAAACAGCTGTACAGAACAGTTTTGCCTGAGCGGAGCTCAAAAAGAGCTACAAAAAGACGGAGACCACTCTCTGGGATATGCCATACCATACCTCACTCCTCATTGCTCACAATGTATGCTGACCCTGTCTCTGAAGTAATCTGAAGCTATAACAAAGCAGAGATCTTACTCTGAAGGTAAGTTTTCTCTGCACGCTTGAAATTATATTTTACATCTCTGAAAAGATTTTCTAAAACTCCTCTAATTCTGTGCTACTGTAAAATACAATGGAAAAATCAATCAATTAATAGTTTTACTACTTTATTACCTTGAATGTTATAATAGTGATAGTGGAGAATGAAACTATCATCAGCTTCAATGACACCTTACAAGTTAACTTTCAATTTAATTTCCTCAGCAGAAGGCATATAATTTTAATTTTCACTGGAACTGTTAGTAATTTAAAAAAAAATTTCAAATATTGACTTTGTTATAAATAAGGAATTCATCAATTATTACAGAAAACTGAATGAAAAAACAATGTTGCAGAATTAGACAAAGGTGAGGGAACAATCTTTACTCCTTTGTGTTAAGGGGATTTGCAGAAGATGAATCTTCCAACCAAGTTTTATGACTTATAGTCATTCAGTTCTTGGATACTCACTAAATGCCTGCTCTGAAGTATATTTCTATAACAAGTTACGTTTCAGTAGCATGTTTCAGATTTCTTGTACACTAGCTATGCCTCTGCAGGTCCCTAAGTTTTTTAAAAGAAAAAACAGAGTTAAGCTTCTCTTTTTTATTCTGTGGTACATATCAGGCAGTTGCAGGACCTCATTGCTTGCCAAAGAGAATGTAGAGATGGAGAATCAGGAAACAGCTCTCAGGTCATATTTCGCATGCCCCATGTTCAGGCTCAGCATAGACCTCATTATTCATTGCTTGGTAAACACAGAGGTTTATCCATTCCAGCAATAAATATTTCCATAATCTAATAGATCTCACAGTAAGGTGCATGCTGTAATATTTTAACACATTTTTGTTTCCTTGACTTCATCCCATCATTACTAATTATACCCCCTATGAATCTCTTGCTAAATCTCCTTAATTGCACAATTGTATATTTTCTTTTAACTCAGTCAGATGATATGTATATAATTCAGCTCATCAGGCTCTACGTTTTCTTCGACATGGAAGAAACCACTCACCCTTACTTTCACAAGAACTAAAAAGTCCTCCAGCATACCAGCAAAGGATGTTTCTGGATTAGAGGTGTTCACAACACAGGATTGACATTCTCAGGTCAGGGAATGTGGTATTTGCTACAAAGCATTAAATTTTTTTTTCTATCACACTTAACACCTGCAATTATGTTATTATTTAAATTTCTGAAAAAGTTTAAGAACAAAGTTGGTTTATATGCCATTTCAGAAATAACTGCATTTGTTACTCTTTGGAGTGATAACCATTTCCATTTCTACTCACCAAGAATTTTGAACCCGTCTTTATAGGTGAGGATATTAAGGCACAGAAACACAATGGAACTCACCGGCGCTCCAACAAACCATTACTGCTGGGAATAGAAACAACATTGTTTCTATTTCACTGAAAATATAGCATTTCGCTGTCATAGTCTTCATTCACAAAGCCACATTCTGTTGCTATCATTGAAAAACTTAGTTCACTGTTTCCAGAGACTAATAAGGAGAAACTCTTCTATCAGACATTTTTTGGGCATTAATTTTCAAACATGCATACATTTATATCTAACTCATTAAATTCTGGGATCACTGAACTTTTTTGTCCGTGTCTGTGATGGGTTCCCCCCCCCCAAGTATAGGGGAAAGAATTAAAGGGGTAAAGGGAAAAAAAAAAAGGACTCGTGGGTTGAGATAAGGACAATTTAATAACTAAACTACAATAATATTGAATATAATACTATATGCAAATATACAAACAAGTGGTACACAGTGATACTGCCCCCCTACCCGATGACCAAGGCTCAGCCTGTTCCCGGCTAACGATCCCGGAGCAGGGAGAGTCCCGAAAAACCACACTCACAAAACGAGGATAACAGTCCGACTGCCCCAGACTGAGAGCTGACCGGGGTGGGGGGGTGGACGGCCCTGGGAGAGCGGCCACCCGGAACAAGATGACCCGGAGCAAAAGAGATCTGGAAACAAAAGGGACGATCTTCCGGAGGGTCCTCACCTGTGTATTGGACATGACGTGTATGTTATGGAATACATTATTGGCCACCTAGGGTCTCAATCCTGAACCTAAGGTCAAATCCTGGGCTAGTAACAGGGGCTGTGCTCCCTCCCAGCTTCTCCTGTTTACGGACAGCCAGAGAAGCTGAAAGACCTTGGCAGCCGCATAAACATCACTTTTTATCAGCTTTCTTCTGAGCACAAATCCGAAACACAGCCTCTTGCTAGCTATTGTGAAGAAAGTTAACTCTCTCTCTGCTTAACCCAGGACAATGTCTAGTGGTCATCCATATTTCCTGGTACAAAAATGACTTCAAACCCAACAACAACTTCAATATGGACATCGTCATTAAAATATTCCTCAAAGAAATTTTGCACCACTATCTGAACAATTGTCACTATAAAACCTAGAAAGTCTGTGTATCAATACCTAGGTATTTAATAATAAGAAAATACAGACAAAAATGATTTTTTTTCTTTGTAAAGCTAAACTTCGTTGCTACTTTCATTCTGAAATGTATTAATTTGTAGTTAATTCTCTTACCATCATTATTACAAACATGTAGAAAATACAGACTTTTGTAAAAAACAGAGTGGAGGTTAATTATTTAAAGGTTTCATTTCATAGCTTCAGAAAAAGAAAATAAACAGATTCATTATTATTAATTGACAATATTTTACCAGTGTGTAGGGCCCCCAGTGAACTAAACATTATACAAGCCACAAAACACAGAATTAAATCTTGGCTCTGGTAAAATGAGTACAATAATTCTATCAAGTTCACTGAAAATTTCATCCCTGGCTAGAGACAGTCCCTCTTCTGAAGAGTATGAAAAATTTAGTCCCCAGTTTTGCACACACACAATATGCATAACTTTTCTCAGGTGATTAGTAAAGCTCCTTTTTTTATTCATCCCCAGCACCAGAACAAATTACAAAGATAAAAGCATGGCAGGGACTGAAGTGAAGTTGGATTAGTTGTCTGTGATGCCTTTATCATCTGCGATAACTTCACTCAAGGTTACACAGGTTTTTAAGAACTAGATTGGGGGTTAATTTAATAGATGATGTAACCGGTGGGTGTAATAAACAAATCTGAGGAAAAAAGGAAAGAAGTCTCGCAGTGATGCAAACAGATATTTAAGAGGGATAGATTGCTGCTTTATTTATTTGTGAATGTTTTATGGTGGAAATAAACTGCATGTATCTCAGACCAGAATGAGCTCATGGCATGGCACTCTTTCTTCAGAATATGTCTCGCCAGCTTAATTTTCTGACTTGCTATTGTGCTGTGAATACTGCAGGAAAATCTTACTTCTCTGTGCTCTTCTCATAAAGATCACCTTTTCATTTTAACTCTTAAAAAAATGTACAGAACTTAATTTCATCTCTGAAGTTTTAAAGGTTTGTACTTTCTGGAATGTGAAGCTTAAGTAGGGGCAGAGGGTTTCCTGAGTGAGGCATTCCCCAACACGATAGAGTCTTTTCCACGTACTGCAGCGGGGCAGTCACTAGACGTGGTGAAGTGCCAGGGTGAATCCATGTGCTTTCACTGTTTGCCAGCACTGGCATCACGGCAGACCACACAGCTTTACTTCACCCTGTCTGGAAAGACTTTGTTTCTGCAGTCAGCTTAAGAACTGAATCAGCTGGGGGGAAGGAAAACAGGAGTTTCAACACTTACTTTCCAGTACCTAGTAACTATTTATTCCATTTATTCTAGTGAAATTCTCAGCTTCAACCTGACTGAACAGTGTATATTCTGGATACCCAAGGTCCCAGCTAGTCTCCGTTTCAGAAAGGGGCTTGGACATTTTGTTTAATTTAATTATATAAATTTTCTGGGCTGATACAAATTTCTGACTTACAAGACTTAGCATGAATAATGAGTAACTTAGAAATAAAACCCACCACAACAGCAACATCATGAACACCTTGGTCTCCAGACCTCAGGGGTTGATCACTGCTGAAGTTCTATAAGGATTTTGAACAGACCCCCAGAGGGGCTTACAAGTGGCTGGAGCTTGTGTTGGCTGTCTGGATGGAGGTCTTCACATATTTCACCATCAGTGCTATTGTCTGGAGAAAAATACTTAGATCACTTCTTACCCTAGAAAGATGAAAGTGCACCCACTTGGTGCAAACCCATTACAGTTAAATACAGACTAATGGCATCAACTTTTATTTCCCCTCCACCTCTCCGTTTTCCATCATGAAAGCAAACAAATAACTAAAAACCATGTACGTGGCATCTAATTTATCCTTGTACTTGTAATTTATTAGTACTGTCCGTTTACTTTTTAATGCCTCTGCAGCAATGATGGTGATTTTCACTTCTCTTGTCTGACTATTAAAATAAATCTTCAACAAGACCTGAAGAATGGGGAATAACTTAAGAGGTGCTATTGTTCAAAGTTAGTCTTTTCTGCTTAGTCCAGTGCTGTATCATTCATCCATACTTTGAAATCTGAAATTAGGGAAGGTAGGGCTGGAAAGAGAATAACAGACCAGTGTCAAGACCACTCTAAATCTCCATTCTTAAGAGATAAGGGGGAAAAACCACACCTAAAACCATATTTTTTCATATACTTCCTTTTCTGGTTATAACAATAGCACAGAAAAACAGCACTTAAAGCTGTATTGATTGCTGGATAGATGACATATAGCCTTTATGAGTAGGGGAAAGAAACTGATAAATGTTTTTTTTTTCCCCTTCACAACCTTTTTCTAAAGCTGCAGAAAATGTGTCATGCATAAAAAGTATGCAATTTTCATGTAATTAGAGGAACAGGAGATGAAAATGAGTTCCATCAGAGCAATCAAGGATGGTAATGTGGCATGGATTTGTCAGTGCCTATTTGTCATGAAGGCAAAACCCAACAAGTGTTCTATATTTTATTTAATTATTATCATTACTATGCCTTTAAAAAACACTTTTAAAATATAAAAAAAATATTATTTTATAATTGCGGTATGAAAACAACAACCAGCAATCCACTGAATAAATTAAAATAATGTCTATTTTTTATAAAACTTATTTGTTTTGTTCTTATATTAGAGAGTAGGTTAGCTTTGTCCCCTCAAAGAGAGTAAAAAACGTGATTCATTCTTATGTTATTGTAATTTTGCTCCAGTACCATCTCTGGGTTAGCTGTTTCCATTCTGCAAATTCATATAGCAACCTCTGCTCTGTTAAAGACTCCCCCATTCATCCCACTAAGTAATAACCGAGGCATCCAAATTAGGAGTGCAATCATCCTAAATTGCCCTATAAACTGTCAGGAAAAAAAATGCATCCCACTATGCCTGAGAAATGTGTTATTTTCTGACCTGTCTCCACCTGCCTATAGAGGAAGGTCAAGTGAGTAGTCCCCTAAATTGTGTGACTCGGGTGAGCACCCAGAGCTAGTCAGGGTGATCTTGAGCCTTATACAGAACCTCAGCAGTGTCACTCTCCGTCAGTCCTGTTACACCTTCACTTCTCCCCATGAACCTCAGGGAGCAAATAAAAATTTAGCTCCCTTGCATGGTAGTAGCCAGGCCTCTGTGTTTTACCAACAGCAATTAAATGACCAAAGAGATGAAAATGTTAACTCATGTTGTCTGTTTAACCAACACTTCCACAGAGAGTATAAATTCACTAGAACTGTGGCTGTATATTTGCATAGTGCCTGGGGACAACTCTTATAATAAAATAATAAAAGCAAGAGAACTGTACATCAGTGTCGGTAATAATAATTCAGGATGATAAGATCTGCCTTGCAGGGTCAGATCAAAGGTCTATCTAGCCTAATATTCTGTTGATGACAGTGGTCAAAGACAAATACTTAAGGAAAAAAATAGCAACCAGGAAAATGTGCAACGGTTGTGTCCTTGGTTTATTCTCCCAGCTTCTGGAAAATCTGTGGTTTAGAGGCTGATGACTCAAACAATGATATACATGGTTAATATGGTTCAATTTATTTCTGGAAGGAAGCACTAAGCATTTACAGCAGTTAGTGACAGATTTAAAAATTGCTGCTCAGGAAATATCCCTTCATTTATTTCCTATAAATATTTTATTTTATTATAGCCTCGTTATGCACCAAAAAAATATAGACATTATACACAGATGGACACACTCCCCAATTTTTTACAGGCTACTCCGATTAGAATGCAGAGCCCTTTAGTTAAAGGTTGCCGACGGTTAATATATTCCCTGTTTTTTTCCCTTTAGGCTGACGGTGGGAGACAGTTGCTCTCAAGTTGCATATGGCTCTCTCGAGCCATCCATGGTAGGTCTCTTCTCAGTCTTTCAAGATGGCATATGCACAGATTTCCTGCTAACGCAATAGGAATAACAAAAACAAGAACCTGAGAAGACAGAGAGTAGAAAACTGTTATAAATGGTTACTTCAGTATTCTGAATGATGCCTTTCTCCTGATGGTATTTGCTGAGACAGTGCCTCCGAGCTTGCAGCAGGCAAGGAATTACTGAGGTCTCCTCAAATGAGCTGAATGACAATTGTATGTCTTCATGGATGGTACCATTGTCAAAGATCAGACTATATACCGCTGAACACACAGTCCTCTGGCTAAAAAACCCTGCCGCATTCGGTCTACCTGTTGTACCCAGTACTGGAGGAGATGGCATTTTTCCACTGGTGTTTTCATTTTTAAAACACACAAGACACAAATCTGAAATATTTATTCAAGAAAAAAAACCCAGTCTTTTTCTTTGCTGGGAAAAAAGTTTGGCAGGCACTTCTTAAGACAAAGACTTTAGGAACTACAAAGCTCATATTTGCTACCTTGTGTCTGTGGGAAGAGCTAAGAGATTCAATAACCGCTTGCTTCTCATAAAAGCAAAGCAAACAGAGCAATCTCACACTGAGGGCTCAGTTTGGCTTGGGAAATATGGGAATATTTTGGAGGTAGAAAGTGAGCTGAAGAAGATAAGTCAAAAATCCTTGAGGAACGCGGTTGGGAGGGTAGGTATTTGTGGTTGTTGTTTGTCTGGGTTGCTGTTGGGTGGGGTTTTTGGGACATGCACACAGAGTCTTTCACGAGGAGAGCTACCATGTGATATCTGCCATTACTTTAAAGCATGACCTTCTGCCATATCTGTCCAGGCCCAGTGGCAAATGAGAGGAAGAGCCATGGACTCACTCCCTTTTTAATTTGAAACATCTAGGACTGGCAGTGCCCAAATGACTCGGTGCTCAAGCTCCTCGCTCATTCCATCATTGAGATGTGATGAAACAGATTAAAGTTCCAAAAATTGTCCTACATGTGCCAAGAACCATCATGATCTAGTCATAAACAGAGGAAATTTATTTCTCCCTTGGAGACTCAGGTGTTGGTCCCATCTCTGCCTGTGGAAGATGGGTCCAACCACTGCATTGGTTCATTAAGGGGCCTCTGGGGCAGAAGAGATTTTCATAACTTAGCTTTCAGTCAGTCTGCATTTTGCAAAAATATACACATGACTTCAAATGGTCTCAGTAAAATAAAATTACTGACATTTATCACTAATTAGCTAATAATATCATTATCTAGACTAGTTAAAAAATAATCATGAGCAGGAAAAAATATCTGGGGAAGAATTATTCAATTTACTAAACTTTTTTTTTTTTATTTGAGCAATTATTCTTCTAAAGACAAGATTTGCTGGGAGGTAAAAAACCCCTTCAAGCATTTTTTTCCATTACTTCAGCTCTGCATAAGGTTTGGGATAAAATATTAACAATTCCATGACAGAAGAAATGTTTTACATTTAAAATGAACAAAGTGGCTTTATTTTTTTTAATGGTTTTTCTAAGAAAACAAAATTATGCAGGCCTATTTAACCCCTACAGCAAAGTAAGAGCCATGAGGAGTTCTCACTTCTCTGTAGAAACTGAAGTCCTGTGCTGGAGGAGGTGAGAGAAAGCATAACAAGGGAAATGAGATCGGTCAGTGCTTGACTTTACAAACACATCGTTCTGAATGTCAAACAAGTATAAGATGAGCATAAAACAGTGAACATCAACAACAGAGCATGTTCTGGTGGACACCAAGAAAAGGCGCAGAAAAAGGAAACCTGGAGAAGGAATTTTCCATCCCACATGAAGATGTGACAATTGCTTTTTTTTTGGTAACTCTCCAGTTCCTTGCATTCCAACCTCATCTGTGAAAAGTGGTGAGCTCTCACCGTCCACTCGGGCTAGATATAAGTTTTTGGGACCTTGTTTATTTACTCCCACAGGCACACATGCCATCTATTTTGGTGTGAGTTGTTAGAAAAAGGACAGTTCATTCAGTTATCATCTTCTGGCATGATCTCTTACAGACAGGAATATCCATGGCTTTCCAGGAAAAGATAACATGTACGGTATACATTCTAAGCACATTATGTTCTGGGAAGTGTCTGCACAGCTGATCTATCCAGTGTTCACTAATCATTTCAGATTTGTTGGGTCAAAATGCAGCAATCCGTGTCCAAAGCCAGGCTGAATGAGGCTTTGAGCAACCTGGGCTAGCGGAGGGTGTCCCTGCCCATGGCAGCAGGGGTTGAAACTTGGTAATCTTTAAGGTCCTTTCCAACCCAAACCATCCTATGATTCTATGATTCTACTGTATGTATAGTATTTCTGGAGTTTCCCAAAAGTATGTGCTAGGCAGCTACAGTGTATATGTTTTTCAGGATTTTGGTAGTTTGGCATACAAATTGAATGTACTGTGTGTGTTTAAAAACATTTGATCTGCTGGGACTGTGATACACCTGGAAGTTTTAGACAAATATAAACTATAGCTTCATCTCGAAAAAGAGAACAAGCACCTATTCTAGCCATGAGTCTCATGGGCTGGCTTTCTATATGTTGCCTCTGCAAACTGAGGATTTTCCTCTCTGAAGAAGTGGCAGGACATGAGAAGTGAAAGGGGAAATGAAAAAGAGATAATTCATTGCTGAATAAAATAGTTCCCCATGGTGAAACACAGTACTGCTGGTTCTGGTGTCCAGTGAAATCTGAATCCAGAGGTTTTTCTCGTGGGGGGACAGGGAAGAAAAGGAGGATCTACAATTCACAGCCTCTGAAGGAGAGATATAAAAACGAGATGACAGAAATACCAAGCAGGATCAAATGATCTTGACCAAGAAGGACTAGCTCTTGACCCCCCAACTGTAAGAGGTGTAGAAATGCATTTTACCATTGCCTGAAATGTTGTCAGTACGTCTTAATGTGAGTCACTCCGTTTCCTGATCACCGCATCAGACATTTAGAAAGAGGAAAGTGTCCACTTTAAGGCTGATTTGATTCTGTTATGTTATGCAGCTCTTACTGATACCATGGGAAGTTGAGTATGAATGAAACAAAGACATTTTACAGACATAATTTTTTTCCAGAATCCTCACTTGTTGCTTTAACAGGCCAATATTCTGTTTGGTATATGGCTTTGGCATCTTATTCTTTCTTGTTAGGGGAGATGGGGGAATAACAGAATGTGGACACAGCACTGAACACAAAGGCGGCATAATCTCATTTTCTTCCCTGGCATGATGATTTTTTTCTTATTACCTTTCCTGTTCAGCCGTCCTCCTCCCAGCCCCCTTTCTTCCTTCCCACCCTCCTTCTGCTTCCCAGAGATGAGCAACTTTGCCGTCCTTATTGAGTAAATAAATAAATAAATTTCAGTGAGACAGCTTGGAAGAATGTTTGATAATCTGAAGCATTACGGAGGTGAAATTTCATTACACAGATGGTGACATCCCAATGTCTATCATCAAAACACAGCAGGTAGAAACGATCAGCTAGACCCATTCCCCACTATAAAATTACACTTACATTAATGTCACTCTAGATTTCATTACGCGGAAAATGATATTGCACAGGTCTTTGGCATGAGGGAGACTGGGAAAGGAGAAAAAAAAAAGAAGGGATGAGAAACTAGACGAGTAAGTCAGGGGTGGACTGGTGGGCACAGCAGAGAAGCAGAACATGGGCTACAAATGATAATCTCTGACAATGAAATAAATACACAACCACACTAAAATCTTGCAGTCTTTGCTGTGTGTCATTTTCTTCCTGATCATCTCTAACTCCAGCTCCCACTTCAGGTTCTCACAGAGTGCTTAGAAACACTTCTGTGAGAAAAAGGGAGCTTCACAATTTTTATTAACAATGCCTGACTGTCTTAGTTTAGTGAAGAAGGTACTACATCATTTCAGGAAGTCTCTTCGTACAGGAAGAGGTGAGCCTTCGTACACACATGAACATATATATGTGATTTCACATGTGTGGTGAGCAAACTCCCCATGTGAGTGAGGATTTTGCACAATGACTAACAGCAATTACTAGAGTCATCTCAGAATGTCTGGATGAGTCCTGTGGTGTCATTGTTGCCATGGACAAATCTGAGTTTCCTTCTGAACATGCTGCCCATTAGAGAGATGCATTTGTAATAACAATAGCTATTAGGTTTCAACATGTTGGGACTTGTCAGTCAAACCAGAGCAAACGTCTCCTAGGTCTTGTCCTTTTCCCTTTTTTCCCTTTCCCCTTTTCCCTTTTCCTTTCCCCTTTTT
>WKFP01015331.1:1016187-1091923 GCA_011057875.1 Pterocles orientalis | reverse complement strand
CGCTGGATCCCAGGGAGGAGAGCTCAGCACCTCCCGGTCCTCTTCCCCGCCTCAGGAAGCTGCGGAGAGCCATGGGGTGGCCCCTCAGCCTCCTTCCCTCCAGAGAACTGACAGAACAAGGGCAGCGTGGGATTTGTTTCCTTTTCCTTTTCCTTTTCCTTTTCCTTTTCCTTTTCCTTTTCCTTTTCCTTTTCCTTTTCCTTTTCCTTTTCCTTTTCCTTCTCCCTTTCCCTTTCCCTTTCCCTTTCCCTTTCCCTTTCCCTTTCCCTTTCCCTTTCCCTTTCCTTTTCCCTTTTCCTTTTCCTTTTCCTTTTCCTTTCTCTCTTATTCTGCTACAAGTTTGTCAGATGTTGTTTAAAAAAAATCCCCAAAAGTTAGTACTGTTCTTTCTCAGGCTAAATTGACCACAGTCAGAATATTTCTGTCTGAATTATTTCTGTTTGCACTTGTCCATGCTCTCATGCATACTTTGGAATATTGTAATTCAGGTAATTCAGCTACCATGCACCAATAGGGTCCAAACATTGTGGTTTGATTAAATGTCCCACAATGCAAGCTACACTCTGGTTGCACCACTGCCAAGATCACTGGAACGTTGTTGCTGTGGTGCGTGCTGGAGGACATCATTGAGTAAGGACACATCTGAAATGGTGAGTTAGCACAGCAGCTCTTAGGAATGTGAGCTAATGCTATGGAAAACTGACCGAAAATATCTGATGAGGTTTCACACATGAAAACAAAATAGCATGGGATGCCAGAAATGGTTCCTTTTGATTTAAAAATGTCATCAGGAAATATTTTTGTTATTTTTGAGTTTAATGTTCTTACAGAATCTGTCACTATTTCTATTTTTTTTCCCTATTTTGGAGTAAGAACAAGTCCTGATATTGGAAAACAAACTCACAAGACAGGAAATTCACATTTAGGGTGTTCACCCATTTGTATCTCAGCAATCCCACATTTTTTACTTGGAATCCAGGTTAATTTTTAAACCTCTATATGCCAAGTGATGAGATATCACAGAATTTCCTTGTTTTATCAGTGAGCTGTATGATGTTTCAATCTTACATTTCCAAACACTAAGGCACAGATTTGTACTATAGTAGCAAACTTAGTATTCAAATTACTCTGGGCTCTCATCATATTTAAGGGAGAGTGAGTAACACTTTGAGACAATAACTTTCATAGTAAAACAAACATTATCCGGCTTTAGAAGTTGAAATCAAAAGTGCATATATGTTAGCTAGAGCAGGCTGCTTTTATTATCACTAGAAATTTGATCAATAGTGTTCATAGAGTTCAGGGCATGGTACATCTGAGCAAATGTAGATGCCTACACTAGGATGACCCGAACCTCATCTGATATTTACTACACTTGTCTGTGGATTATGTAAGAACTACTTCCGATTCCAAACCACAAAACTAACATCTGTAAAAAGTTGTGTCTCTATTAGAGTAGGGATTCTAGTAATATTCTAAAAGATATCTAAAAAAAACCAAACCTCCCAAAAAAAGGAAGGCGATTCTGAAAGTGTTTATCTCCATTAAACACTGAGAAAACTGAGACCCTAATTTAAATGAGACAATAAACCTCTAAATACCTAAAATTAGATGAGGTGACTCTCACCAAAAACCTGAGGAATTTTGATCCTTAGAACTGATAAAAAACTTTGTGTGTATGTATATACGTGTACACGCGTACACACAGGGACACCTGCACACACTAACATACATCTATGCATGCATTCTGACTAGAGGAACGGCTTAAATAAGCAATCAACTGGCAAAGGTTCTTCCAATGAAATTTTGTGTCCAGTTTTGCAAAGCGAAAGGTATGAATATTTTAGAGAAACATTTGAAGACTAATTCAAACAGAATAAGAACCCTTCTGTTTTACCCAGCACTGTGTTACATCCTTTATTAAGCAACAGTATCCAGGGTACAAATAATGGATCTTCTTTGCATTTCATTTAACAAATATATTGATTGAAGTCCCTTTTCAAACCTCAGCAGACGGGATGCTTTAGGGGTAATTTTTTCAAAGGAAGTTTGCATGGGGATTTAACCAGCCAACTTCCCTTGATGTTAGCAGGAACTATGTGACTAAACCGATACGCTACTTTGAAAAGACACCCCTAACCACCTCATGTTGAATTGCTGGAAGTCTTTGAACTCAGCAGGATCATTGCCTGAATAAGAAGTGGTGGTTCAGATCCAACATATGAATCAGTTATAATAAACAGTGCTATAAATGGGACAAAGAGTACATTTGTCCAAAGAGAAAGAGAAGGTTTGGGCAGCGTAGAGCCAGTAGATTTGGCATTAGACCCTTTCTTCTTCCTAATTCCATCTTGGAGAACTCTTCTGGGAACATCATAGATGAAGTGGTTTAATTAAAATAACTGTAATTTTCTTCGGTCAGTTACTAGGAAGGTGGTCCCTAATGGATTTTACTGCAGTACATTTTGAATCAGACCTTAGCTTGTAAGAAGTAATAGACAGCAAGATGACCAATCTGAAGCTAAAGGCAAAGACCTACAACAAGGAGAAGATTCTGTCTTAGGTCCAATCTAAGATACTCTTACTTTAACATTACTCAGAACTTGATCCAAGCATCTCACTTTATATCATAATTTTCCTCCTGACTTGTTTATCATCCCAGACAGGAACTAATACATTATTAGGTAGAGTCAAGATGGAATCACTTCCTATTCTTCTTTGACTTCATGCACTGTCTCTGCAGGAGCTCTGTGTCCCCTCCTTCTGCCCTAGAGAAGAAATAAGAAGTCTCATAGATGGCTTTTATAGGTCATGGTGAGCGGGAATGCAAAGCAAAGGTCCAAGTCAGCCCAAACTATTTCAGACCATAATGTCATTCCCTGAATAAAACTTTCTTTGTCCTTTATAAAGTCTTTAAAATAAAATACTTTGAACCATTCAGTTGGAGAATTCTCATTTGACTTAGTTTATACTCCTGATACAAAAGAAACATTCTACTCTTTCAGGAGGAAAATAAAAGGGAAATACAAAGGATTCCTACAAAATGTATAAATTAAAATTGAAAATACATAGCATGGCTATAGAAAATGCTAGTTTGGCAGTACTAGTTTAATAGAAATATTATGCCCAGGAATACATTGTGATTACATGCGATTAAGGTAATCTTCCTAAAATTAGACAGACAGACAGAGATGTACCATTGTTATCTCCTGCAGCTGCCTGCCTACCAGATTTGTGACATTTGGGGGTATCTTTTCAGAACAGCATACAGAGTTTTAGCTGCATGATTCTCAGAAACATCAACAGAAGCCGATCGATTAAATCCCACGCTTGCCCTCACTTTGAAAAATTTTCCCCTAAGCATCCTGTCTGTTGGGCTTTTGGAAAGGACTTCACTGTCTACATGTAGATAAATGCAGAAAATATTCAATCTGTATTAAAATTTAAATTAAATTAAAATAGAATAAGACTAAAATAAAATAAAGTAAAATAAAATAAAAATAAAAATCAGCATTTGCACTTGTTCTCTGCTCCCTTGATTGCTGCCCTGGTACTGTGAATGCATTCCAAGCTATGTTACATCCATCAGGGACAGTACAGATGGACATTTTGCCTGTCCAACCTGACTCAACCGCTTGAAGATTCATCAGAGAGAATCTGTTGGCAATTGCAAATGGATCCAATCCAGAGCCAGCAGATTTTGTCTCTCTAGAGGAAAGCAGGACTGTAAAGGGCAGACTATACTGGCAAAAATATTTACTTTTGTATTTCATCACTTCAAATTTATAATGGGACAAAACGCCTTTAAAAATTCACCTTTTTAATAGGATACTAACAGAGATTTTCAGTGCAATTCATTTGCTGGCAAGTGAGACGCTTGAGAGCAGGAAACATTTTTAGCTAAAAAAAAAAAAAAAGGAAAGAAGAAAATAAAAGAAAAAGCAATCAGCAGAGTGACATATACTTTATTAGTCCTCTACAAAATCACTTCCTCCCTTTTCTCCCTTTGATATTTCTTGTCTTTCTGTGTGCTCTCCTTGTTACATTACGTCCCTCATTTTAGGCATTTTAATCCCTCCAAAGGGATGCATCCCAGTGGCACAGACAGTTGTAAGGCACAATTCTCAGCTACACCATGGCTCTTTTATGGTGCTGCAGCAGCGAAAAGCAGCCTTATAGCCCATGGAACTGGCCACTGTGGAATATCTTCCCTGCTATGAACAAAACGGGGTTTCGGGAAGTGAGTAAAGTCAGCACATTGGCTATATAATGGCCTCTGTCACATCTCCCAGTGCAAAGACCCCATGCCTAGGGTAAGCATGGGGAGTGAAGAAAGAAGAGCTTGCTTGGAGTCTTATCATGCCTTGAGAGAAAAATTCCACAAAATTCAGGTTGTGAGAAAAAAAATCAGATTACTCAAAAACCCTAAAGGTACCTTTGGTCCTGAATGAGAGATGATGAAATTAGGCGAATTGGTCATTTATTACCTCTTGAAGAAATGTAGACAGGTCCTCAAAGGTTTTTTCCGGGCTAACTATGGATATGTGGGATTTTCTTCCTTTGCACTTGCAGAACTGCTAAAGGTAAGTATTCTTGTGTCTTCTCATATTCAGCAGCTGGGGGGGGGGGGTTATCTATTTTTGTATTTACAAGTGAAAGGCTTGTTTACAGCATAGACAAAAAGACTTCTTTATGTTTTCTATTTTTTATAATCGAATCTTTAGATGATCACCACAACCTCTTTCTAGATTCAATTAGGATGTGTCTTTTTTTTTCTAGGCCTTGACTGGTCAGTTGTTAAACAACACTGGAGTTGATCAGAACATTTTTCTTCCCAGGTTCCATATGTGCCATACGTTTGCTTCATCTCATCTGTGCTTCATCTACCATGAGTACCATTGACATTTGTACAAAATGTGCTCTCAGTTTCCTTCTTGCTCACCTTAAGAAGCACAGTCTGCATTCCTTTGTAGGGGTGCGACTGATGAAGCCATGCAGAAAGTGTAGAATCACAACAACCTTTCTGCTGCTTCTGCTCTCCACTAATGCCCTCATTGAAACAGTGAGTCATCCCTCAGCTATGCCACTCCTTTTGGGCAGGCTAAATAATCTTGATGGGAATGCTCACAGCCACATAAAGTACACCATTGAGTGCTCAATAACAGGCACACTTTACTGCATGTTGTCAGTAGACTCCGTGTATGTAATTTATTCCTCTGAAAAAAACCTTACTCTGAAAACATAACTAACTACAACACAATTTCTCAGGAATTGCTCTCTTACGAAGGTGTGGACCGCATCTTTACCACATTAATGGCTGCTGGCAAGCCAGGTGGATTTCTCAGACATGAAATGGAGGGGAACTTCAGGCTCATCTGGCTTGGTGCTGAGCACCAGCCACAAGATGTTGCATGTTCTCAAGCCCCACCCATTTCAATTGAGTCGAAAACCCCTATTTCTCATCACTGTCTTCCTCTTAGTAAGAAGGTTCCTATTAGCTCCAGAGAATTTTTGAACCAGTAGTCCTTAACTAACAGAAACCAAAAACCAGAAGGGTTAAAGTGATGTTCAGTAACATTGTGACTCCTGCATTCTCAGCCCTGATCAGCCCTTGAAGGAAAGGTAAGGCAGCTTTAGGGCGGCTATGACTTATACTCTACACACAGTATTTCATACCTTTGAAACGCTTCTTTGTGAAAGTGAGTGGTTTTTCTCCTTTTACATTTTCAGCTTTTTTGTATTCTGGAGACTAAAAAGGAAACAATACAGACCATTTGCAGCTTCTAAGAATTTACTGCTGTGCTTTCCTACTTCTCTTACACCCTCCAAGAGTACCTTCAGTAATTTGTTTTCAACTCTGTTTGCTTTAGCTCACTATATAAATTAAACCGAAAAAGTGATATTGCAAACATTAGTCGGTTCTACAGTGAGTGCCCAGTACATTTCCTAATTGGAGACTTCGTGTTCCTTTAGAAAAAAAAAAAATCATGTGCAAATGTAAGCTTTAACTGTATAAATATACATATATATGTATGTAAATATGTATGTGTGAATGTCACAACTGTTAATATTATTTTTTTATTATTTTCTTACTTCATTATTTATTGTCTGTAGTTATTTCTTCTTTTGTTTTTGCTTTTTCCTGCTCTTTCCTCCAGAAAAAAAGTCATGTCACTTACTGTTAGAAAACATAGCTTTGAAATCTATTTTCTTCACTTTTTAATCCTACTTTAATCCTTTGGAGCTATAAACCAAGGAAAATGCCTATTTTCTACTGTATATATTTACAGCTTCTATTCTAAATAACTTTAGTGCTTTAGGATTTGCAATCACCATAATTTCCTGTATGGAGGAAAAAAGAAAATCAAACTTTTAAACCCCACAGGGAACAATTCAGCTCCACTGGGTTCTTTAATGTAGGATCCATATAAAAGCAATCAGAGCTGTTCTTTCTCCACTCCAGCTATTTGGCTCCCTTCTGCCATTGTCTGGCATATTCTTACCTTCGGTTCTCAGGCACAGATGCATCTAATAACTAAAGGTACTGAGCCAGTTATTAAATTCAGAATCATGATCCTCCAAATATATGCAAAGGGTGGACAAGCTTAGAGTTGTATTCCAAAGATGATAATTCTGTAATACATGTGCATGCAAGAATGTGCCTTGCACAATCTTTAGCTCTGTTATAAAGAAAATTGTTGATGGAATATATATAAAAAGTGACCATGATCTCATAAACAAGTTTCATTATACGAGCTTCAGAGATACAACTATTCATGCCCCTATCTCTCTGTTCGTTACTTTTATGCACAGTGAGTAAAATGTACACAAGAAGAATAAAGAACAGAGATGAAAAGGCTCATTAAGTCATCGTATTTTTGTGTCATTACAGCATTGTTCTGTGTATGTTCTCATTCTTCCTAGGAGAATAAAAAGAGAAATATTTCCTAATGTATGATTTCATAATGACTATGTTGGGTATGAGCTGTGGGATATTTCATCTCAGGTTTATCTGGTCAAAAAGTGGCCATGGTCACGAAACATCTTGAAAGTTAATTCATTAATGCATAGGCCTAAAGCTACAGAAGTATTCACTTAGTAATTCTTGTTGGACTCAAAGAAAGCATAGTTCTGACACAGCATTCAAAACCAGTCTTTAAAGGAAGAAAGACTGGAACGGACTACCATCCCTGGAGGGGTTCAAGGCCAGGCTGGATGAGGCTTTGAGCAACCTGAGTGTCCTTGCCCATGGCAGGGGGGTTTAACTCTATGATCTTTAAGGTCCTTTCCAACTCTAACCGTTCTCTGATTCTACGATATTGGTTATTAAATTTAGTTCCTTAGTGTCATATGTAGTCATAAATTTATTACTCTGGAAGCTTCTTTTTTAGAGTGTGTTAAATCCTTCTATTCCCAAAGATGGCTTTTTACCTGGCGTGGTCCTATCTGGGGCATATATTGTCCTTCAAAGTAGGGACTTGTCCTCTATGTTTAACCTCTAAAATGTTTGTAACAGTCATTTGTTGATCTGCTGGCTAGCTCTTTTCCATTTTTTTCAGCTTGCCAGTCCTCTATGGTTTTGAACTGGAACATTGAACACTTGTACAGAAATTTGAAGCCTATCAACAGCAAACTTGTTGTTTTTAGTTGCCTGTCATGGACTGCTGAGAACAGCTCCCTCAGGGCTAAACAAACTAAGCAACTTTACTTCTTGCTCATGTAAAATATGTAATATATCACTCTTGATCATCACAGTCACCCTCTTCTACACCTGCAACCATTCAAAGTCAAGGTTATGTAGTTCCAATTTCTTTCGTGATTCTGAAATGAGAGTGATGATGGTTGGTAGGTGTGGAAAAACATCTCTGCTGCTTCTAGATAATAGCTAAGAGTCATCAAATATAAACAAATACAAGAGAAGTAAGATCCATCATTTGATGGAATGTTGACAAAATCAAAATTCTGTGACTAAATACTGTGATTCACACAATTATAGTGCAAACTCTTAAGAACACAACGAGGAAGGCCTCCTTTTCAAGAAGGAAACCTAACAAACTGTATGAGAAACCAAGGTAATTGACTTTATCTGAGCAACAGGTCGTTTTAGTAGAGAATTGTGTTTTGCTTTTCATGTTTTAAACAAAATTTCTCAAGTTGGGAATAACAGCAAGAATAGCAGAGTGGAGCAAAGCCAATGAACTCTTGTGTGGATTCTCTAATAGCTAATGCAAGTTGGTTTGGGTCAGCATGCAAAATTGTATTGAAGTTTCCATGTATATAATATTTCTTTCTTCATTAAACAGCTATAATTTTTTGTGATTGTCGGAAGAGTTTAATGTTGCATTATTTTTCACATTTTTCTTAGATTTGGGTGCAAAACACAGAAAGGGACATATGTAAATGTACACGCACGCATCAAAACAGTGTATACTCCATATTCTCAGGAAACTATCATAAAAATATATAATTTTGAACAAATGAGAATAAAGTAGCTTTAACATTTAGAAAATACTATTAAAACAATTTTTTTAGTTTCCTAATCTAAACAAGAGTTAGAAATTTAAAATGAAAATGCCCCAAATGAACATACACTATAACCTGAAAACCTTTATTTTAGGGTTCATAACACACCAGTTTATTTTGGCTTCATTCTTTTAGCACATGCTGTCATGCTTTTGGGTTTCGGCTGGTAACAGAAAAACAACACAATGTGATGAGAAAATGCTATAAAAGGAGTATTAGGAAATTGGCTGAAAGCACCGAGTCCTTGAAAACCCATAAGAAAGCTTATTCTTTTGGCCATACTAATGTCAAGAACAAAGTTACAGTGATATTTGGAGACCAGTTCTCAGCTGGCATCAATTGGCATAGCTGCACAATAGAGCTATTCTGGATGGAACTTTGCTGATTTCCATCTGTAAGGGATTTGGTTTTAATCTGCTGATACTGACTACCATTATAGTCTTCTCTAACTGACTCAAAATAAAAGACCTACTCTTTTCCTTTGGGTAATTCAGAATGATTCCCTAATGTTTATGTCAAGTATTAAATGACTAACACCATAGAGAGAGTGGTTCTGGCTTCACTGATCTTAAACTCTCCAATATCTGTGGGAATCATGAAACTGAGTGAGGATAACTGATTAAAATGTGATGCTTTCCAGCATTTCCTTTCCGTAACCTTGTCATAAACAAAATTTTTATTTCTATTCATCTACCACTTCATAGCTCAGAAAATACAACACTTTATTTTCTTGTTTTAACAGTTACTTGTGTATTACCCTTTAGATATATTTATTTATTTTATTATAAATCCTCTCTTTGCTTCTAGCCTTTATTTCTTTTCCTTTATATTTACCAGTAGGGAGACTTAGATAGGCTCAGTTTTCTTAATCCTCTTTATAAATTTAAAAAACCCAATTAAGTCTGCACAAAGTCTTGTTTTTCTGATGGAAAAGAAAATCAGGCTTCCTGCAACATAATAATGCTTTGCACTTCTATAAACCCTTTTATCTGAGGTTCTCAACTAACTGTAAAACATGCATTCATTAATTAAGCCTTGAAAGAGCCATGAGACAAAACATTACGCCTAGACTGCACACAGGTAAACTGAGAAACAGAAATTCCATGTTTTACTGAAAGTAACCCAGATTGTCAGAATTAGGACCAGGACTCAGAAGTCCTAATTTCTAAACGGCAGTTTTCAGTTCCACATGAAGTCCAGTCCAGTATTGACTATTTTAATACACACAATTCAAGGTTTCTTCTAGAGTTAACAACAACAATGACAAACCTTATTATCCAGCTTCCTTTTTTTCAATGAAAAGACCAGAATGCACGTTCTCAGTAGTTATAAACTGTTGTCATTCAACTTTAGCTTACTGAGATCTGACAGTGTCCTAAGTAAGATAAGCCTGTCCTTAAGAGAGTCCACATACATGATGGACAACAGCAGTACTAAGAAGAGCATGACCTTGTATAGTGACTGCTGAAAACTCCATAGCTATGCCTCCCACAGATATCCTGAAAACAGAATACAAGAAAAAAATGTACTGGCCATCTAAGAATAATGGTGAAACACAAAGTGAATTACATCTTTTAATAAATAGGCATAACTTTGTAGTAGCATCAGGAGAGAGAGAATGAGGAGAATTAAGGTTTACTCCTCTAAGAGAACATGAAAGAGACAAAAGCAAAAAAAAGGTACTTGCTCATGTTCATGGCCACTGTTTCCTTCTGATGGTATAAACCACGGAGAAGCAACTGCAGTTTTTATATTAAAGTAAGAACAAAATTCATCCGACAGATGTTATTTCAACATCGTGCTATAGATGGTTCAAGGGAACACAGCTTCATAGTATAGTTGATCTAAGGGAACACACTTTCAGGATATTACTAAAGGAACAATAAGATTTGTTTCATGTGCAGCTTCTTTATATTCACTCCAAGGGATACTTACAGTAGGATTCAAAAGAGTATTTATACATTTTCTTATTTTTAACTGTGGATTGAAGTCTGTAGCCTTTAGGATATGAAGTTAAGATTTTAAATTTAGAACTGATTTCACTACAGTTTTGGAAGGTTTTAATTCATTGGTAGCAGGATTTACTTCATCCAACCACAGATGTCTGGAAGTTAGGCATCCAAATTATTCAGTCTCAAAACCTTCAGAGTCCAATAGAGAAACAGGTACTTTAAGGAGGAACTGTACTTAAACAGTTGCTTCTGTCTGAAAGTACCTATTTCTCAACACTGAGTGAAAAAGAAGCCTTGTTTGGTTAGCTCTGCCATACACAGCCAAATTAAAAACAGTTTAAGGAAGATAAACCTCAGCCTCAACTGGTTTCCATAACAGACATTTCTGTGCGCACATGGCGGCCAGCCTTTGCTGGTAGAATGAAAATTCCTCCATCCCACAGACGTGCTGAGGATAATCCACTTCTATGCAGAGGGTCTTAATTGAATCTTCTCATCCAAAATGAGGAACCGATTAACAATCTAAAAGACAAACAACACCACAAAAAGACAGAGCTCGTGATAGTTAAGAAGGAGGAACAGAAAATAAAAGAATTCATAAATAAGTCTTCAGAAAGGTATATTTCAACAAATTCAGATAATTGGTTAACAATATGTCACGAAAGAAAAGTAGTGGGGAGGCAGTACTTCTTTAAATAAGCAATATTAAAAGAAAAAAGTTAGCCTAAATTGAAGGAAGAGTAGCAACTCTGGTAAGGGATAAGATTAGCTACATTAATATGCCTTTACTGATCTTAAATACATAACAGAAGAAAATGGAAATAAGAAATTTCAAAGCCATCTTATGTTGATCTCTATCTGTGCTATTGATGAAGATATGACAAACCCTCTCTCATTCTTTTCAACTTCACTTACGCTTTCCATATGAATCCTTTTCAGCTGATCCAAGCCAGCCCCTAGGAAAAACTGGTTTTATTCTTCTGTTCAATGAACAGGTTGATCCGATTCCCTGAGCAGCTGCACCATTATTAATAGCAATAGAAGGGACAGGGTAGAAATGTGAGGAAGGACTGCAGAACTTGGCTGCCTGTTTCATCAGTAGCATGGTCCTGTCTTGGCATGTGTTGCCCATACAGCTGCACTCTATAAAATCTATAAAGAGAATAGCATAAGAATATAAAGAAAAAAAATGAAAAAGGAACAATGCATAAAATGTAATCATGCTACAAAAGTTCCTAAAATATGCTAACACTAAAAGAGGGCCAAGAAAAGACCATGACCTTTCTGCAACAAAGAGAGTTAGTTCAACAAAACTCTATATAAAGTTGGGTTTTTTTTAGATATGCTGTTAGAGAGTACAGCTCCCCTCAGGAAAATTGATGTTATTAGGGCAGGTACTCACCCTAAAAGACTGAAAGTCAGAGGGCACTAGAAAAAGCATACTTATATGTATTTCCACATGTGTTCTGCTTTTATGTCGGTTGCACTTCACATCAGGATCTGTAAATGACTTTGAAGTAGTCTCAAGGTTACTAGAGGTTCCCTTCGAAAATTTGGGGATGATAGGACCAGAAAAATGGAACAGAGCAAACACTGCCCCCGTATTTAAAAAGGGAGAAGAGAGATGATAAATAGGTCATATATATGTCTGCTGGGTACATTATATAAATCCTCATTTGAAGTACATTTATCTAAAATGTATATGTGCATACTATGGGTGTGATATATTTGTTGTATATTGAAAAAAGTCTTTTAATAAGCTAATATTATATAAAAGTATATTTACATTTTTATTTATATTATAACCTAAAGAGACTGACGATTCAAGTGTCCGAATATTCTACTAATATTTTATTTGATTGATTTTTGAATTCTCTGTCATTTAATATTTAATAAGGTAAAGAAAAATCTGTTTTGTTTCAAGAGAACAAAATGTATGTGTGTGTGTATGTACATCTCACAACAGTAGAGAATTCACATCGTTCATGGACCAGTGACTGCCACAGTTTGCCAGTAATTAAAAGGTGTTT
This sequence comes from Pterocles orientalis, assembly GCA_011057875.1. Lineage (NCBI taxonomy): Eukaryota > Metazoa > Chordata > Aves > Pterocliformes > Pteroclidae > Pterocles > Pterocles orientalis. Next base: position 1,079,418 of record WKFP01015331.1, on the reverse strand, counting down.
GGCACATTTCTGTCAAAAAAACTTCCTTTTCATGAATTTTTAAGTAAATCAGTTTAAGCAACAAGTGACACATAAATAAAAAAAAAATATAATTCTGTAACCTTGGTGCACTGCCAAGATTATTCTCAGCTTTGAGGCATCTCTAAACAACGCAGTGAAACAGAAAATCCAGTGAGGATCTCCCAGAGAAGCAACAACTTCTAGGTTCAGAAGCTGGTTAGACCCATCAATGTGATGTTTTAATAATGGCTTCTTAGTAATCCTAGCTATGACACTGGCATAATGCTCTCTCATCATTTCTACCTTGTTTTTAATTTCCCGATTTCATCTCTGCACAGGATCATAACATTCCTTTCACTTGTATTGCCTTCCAGTGCTGTAGATCTACCTACTGCATTATACTACATTGCCTGGGGTAGATGTCCCTTAAGCAAATAAGGACAAAAAGCAATATTATTATTCACATCTACTCAGGAGAAAATCAAGGCCCAGACAGAGGGCAGTATTTTTCTGTCTTCTAAAAAAATCAACATCAGTCTTGGAAATGGAGGTTAAACAACACCTGAGTTTCAGTCTAAAGCAAAATAGCAACAAACTCTAGTTTTCCTCTTTGCCATTTTTCTGTGAGACAAAATTACTCCCATTTAGTGCCACTCTGATGTTGACCTTGGAGTTGAACCTGGCTCCTACAAAAGATCCCCTGAATCTTCCCCTTGTACATACCCTCAGCATGCACTTCTGCTTCATGCTTTGGCACTGATCTTTCTTTACTGATGTGTTGACTTGTCTTCTCTCATTTATTTGGATTTGGATCGTAACTTACTCCTCAAACCTGGATTATGTTGCCACTAAATTTGACCTCTTGCTCAGACTCTGACACATTTATGCAACGAAGTGTTGTAGATACACAGTGAGAGTGTGTTTTAAATTTCAGTAGCAATCCTACCAACACCCCCAGGTGCTGGATGAAAAGAGAGTGACTACGTCTGTCTTTTCTTTCTTTTTTTTTGTGATTTGAGAAAACAAAATCCCTGTGAAATTAGTAACTGGGATGACTGCTCTGTGTGTTTTCTCTCCCCATCCTTTCTTCCCTACCCCCTTCACGCTTTTCCCTATTTTCTTTTCCTTTTTTTTTTTTAATGCAATCTGTTGTTTTCTTTTACTTCTAGAGATAACTATGGTAAATAAATACAGATTTAATCTTCAAATCCCACATCAAGAGAAAATGCACGGTCCAGGTGAATGGGGGAAAGGTAGACAAGAAAGGGAGTGGGAAATACGAAGAAAAGAAAAATGACTCTGCTGATCAAATCTTTCATTTCCAAACATAAATAATTAGAGTGATGGTCAGTGGGGAGATTTTGGCAATTTACAGTGGTGTAGCAGCAAGTTCCTATCAGTAAGATTTGATATTCAGGGCAAGCCAGAGAACTACAGGTCCTGAAGTGTTGCCTATAATCTTTATTTCATTTTTAGATGTTATGCTGTAATAAAATGTAAAAAGGGAATATATAAAAAGTTATAGAGGTGGGAAAAAACATGGTTTGAAGTTGTATGGCATTTCTTGACAGGGCATGTTCCTAAGGATATGCAGAGAATAACAAATGCTATTTGAAATAAGTACAATAGAGATCTGAAACTAGATTGAAAACCCAAGTCAATTTTCCTGAGTGTCATTTGATTAGCTTTCTTATATAGAACTGAAGCTTAAACAATGCTGGGGATTCAGAGCGGAGAGGTGCTTGGGAACGCAGTGAGAAATGGGTTACTCCTACCAATTTCATTTCTGTAGCTTTACAACATTATCATTGCACATTGTTTCAGTGTTTTTGCAATAATCCATAAATGAAGCAATGTCAGAGGGAATTTGATTGATAGCTGGGAAAACACAAAAACTGTGAAAGTTATTTCGTCGCTCTCTCTCTGCCTGTCACTGCCTTCTGGGCAAGAGATGTTACCAGCAGCAGTATAAAATAGCTAGAGTGTATTGCCTAGCTGTGTATAAGGGAAAACAATGATGCGTTTGTGGATATTGCTTTGGACAAACAAAAGGTGACAAATATGCATGTAACATATTTGACCTGTGGATTGGTTTGAGTGGTTTACGTTGGTGGTGCTTTTTTTTTTTTTTTCCCCACCAGATATTGCTTGCTTTTCATCTCTGAATTTAGCAAAAGGGGCAACAGCTGTCTTGCAACAAAATTAACCTTGAACTTGGTTTTCACCTTTGGGGAACTCTAGATTGAAAATGAGCACACAGATAGCATTTTAATCTGAATCTAAAATAGAGCTCAGATCTGAGCTTTGCACGTTTATACGTACATGTATCTCTCTCCCCAATGGATTGGGATACACAAAAAATTAATACCGATACTAAAATATGCTCTTTCCTGTTTCACCATTTCTCTCTTCTTATTATTACTATTTTAATGTTCAAACCCTCTAACTCTTCTTCAAAGTTAGATTACTTTAAATGAGCAAATTTGTTGGGAATTGATGGGGTTTTGTTTGGTTGTTGACTGGTTTCTTTAACCCATAGAAGAACATCTTCTTTAAAGTTCTGGCAAGGAAATACTTGCAGAGCCTGTGTTACGTGTAAGAATTAACATCCGGAAACTCAATGGAAATAGTAATGGAGATGGTTCTAAGAGGGCCAGAGAGACTCTACCTTTCCTTTGGGGATACTGCACTTCGAATCCTGCACAGGTTGTCTTTGAAACAAGAACATTTCTCATTGCTTTTGGAAAAAAAAAATGCTACCTTAAGAGGTGTTTTATATTACTAAAATTTTTTCTCCCTTTTTGTTTTCTCTCTCAGTTCTCTATCAATCTGTCTCTCCACTTAACTTTATAGTACTGGATTGCTAAACAACCTCTGTTTGAAAAGTATATGAATTCTCAGCAAAGATCCTAAACCATGTACTCTGAAAGTAATGCAATGTACTTAACTTGTGATCGTGAGAAGTGATACAGGATGCACAACTAATAATTGTTCCTCTTTGAGTTGATCCACTTATGTTCTACTGTTTGTGTATACCATGGCCTCCTCTAATGGATGTTAATAAAAATTTCAATTCATAGTGTGTGTTATGGCACATATTGTGTTTGAGTACCGAATGATGACAAACTTGGTGGGCTTCCATAGCAAATATTGCCCATGGGGAAAAGTTGCTTCTGAGGCTGTGGTAATCTGTCTCAAACACGATTTGCTTTCCTTTTCTTTAGGATTTATTGTATTTTATCACGTATTATATATTTTATTCACAGAGATATTTCTAGGGATAAGGACTTCAGTACATAACAACAGCTCCCTTGAGTGGGAGATTTCAGGGCGACCTGCCAGCTCTTCTTGCTGCAGATGTCAGGCCATCTGGCTGCCATCTCTGGGGCAGGACACATCAAGGGAGTTGGCTGGCGCATCTCCCCAGCAGGAGTTACTTGGTAGAGGTGGATAGGGGAGGGGAGTGTGTGAGGAAAAGATAGAGCTAGCTGCCGTCATGGGAAGTTTGTGAGTGCGACTGTTTTTATGTATATATGCATGTAAATAGATAGGAAGATGGGTGCTGAGACACGTTACTTCCAGTAAAGATTATTCAGGGTTAAAACTGGGCTTGGATAACTTGGATGTGAAAGACGTCTCCTTCATAGTATTCAATATTTCTAACATTTCTCTTTCACTCTTTTTTTTTTCTTTTAATTGCTTCTTATGACAAGGCGGATAATGTGTGCAAGTGTGATGTATGAATTCTAGCATGTTTCATGAAAGTGTTGTATCACTAGATGTGTTTGAGTGGACAGCCATCTGTTGTCAAGAGAGGTACAAATCTTTACCTAACCTGGAACACTAGATAATAATTAACTTTGGTAATCTTCCATCCAAAGACAGAAGTACCTCGGAACAAGAGGATGCTGCAACCTTGGGAATCGGACCTTTCTGTTTTTTCTACAAGGATGAGGATTGGATACAATGGATATTCCTAAACAGAGGCGAAAACCAAAGACATAATTTTATGAAAAGAGAGATGGCCACCAAAAATTGAATCTTTGATGTGGGAAGCTGACTAGAGTGTGCTGCAGGAATTAAAAAAATAAAATAAAAAAAAAAAGAAAAACCCCAAAATATGGTTAGGAAGGGACGGGAAAGTGATGGTATAGGATGATTTCAGAGAAGACCTTAGCAAACTTCAAGCACTGTCACATGTTGTGAAGTTTCTGAAGAGTGGCATATGAACCCTGTGCTGAGGCACACAGGCCTAGGAGAGGACAGATGTGCATGGCACAGACCTCAAGAATGACAGAGGTCAAACCGATAACTCCATATAAAAATTTAAGGCTTTTACTCATAGAAGACCTAAGTCTGAATCTTGGTACTGAATATAGACATTGCTCCCTAAGGAATTCTTCTGCAGGCAAGTAGGTGGCAGGAGGATGGAATAGCTATTTTCGTCATAGCTGTCAAGCTGTTTATTCCGAAATGAGCTGCTGCCCTAATTTAAGTTGATTTTTCAATGGGAATGATTGTATGGAACGTGCTTACTTTTCCTGGTATTGAAATGCTGATGTCATCACAAAGCTATAGCCTCAGTGTGTTCTTCAAGAACCGATATTGTCTAATGAACTTTGGGAATGCATGACTTGGGCGTGCCCCCTTGGTGATTAGGATAGGCTCATGACTTTTTCCCCTCTGACACTGTTTGACTTCCTCATCAGCAGTGGGGAGGGACAGATAATCCAATCTCCTGGAGTGCTGTCATTGCACTCAGGTAGACAACAAGGTTAAGATCAGAATTTGCTGTAAGATTTTCCCATGGAAATCTCTCCTGCATGGAATAAATGGAGAAAACAGGAAGACAGCCCTGAGAGGGATTCCTGCAGTCAGAACCTTCTGACTCAGGCCAGTCCTTTGTTCCCACAGTCAGCTGTGTTATCAGGCAATTTTATTTCTCAGATATATATCTCTTAGGTAAACTTTCTAATAGGGCTATTCAGCCAAAGGACCTGATTGGATTTCAGGTATTGTGTGTTAGTCAAAAGGAGGGAAAATAATGTTTTAAGATGTTGCATGAGTAATGAACTTGGCCTCAAATACCGAGAGTGGACAACAAACTTTACACTTTCCACTAAAGGCAATAGAAATTACAAGTATACGTTGGTCAACAGGATACTTGAGGTTTTTTTTTTATAATTTAAATGTTGTTCCTATGCAATCACTCAAGCAGGATTTGGGGGTCTTTGTTTTCCCACATTTATTTTATAATGCCATTGAAAAGTTTATCTTCTTCTCTCTTCTCTTCTTCTCTTTTTTACTTTCCTCTTTTCATCCTTTCCTCTGTTTTTTTTTTCTATGTTTTCTCTCTTTAAAATTTTCTGCCCTTGTTTAAAATACAGCAAACCACAAATGATAGCTAGACTTAGTCAAGTGTGCTTTAAGACCATGAGGCACTATCAGTAAATGCAATCTGTCCTCTGTAGACCTAATATCCGTGGAGATGAAACAGAATGTTGTTTACTGAATCAACACTAACCACAGCATGGTCTGCATGGGGGAACCAGGCACACATTATTGCAGAGGCTAAAGAGCGTAAAACCACTGATCCTGCAGTTACAGGGTCATAAAATCCTGCTTTCTATGTGAAAAGCATTTAATAGTGGACATTTTTAATACCTCCTCTCTGGGAGACACAAAATACAAGGGACCTTGAATAATTACTTGTTATAAAATATTGGGAGTAAACTTCTGTCAACAAAGCAGATGGTCCTCCCCCTCCCCCTGACACCCCCTGAATCCTCCAGCCTTGAACGTACAAAGTGTGTTCTGACAATTTGACAGTTGATAAGGAAAAGACATTTACCATTAACTCTAAATGGAAACAAGGAGCACAAAACGAGAATACGGCCCATCGATGAACATAAGTGTGAGTTCCAGCCAGCTGATCTCGGTTGTGCTTTGTGAAACGGGACTGTTTTGGCTGTCCCTGTGTGTGCCATTTTTGATGGTAATAAATAGAGCTTAACTGAATAATATTTCAAATGGGCTGCAAGCTGCAGTTTTGTTTGAAGTTTTGGTTGCTTTTAGTGCCGGGCAAAGGGATAATCTCTCTGCAATCTTCACATCTATTTGTTGAGTTTGTACAGCACTTTTTGGATTTGTGTCTGGTACAGAAGAGGGTTATCATTTGCCTTTATTGTAATGAAGCACCTGGGGTTGGAGATTGTGCCTGTAAGGGTAGGATTATTCTTTCAACATTTACAAACAGAACAATTCGTTTAAGTTTAACTGAAGATTGGATTTATGATGTGTGACAGGAGAGAAACCCAGTGCCCCTACTGGCTCAGCATTTTTAGTGTTTACATCATTGTTTCTGTGGATTTACTAAAATAATTTTAAATTTAAAAAGAACATTTTCACAATTGCTAGACAAGGCTACACTGGTGCAAATGCAAGTCATAAGTGGGCATCAGATTTTTATATTAATCTCCGCCTATGAGACATATGAGGCAGTTACAATCACCTGTGATAATAAGCTTATATTCCAGAGTCTGCCCCTAACTAACTGAAATCCTCTTACGAATTCATTCCTATTCACCTGCCCCAATTCTGCCATCAGAAAACATTGCCCTTCCAAAACATAGCGAATAATTGTAAGAAATAAAAATCCATTCCTTTCTTCCCCTGTATTAGCTAGTGCCATGTTTCTTTTTCCTCATAGCATGGATTTATCCCATCTATGTAAATTCCATGGATGTGTTGGTGATAATGGTTACGTTTCTGAAGGCTGGCTGAGTCACTGTTCAGTCCAACCTATGGAGATGCACGATTTTAGAGTGGGGGATCACTGGTTCCATGTTTCTATGTTAATGACATTTCTATGTTCTATGTTAAAGACGATTCTCACCTTTCCTGGTTCCAGTGTGTTCAGTGTCATTACACGCTAGATAATCATTACTGAGTAAAAAGACCTGTGGATGTTAAGACAGTGCGTCCTAATTTTTCAGTAGATCTGCATTAACATGAACCTCTCCCTTTAAGATGTCTGTTTATGTTTCAGTAAGGAGTAAAGGAAAACCTCTGTTTGGTCCTGTTTTATGAGAACGTTGCATGAAACTGCAAGGGCAGTTCTGACTTCCTAAGACCTTTGAATCACTTGAGTTCTGACTCAGATTTCAGATCCTGTGTCTGTGGTTTGAGACTTTCTGCAGAACTTGAAAAAAGAGAAAGATGGATACTCTTTGATCTGTTGAATACCAATAGATTGGTATTCAAATGCCAAGTCAGAAAAAAAAAAAGGTGAATCCAAGATTCGTCTTTGATTTCTGAAGAATTACTCACGTGTAGCAGGATGTAATGGAGACAAAGATTTCATCCTTTGTATACTACAGCACAATAATGGAGCAGAAGTAAGGCCAGGACCTCAACTCCACTAACAGTAATGTTGCTATACCAATGCACAAAAGCCGAGACCCTTCCCTGTTGACTGCAGTGTATTGCCGTGATTTTAAGACTAACCATTTTTAGTAATTTGCATACATAGTAAAGCACAGTACTACAGGGATAGTATTTTGTAATTATGCTCTGCATAATGGAGCAATCCGGTCTGAATAATGTCAGATTGCAAATGGATGTAATCCTACATGAAGAGTTTCTTCAGTTGTGAATTACGTTACATTATATTGCAGAGACCCTTGAAACAGAGGGCTCAGTCTTTGAATAGGGGGGTTTTTGTGCTTTATTAACAGCTGCAACTGATTGGCAATGTGCATATTTCAATAGATATCTACTTACTCCATGTTGTCAGAGAAGAACTGAGACACTGTTGTAGAAAGATGACGAACACAAACCCACCAGTGACAGTATCACTTAAATGTAAGGTAGCTGTGGCTTGAATTATGGTCTGTTCTCCTTTTCTGTTCAGGAAAATCCAGAGCAGCACTTTGGAGTCAGTGGAGTTACAGCTATGTAAGAAGCACAAGGATTATGTCCACTATCGGCACTTCCGTTTTTCACTATTCAGAGGAGCAGTGAGGAATTTTTTCAGAGTACAAAAGAAATTATAAAAGAATGACAAAAGAAAGTAGAAAGAATGATATCTGCATAGGAATTCTTACAGAATAGCAGGTGGTAGCCTTGTGATTCATTTACAGTCCTTGAAGACATTTATCCTAGAAACTTGATGCTTAGCAACCTTGAATTGGCTGGGAGACATTTTTGGCCAGAATATAACTTAGGGACAAAGGCACTTAAAGTCTCTTGAGGACATTAAAACTAAATTATCCATTATTAGATCACACCTTTCTTCCTGAGATTTCTATGACTTTATCCGGGAATGTAGTGATAGGATGAGTGGTAACGGTTCATAAGCTGAAAGAGGGTAGATTTAGACTAGACATTAGGCATAATTTTTTCACTGTGAGTGTGGTAAGGCACTGGCAAGGGTTGCCCAGATAAGCTGTGGGTGCCCCATCCCTGGAGGTGTTCAAGGCCAGGCTGGATGAGGCTTTGAGCAACCTGGGCTAGTGAAGGGCGACCCTGCCCATGCCAGGGGGTTGAAAATACACTATCTTTTAAATCCTTTCCAACCCAAACCATTTTATGATTGTATGATTCCATGACAAATGAGGATGCAAAAGACTGTGTATTCTCAGCTATGTCAACCTTACACTACCAAGTGATCCCTTTGTCATATGGAGTCCCTACTTTGTCCCTCCACCTCATTCTCATGAATAAATTCTCATTCTCTGCTGCCTGAGCAGAATAAAGCTGCACTAAGGTTCTGTCTGTTTCTGCATAAAAGTTGTCTTATTTCTTCCTAACAAAAAATTCGATATAAAACAAGACATAAGGCAGGCAAGTAAGATTATTTGTAAAAATTGCAGCAGTGCCTAACATAGCAGTTGTCTCCACATGCACGTTTCTGTGCTTATAGACTGATAACAGAATGACTAAAATTCACCAAGTGCTTCTATAAACCTCTTTACCGAAACAGCAGTGCAGGAGCCTCCCAGGAACTGCAACACTACAGATGTGAAAGCTTAATCTGTCCCCATACCTGCCTGCAGCTAGACCACCACTGTAGGTGGTGCTGTGGAAAGAGCCTATTGGCAGTCAGGTCTCTACAGGGGGAATAAGTAACAGAAAACTACTATGCTTCACTCCCCTGCTCCCAACACCTCTCACAAGCAGTTTTTAAGGCTGCTGAAATGCCCAAAATAATAATTAAAAAATCTTCTTTCTACCTCCCAGCCCCTTTCAAGAAGGAAATTCATAATGGAACTATCTAGTTCTCAGTACTGATTTCAAATTTTCACAATGAAAATATTAAAGGAAAAACAAGGAGGAAAAAAAATAAAAAGAAAGGAAAAGATAAGAAAAAAGGAGAGAAAAAAATGAAAAGCTTTACAGGAAAAAAAAAAAGAAAAAAGAAAAGGCTGTATTTAAAAGAAAGGGGCAAACATTGTATCTGAGAGATTGTAACCATCTAAAAACTGTAGACAAAAGGAAGATACACAAGCAAGGGAAGATAGAATAACTATTCTAGGTCTTCAAGGAGACATAAAGATGTCATGATTAGATGTAATGGATTTAAACTGCAGCAGGGAAAAGAGGGTTAATACAGGAAATGAGGAAATTAGATACAGTAGAAGACTATTTTAATAAAGAACGGGGTTCTCTGCAGAATAAGAAAACACTGAAAATATCAGGTAGGTTTTTTTTTTTGTGGAAAGCTATGAATAACTTTTTTTTTTTTACTGTACCCTGCTAGGTTTTTAAAAATTTATATATATATTTCTTCCCACAGCAGCAAATCTTTTTGAACTACAATTACATATGGATAAATCCTAACCACACTTCCACATGAACATCAATTGGTTTCTGACTGGCTTCTGAAGAGGTTTTTTTCTAGAGACAGAATTAGCTTCTATCCTCCTCAGAAAGACTTCTGGCATTCCGGCAATGAATGGGCCAGATTTGTCTTGAATTAAGAAATTCCTTGCTGTGAAATCCACTCCCTGATGGAAAGGATTACCTATGAGCATATACTAGATTTTGCTGTAAAGATATTCTGATTTCATGTAGTACTCTTTGTCAGAAATCCCAAGAGCTGCCTAGAGAAATCACTTAGAGTGCTCAAAACCAAAAAAATGTATACGTAATTAACAGCATCTTCTTGGTTTTATTGTCTTTTGTTTACTGTCTTGTCTTGTTGTCTTTTTTTCTTAAAAAGAGAATGTGTTTTACATTAACTGGTCTTATACACAGTATAAACCCTTCACCACTGTGTACCAATTATCCTCCATTACTTGCTTTCCAATCTGACCTCTCATACATTGTTTCCTTCAGTGGTGGTTACTTGCGTCATGCCATAGTCTTATAAGGAAGTCCACAGGAACGAATTATTTGAACCTTCATTGAACTACATTGATTTGAATCATATTCTGTCCAGAAAACATTCATATGAAAATTTAAAAATTTATGATGTTTGCACTCTGATAGAGGCTTTTTATAGATAATAGTGTTCCTTGGTGTTGTGAAATCAGTTTGTCAATCACTGACATAATAAATTAATTGCAGTAGCAGGGGAACTGCGAAGAAATTTAAAAGCCACACCATTTTCCATCCTTCTCTCTTCACCAACACTGTCCAAAGAGCCAAGAATAAGATTTATAGTGTTTTTCTTATCTGTTTTTTAGAGGTATATCTGAAAAGCTTGTGAAGTATCTCAGAGCTAGACAAGCTGGTTGACAATCTGAAGAATGCTTTCGTCAGTCTTCACTTGATGTGTGCTTGATGTGTCCACAGGAGTGTCTGCTCGTGGTGCCTGAAATTCTTCAGATGAAATGCTAAAAGAAGAGAAAATGACTAATAAAATCAAGGCTTTGACTGGTCACAGATATGAGATAATTTATAGAATCATAGAATCATAGAATGATTAGGGTTGGAAGGGACCTTAAAGATCATCAAGTTCCAACCCCCCTGCCATGGGCAGGGACACCTCCCACTAGACCAGGTTGCCCAAAGCCACATCCAGCCTGGCCTTGAACACTTCCAGGGATGGGGCATCCACAACTTACCTGGGCAACCTGTTCCAGTGTCTCACCACCCTCATAGTGAAAAATTTCTTCCTAATGTCTAACCTAAATTTACCCTCTTTTAGCTTATACCCATTACCCCTTGTCCTCTCACTACACTCCCTGGTAAAGAGTTCCTCCCCATCTCTCCTGTAGGCCCCCTTCAGGTACTGGAAGGCTGCTATCAAGTCCCCTCAGAGCCTTCTCTTCTCCAGGCTGAACAACCCCAACTCTCTCAGCCTGTCCTCATAGGGGAGGTTCTCCAGCCCTCTGATTAATTTTGTGGTTCTCCTCTGGACTCTCTCCAACAGGTCCATGTCTTTTTTATGTTGGGAGCCCCACATCTGAACACAGTACTCCAGGTGGGGTCTCACGAGAGCAGAGTAGAGGGGGAGGATCACCTCCTTTGACCTGCTGCTAATGCTTCTTTTGATGCAGCCCAGGACACGGTTGGCTTTCTGTGCTGCAAGCGCACACTGCCGGCTCATGTTGAGCTTCTTATCCACCAATACCCCCAAGTCCTTCTCCTCAGAGCTGCTCTCTATCCATCCTCTGCCCAGCCTGTATTTGTGCTTGGGATTTCCTCGACCCACGTGCAGGATCTTGCACTTGGCCTTGTTAAATTTCATGAGGTTTGCATTGGCCCACCTCTCCAGCCTGTCAAGGTCCCTCTGGATGGCATCCCTTCCCTCCAGCGTGTCCACTACACCACATAGATTGGTGTCGTTGGCAAACTTGCTGAGGGTGCACTCCATCCCACTGTCCATGTCTCTAACAAAGATGTTAAACAACACTGGTCCCAGTACTGACCCCTGCGGAACACCACTGGTCACCGGTCTCCACTTGGACATTGAGCCGTTGACCACAACTCTTTGAGTGCGGCCGTCTAGCCAATTCCTTATCCAGCGAGTGGTCCTTCCCTCAAATCCATGTCCCACCAACTTAGAGACAAGGATGTCATGTGGGACTGTGTCAAAGGCTTTGCACAAGTCCAGGTAGATGATGTCAGTTGCCCTTCCTCTATCCACCAGCGCCGTGGCTCTGTCATAGAAGGCCACCAAATTCGTAAGGCACGATTTCCCTTTGGTAAAGCCATGTTGGTTGTCATCAATCACCTGCTTGTTTTACATGTGCCTTAGCATAGATTCTAGGAGGATTTGCTCCATGATCTTGCCAGGCACAGAGGTACAAGGTACAAATTACAAGGTACAAATTTGGCTTTGGTTATGTTTGAGATACTTGGATCTTCTGTTTTATGAAACCATGAAAGCCCAGGCAGACATGGTCATGAGGAGAGATCTCCATGTCTGAAAGACAGCATATCATGCAGTACAAGACTGTGGAAATGTCCTAAGGATCCCACTTCAAGTAGGAACAGAAGGAAATTAATCTCAATCCATGGATAAACACATTCTAGCACAGCTACATTTGGGAAGGATTAGACAACGGAATCGTTACCAAAAGTACAGATGTAAACAACCAAATGATGTTGTTCTCAGAAACCAAGCTTGGAGAACTTAGAAATTCTTGATGGCTCATAGTTCCTAGATAGTATTATGCATAACACAGTGTGCCACAGTCTCATGTAGTCTGTTTTCTGGTGCGTAAGTAAAACACTGTGTCATATACAAAATGTCAACCCTTATCTTGAATATCCTATACCCAATTATATCTAAGCTTCCAGAATGAAAATCTCTAATTAAAATGTTGAAAAACTTGGTTTATTGTTCATTGCCCAACTCCATGTCATACACTACGAGACCAAAAATTTTAATGCTCTCATAGGTTTATATTTTAGGAGATGACGAGAAGAAAAGCAAACAAACAAACAAAAGCCAGAATATCTGCGCATGACAAAGAATAGCAACTACTAATAACAAAATTTACTAACGATTATTTTCTCACCACTGGATGTGGCCAAGACACAAGGTAAAAAAGACGATATAAGACCTAATATGAAATACACAAAACTAACTTGGGCTGCAACTGTTCGTTTTTTCATAACACATACCAATAAAAGACACACTCAAACTTGAGATAAATGGTGCAAGTCTTGTCTTCAGTGAAATTTATCATGATTTGTAAAATAGTCAGAATCATAGTAATTTAGCAGAATGGATAACTCAGAATTGAAGTAATCCCATTTATTAGATTACAGCCTTAGAACCCTTAACACAGGCCCTAAAAGAGACCCAAAACCTATGCTTATATTTTAGAGTGGTTGATGTTGGGATGAACAGATTTAGGGACGTTTTCTTAAACTGTTTGACGTCTGTGTTAATTAATATACTTTATCAAAGAGCAGAGGCCAAACTCAGCAGAGTGTTTATGATCTTGTCTGCCCATTGTGGTGCTAGCACATACCCTGACCTTCTTCAACTTGGGCTCTCTAGTCAGATCCCAAGGCTGCTCTAAATGTTAAAATGAAGCACGAGACCAGCACTGTGAAATTTTTTGCTGTCCTGGTTTTAAGGTAGCCATTTTTCACAATGATGGGATATCAGGGAAGACATGGAGAGTGTTGGGGTAGACCTTTTACAGAAAGTTCTCTGAACCAAGTGTATTTATTGTACTCATCAGTCATAAAGTCATGTTCTTGGAGTGGCAGAGATGTCCTGGTTGGAGATAGCTGAACAAAGAATGTGTATATAAAATGGGAAAAGGCATGTATAAAAGAGACAGTAGTAACGCAAAATTTGTTATTGAGAGGGCAGTAAGACGCACAGTAATAGGAACAGTGACGATCAAAGACCTTCCCTCCATTTACAAGTTTGATTGAACCCCTACTAACTTTCATTTCCTAGACTTTCCCCTTCCACCTCTCCCTGCAAAAAAAAAAAAGAGAATTGATTTTACAAGATCAATTTCCAAGACCTACTTTTCAAAATTACTTTCATGGTCTTTAAATGTTGATAATGATCACTCGATACATGTGGGGTGCGATTTTCCTGTTTTGTTTGTTTGTTTTCTTGCTTTCTTTTTTTTTTTTTAGGATAGACGGGCTGGAAGATCTTTCCCTGGTTCATTCTTTGCTCATTTGTGTAAACCTTTTTTTCTGTAGCACCTTTCACTTGTTGATAAATGATGAGAACGAAAATATGCAGGTAGCTGGTCTGTTCTGAAAGAGCTCACCTTAACTCTATCTGTATCATTTCAAATTAAAGATATGTATGATTTTCCTAGATGGCTTCACAAGTTGAGGGCACATGGGAAATTTTTCCTGTTACTCTGAAGGCACAATATTGGTGATACGCTGTGCTGCATAGGAACAACCTTGTGCCTTCTTGCTGCTCTTGGGGAACTTGTTAGTAATGACATAATTAGGTGACCCTTTGACTGCAGTAAAAAGCGACACAAGTACAGATGATACAGTGAGGACATTACAGTATATATCACATGCTTAGTGCACACTGACCTAATTGATAAGAAGGCACAGATCCAGAAAGCAAAGAATGGGTTTCCAAAACATGAAGACCAGGTCTCAAGAGCTCCAAAGCTTCTCATATATTACTTAACCAATGTCTGGGTATGTATTATATAGGGGTAGTGCATTGTCATGAGATTTTGAGGTATATGTCTAAATAGTTCCCTAGAAATATTTGAAGATCTAAAACTTCAAAAGACATAAAACAAGGTTTGGGCATTATAGTGGTGCCTACATTCTGTTACACAACAAGGACAGGGACATGTTAAATTTAGATATCTCTTTTAGGCCAAAAATCTCTATGGGGAAAACCATACTCCAAGATACAAAATCAAACATAAATATTCAACAGAGAAGCTCAGATGCCTAACACAGGGTCAGATGAATGACCTTCCGGAGTTGCATGTTTTGCCTTTGGCTCAAAAGTCATACTAGGACAGGCTTAAAGAGCATTTAAACAGCTAGTCTAAAATAGTCTTGAGAAATTGAATAAAAATGGCTCAAAGCTTACAGAAAAACCCCAAATATTTATGTTGTGATTCATCGTCTTTATTTTTAGACATCTACACAGGACATCTACCTTTGAGCCATTCAGGTAAGCTATATTATAGTCTAGGGAGAGAAATAGTAATTCATCTGATATAATATTTTGAATATTTTCTTAAGGACAAGATGAATCATAACCTTGTTTCCCTCATTGACTGGGGTGACAAGATAAAATATATGTGGCTACTTCACTGTTGTCTACATTTAGCCAGATGAATCCAAGTCTTAATGACCAAGAGGAAGCTAACACTCTCTCTAATAGCTATTTGGAAGTGTCTACATTATCTGAATAGTCTTGATGAAATAAAAGTAGGCTAGTGACTAGATTTCCAAACCCTTAACCAAGTGACAGCTGGCTCCCTCAGGAAGGATGCTAAAATTTGACTGAAGATGGAGAATGAAAACCATCACTTTTCAGTAGGAGGCCTCTCTAGGTCATTTGTAAGGCAAGCTAAATTTATTTTCTTGAACACAGATTGCAGAATAAGATTCCAGTCTTCGAAGTTCATAACTTTTTGTTGAAAATATACATTTTTATGGTGAGTAACCATTTCTGAGTGACAGGAGGAAATTCATATTGAAATATGTAAAACATGTTTTGTGTTGATTGATTTTCAAGACCACTGAGTAGATTGCACAATTAGATTGACGTTAACAGATTTATTCCATTTCCATGATTCTGTCCAAGCTTTTCAAGCTGTGTTACATAAAACACACAAAAAAAAAAGCCCATCCAAACTAATTGAAATAACATTAGGCATAACACTAATGAAATGAAACATTAAGCATGAATTTAAGCAAATATTATTAAAATAAAAAATAAAACCCATTATGAAATAAAATTCTATCTAATCTTTCTACCCATCTAATCTATCCATCTAATTTATACATAACGCATGGAAGCAGATTTTCTTTCAGCGTGTTCTCACCAAAACCTGATTCTATTTGGAAGACATGCATGCATACTAATTGTAATATATGTTACAGATAGAAAAACTCATTCTTTCCAAAAAGTGGTAAGATTTTACATCTGTTTATTTACCACTAAGGTTATCAAACAGATGAAAGGCCATTTGCACTAAACTTACATTTTCAGATCACGTGTTCTATATAAATATGGGAAAATATATTTCTTTGGCCTATTATTCAAGAATCTTTATTCAGAAGTGCCCTGTCTGTCCTTGCTCTAAAGGGAGGGATTAGGGATCACAAGCTCAGGCAAATATTAACACTTTCTGGTCGTTTTTCACTTCACATGTCAGGCTGCCAGAGGAAGAAAAGGGGAAGAAAGCAATCATTTTAACTTGTGATTCCAAATTCTCAATTCATATACAGAGGGTCTTCGCACACTGCTTATTCAATTAGCAATCCCTAAGAAACAAATATTAGTATAGGAGCAGTGAGTGTTCACAATGATCTCAAAGTTTTTCTTTGCAAAAAACAACTACAATTCATATGAAGAAACAGAGTATTTTTCTAAAAAGAAAAAAAAAAGTCAGAAGAGAGAAAGAGATTTAATCAAAAAGAAGGCAACTGAGAAAATTGAAGATAAAATGAAAAAAAAGGAGGGAAAAGGAATTACAGAAGTAAGGGGAAGATGGGAAGTGGCACAAGAGAGAGAACAAGAGGAGAGAAAGTCAAGACTCCAAACTATAGGAAACACACAAGCTCATTGCAGGTGCTCACACAACAATTTATTTGCAACTATGCTATAATGCTGTTGCATTTGACAGCTACATTTCTCCATATTTATTGTGTAAACGATAAGCTTCCACATTCTCATTTCAGCTTCTGTTCCAAACACCATGATTTTCGTATATTTTGGATACTCAAGACATTCGACAGTACCAACTGAAGCTGCATATTTTCATCCCCTCTGAAAGTTTTATCAACACAGATGCCCATATGCAAAAGGACATCCAGAAACTTCTGCCTCACTCTCACATCCTTTACAGAAAAAAAATTGGACAAATTTGAGGTTATTTTACCATACACTGATATGCCAGTTTTTACAGGGGAAAGTTCCCTTCAAAAGGAAGTGAGCTTAATTGTGTAGCAGGTGAAATTTAAGACCATGGAAAGTAATCCAGTTCCTCTCTGACATGTTGACTGTGTCCCCCCAAACTCAAAGCAAAACAAAAAAGAAACACGTATTTATTCTCCCTTCTCTAAAACCATTCCAATTTATGCCAGAGTGAGCATACAATGAGTAATAAGAGAATTCATCCCCAAAATTCTTAACAGCTTCCTTCATCAAATTAATTAATAGCATCCAAGTGAATATTTCTATACCAATTTTTAAAAAATTGTTTTTGTATGACTTCTAAATGTTTAAAACTATTTAATGGGAACAAGTACAATGAAAAATTGATTACCACAGGTCATTATTGAATTTCATCTACACTCATTTATGGTTCCTGTTAAATACCAGAACACAGCAAAACTAAATCAAGCCAAGCCAATGACATGGGTTGTCCAATATAACCCTTTCATAGGAGGGACTAACAGCATAATTTTACTACCTTTTGCCATATTCAAACCTGGCAATTTTAATGGTATTGCTTTTCTCCCCTCTTGCAAATAATTTGAAGACAAAGTTCTCATGCAAGCCATGACGCCCCAAGGTATGTAAAGCCACAGCAAAACAGTGAAGTCTTTTGATGCAAATTGAGTTTTCTGTGAAAATTAATGAATCTGAGACAGATATACAGTACACAGCAAGATTCCCCCAAACTGAAAATAGAACAGCAATAAAAATGCCAAGAAGTGATAAGGCAGCAATAACACATGAGAGATTTTATGTATCACTTGGAAGAAAATAGTTACTGTAAATGAGTGGGTGTTCTTCTAGTGCTGTATTTTCCCTCCTTTTTTCCTTTTTTGTTTGTTTGTTTCATTTTCCTTGATTGCTGAAGAGAAACGCGTCTGCAAAATGATAGATTAATTAGAAGAAACATACAGCTCTATTTCCCATCACCACTCTCTCTTTAAAAAAGGAAATAACTTCATCTCTATAAGATCCCTTCCAAAGTCCTCATTACTACCGTGTGGTGGGCTTTGAAAGTCATTTACATAATAGCTAACAAAAATGTACTCAGCAATACACCGGGCCCACTAAACACGGGACATAATTACACTGGGAGAATGATATTCCACTGCCAGCTCCATTTTCAAGATACATTTATTTGCCCTGTACACAGCCCTGAACAACCAAACACACATTAACATACCGCGTAGGTGTGCACTATTGCTACCTACGGGATGGGGGAAGGGAAGAAATGCAACACACTATTCTTGGCATATATGTACCACCTGAATGGTATTTTTCATTATCTCCTGCACTGGGAACATTGTATTATTCCACTGGGAAGTCATAGCGAAGAGGATATAATTATCAGTAAAGTAATGGGGATCCTCTTGCTAATGGCCAGCCATTCAAATATCTCAATATAATCGCCTTGTCCAATCTCTCCCCATTGCCTACTCTTCTGGAGAAACTCATCATTTTTTCCACTTACTCCAGCATAATGAATTCATTTTGCATTTTCTTTGTGAGAAATTAAGAGGAATAGCAATGTAATGTGTTGACATTTGAAATGCAGCATAGAAAAGTTTAGACTGGTAATTTAGTTTAATCGCCCACTAGCAGGGAGAGGTTGCCTATTAAATTAGTTCTTGGTGCACAGGACATGTATTTCTCAATTCATCTTTCTTTCTTTTTTTTTTTTTTCTCTCATCCATGACTCAGTTTACTAGAAAGAAAACAGAAAAAAATCCCACTCACTTCAAGTATTTTAATCTATCTATTTCCCTTTATGGTCACTGATGTCGACGAAGAGGATGAGTGACGGATGAAAGTACTTAAACAACAAAACACATCTTCTTAAAAACTGTAGAAGTTACTATTAAAAGCCCCTTTAAGATAAGCCCACATAGAAGAGTACTGATCATTCATTGTTAAGAAAGGTCTCATGGTTCTCTTCCAAAGAGCCTGAGTTCATCCATTGCTTCCTGATGAAATTTCAACGTAAGCATTAACACTCTCTTCCTGCTTATGCTTATTTTGAAGTTTTAACGGGATGCAGCATTATCCTGTCCCAAGATCACTTACTTAAAAGTTGCTCTGAGTGGTAGAAAAACAGCTTCACATAGTATGTTTTTGAAGTGGATAGACTGAAAGTGCAGCTGGAAAAATCTTGGTGGTATTTTTTTAAAATTTGTTGGTCTAACATGGATATAAAGTATAAATGTAAGATATAAAATTGTGGTCATCTGTGTTTGGGATATAATTGCCGCATATAACTTGTCAAAAACACTGGTGATGGGCAGGTCATCGAGAAAGAGGACAGGAGAGTGAAATAGTAATTACTTTTCTACATCAAAACTTTTGGGTAACACATATTAATTGCCACAATTATTTCCTGGTATTTTCATAGTCTGGAAGTCTTTCAAGTGCTTTGCAACAGTAATACACTGTTATTTCCTTCAAGTGGGCAAAAGTATGTTTAATGTGATTCATAGTGAAAAGCTTGACATGGTAAACCTAATTTATTTTTATTTTGACATTATTTTTTCTCAATAAAAAAGAATTAATTATTTTAAAAATGCTTTTAGCCCTATTATTAATGAGAAAACAAAGTCTACAACAAGAGATATTATCTGTGGCTAAAAATGGCATAATTTAAAAAAAAATACAAAATAATCCTGTCAGATAGTATGGGTTGATTCTGGTATATTGTATTTTGAATGCTGTCATCACAGATCTTGACAGCAGAAAAATACTAAAGTAGAGAAACCAAGCTTTTTTCTTACCATTTACCTCAAGGAAATATTAGCAGAGATTTCTAGAGAAAATTAGAAGAATCTGGGTATGACCAAGGACTTTCATTACGTTATGTGATACGCTGTGTTAGGGACAGTCACAATCTCAGAACCTTTTTCAATGACAACTGTAATGGCTG
This sequence comes from Pterocles orientalis, assembly GCA_011057875.1. Lineage (NCBI taxonomy): Eukaryota > Metazoa > Chordata > Aves > Pterocliformes > Pteroclidae > Pterocles > Pterocles orientalis. Next base: position 1,059,421 of record WKFP01015331.1, on the reverse strand, counting down.
CCAGCATATCTGAAATGTATTTTTGCTCCTGACCAAATGACTGACCAGGACTATTATTTTGTCTCTCGAAAGAAATAGGACAAATTATCCTCACGTCGCCTTGTTTTAGTCTGGCAGAATATTCCACTGACTTTAAAAGAATTATTCCTGATTTACATGGGTGGGAAAAAAGATTCAACTTCCATGTTTTTATGAATTTCTTCCTCTGCTAGTTTTGCTTCTTAAGTAACTAAAGTTGTGTGCTGTGACTTACTGGCTTAAAACTCCCTGCAATTTCCCAGAAACATTACTGAGAGCTCAACACATACTATACTGGAGCAAGATGCCAACAGCAGGTCCTTAACAAAGCTGTTGATTTCTCAGAGAAAAATAGAGTTTTCTGCTTGAAAAGTCCTGCAATTTCCTCTTAGTTCCAAGAAGCCTGCTTTCTCCCTCTCCCTCCTTACACATACCTTGATATTTTTCTTCTCTCTCTTCTAGTTTCCAAGTCTCTGAAATGCAAGCAATTTTTTTTTCCTTTTTTTTTTTTTTTCCCTTGCTGAGGAGCTTTATGAGTATGCAGCCTGCTCACTGCTATTCCAACCTCCTGTACTTTGGCTCTGCAAAAGAGACACACTAATTTTCACATCAGAGCCTACCAGTTTGTAAACTTGTCTTACACCATTAATTTCAGGAACCTTCCTGTGTCTTTCAATGGGAAATTAGCAGTCAAATGTGTTTAGTTTGGGGAAACAGCAGCCGTACCACCGACAAGAGCGACAACTCATACGACTGTAAGTCGTTAAGAATAGAAATTCTTCAATTACGAACGCATACATTGTCAATGGCGACTGAAAGGAAGAGGCAAAAGGGAGAGGTGGAGGGGGAAAAGTAAAAGAGACAGAAAGTGCCACAATAGGCTCCAAAACTTTCTGCATTAGTCAAAACCTGTCAGCATTCAGCCTGCATTTCCGAATGACTATTGTTAAAAAAAGCAGACTGGTTCTATTGTTCATCGCCTAAAAAAAAAAAAAAAAAAGACCTGAAATTTTAAAGGCTATTTTTAAAGGATCCTATTTAAAGTTTTGGCAGAGCAGGGAATCTAATTATTATATGTCATTTCTAAATGTAAATGAGAAAGCAGTTAAAGAAAGAAAGAGAAAAATAATCCACAGCCTTTTGGGGTTTGAAAAGTCCCCCTGCTGCTGACTATATTGCTTTTTTATCCCTCCTTCCTCAGCATGTTTATGTCCCAGACTGCAGAAAGCACCCTTTCCCCACTGCGACCACACAGAGCCACTGGGAGCATGATGGGGTGTCCTGGTGAACTGAAAACAAGGAGGCAGAAGGTCCTATGAAGATGACAGTTGTGTTGAGACATCTGCTGATCATTGCCGCCTGTGCCTGGAAACTAAAACTAAAAAGAGTGACAAGGAAGGCATGAACACAGATGCCACCAGCTGCTTGGGGCAGGTTCAGCTGTTTACTCTAAAAAACTCCAAATACTTCAGGAAACTGAATCAGGAGAACTGTGTCCAGGGGTTACTGCAATATGAATTTTGGTAGCAGTGAGAGATGACTAGTAAAGGTGACGTAAGCCGCCTAGGGTGTAACAGGTTCATGGAGTGGGAAATTAAGTGATAGTAGCCCCCAGAGCAGTGATGGAGGATGGGTGCCCAGTTCTCATGGACTCCTTTAAAAATCTATACATTGTTTACTACCTCTTTTCTAAGGCTTTCTGCTTCACTGCTAAGAGCTATTTTATATTTTCCCCATCCCCTCTTCACACCTCTGGTCCATCATTGCTCTCCTCCTCATCTTCATCATGCCCACGGCTTTTTAAGCCTTTGTTGTGGCCTGTCTCAAACTGAGAAAAAACCTCTATGTTCTCATGGTCATGCTCTTCAAAAGAGATACAGAGGAAAAATGAGCTGGATTTGCGCCGTGGCTCTCAGCACCAGCCTTGTGCAGCGTTCCCCTCTCAGCCTTAGCTGGTTATTTCTTACCTCAGGATACATACGGAGGAACCCTAAGGCATCCCCCCCAGGTCAGGATGTAGAGTTACAGAAAGAAGGATAATGAGGAGCCATGAGCGACGGTGTTTTCTAGCACGCTGTTGTCATCCAGCTCTTGACGTCTCTATTTCGGCAGGCTGCTGAGTGCCGCCATCCCCTCTCCGTCAGGCTGCTTTGCTGGGCCAGGGCTCAGCACCCACACAGCAGGAGAGGTGCGGGTGGAAGGGGGAATCAATGAAAAGATATGAGGAGTCTTACAATTATTTGTTTGTTTTGGTTGTCTTGTTTGGGGTTTTTTTTTGCAGGGGCAAGGCTGTCTGCAATTTTTTATTTGCAGTTTGGAGCCTGGATTGTGACTGTGTCAGCCAGTTGTTACTGAATTAGCCTGCAGGAGAACTCACTGGGTGACTTTTTTTTTTAATTTTTTATTTTTGGTAGGTTTACCTAACTCTATGCCTTATAACATTCATTCTATAAATCAGTCTGTGTCTTATGCTGACTATGCTTTAATTCAGAAACTAAATCCTCTGGAGCTGCGTTGCTTTGGTGAGCTCTCCGTGGCACACATCAAGCCCTCCTCATTTACCAAAGTGGTGGTTGTCACATCCGGCCTCCTGTTCAAGAGCCTGGAATAGAAGAGGTGTTACCAGCCACGAGTGACATGTGCTAGCATACACGAAAGTCAATCTTCCTTCTGCCTATCTTGTACATACATTGAAACATGATTTGATGCATTAATCTCTAATTCTTTTAAATAGGGCTGTCAACCTGCTACAGCATATATATTCTTTCCAGGTTAAGAAAATAAATACGGCAGTTTTTACCAGCTCTTAAATGACTTAGTCACAGAAGTTTTTGATGGCTATTTTTATAGGTATAAATTAAATAAATCCCTGGGACTGTTCAGTCACAGAGGTGAAAAAGCACTAAATGACTGGCATTCCAGCTGCTAATCCACAGCTGTTAATGGCCACCCTCCAACTACCTGTTGGGTCTTTAACCCATGCTAATGATTAGTGCTGAACAGAAATTACTCGGGAGTGGGTACTGACCTGTTGGAGAGTAGTGTAGGGGAGAGGGACCTGGGGGTCCTGGTGGACAGCAGGATGACCATGAGCCAGCACTGTGCCCTCGTGCCCAAGAAGGCCAATGGCATCCTGGGGTGTATCAGAAGGGGGGCGGTCAGTAGGTCAAGAGAGGCTCTCCTCCCCCTCTACTCTGCCCCGGTGAGACCTCATCTGGAATACTGTGTCCAGTTCTGGGGCTCTCAGTTCAAGAGGACAGGGAGCTGCTGGAGAGAGTCCAGTGCAGAGCCACAAAGATGATGAAGGGAATGGAGCATCTCCCTTCTGAGGAAAGGCTGAGGGAGCTGGGTCTCTTTAGCTTGGAAAAAAGGAGACTGAGGGGTGACCTTATTAACGTTTATAAATATGTGAAGGGTGAGTGTCAGGAGGATGGAGCCAGGCTCTTCTCTGTGACATCCAGTGATAGGACAAGGGGCAATGGGTTCAAGTTGGAACATAGGAGGTTCCACTTGAATATGAGAAAAAACTTCTTTACAGTAAGGGTGACAGAGCACTGGAACAGGCTGCCCAGAGAGGTTGTGGAGTCTCCTTCTCTGGACACATTCAAAGCCCGCCTGGATGCGTTCCTGTGCGATCTGATCTAGGTGTTCCTGCTCCAGCAGGGGGATTGGACTAAGTGATCTTTCGAGGTCCCTTCCAATCCCTAACATTCTGTGATACTGTGATTCTGTGTACCAGTTGGGTCAAACTAAAATCAGACCAGGAAAACCTCTAACAACTGTGTAGACAAACACACTGTGTGCACGGAAACGTAATATTTGATTTACTGACATAGATACAGCCCAAGTGACCACTCACTAAGATGTTCTGACATCTCCTTTTGACCGGTGGTGAGAGGAAGGGATAGGTGGATAAATAGATATATAATTGTCTTAATGCACAATTTGCTCTTTTTTAAAACATTATTCAGTCATTTTTTCAGATTAATAAAGCTGGGGATAAATATTTATTTCTTATTTATTTCTAACTTGGCCATTACAGAAGGCAACTTCTCATCTTTTCTGAAACAGCAAAGACAGTTTATTCACTTGTTATTTTTAATGTTTTTATTACATCATAAGAATCCTAAGTCTTTGTCCCACTGAGATCCTAAGGGAAGACAACAAGACTGATCTTGTCCAGCCTTGAATATTCGAAGTGCTAAATAAAATGACTTTAGGAAAAGCCCCTTCCCCAATTACATCTGTTCATGGAGGAATTTTCCATTACAGCTCTGAAGCTGATGCAATTTTTATGCATTATAAGGCCACACTCTATCAATTTATTGCCCCTCAAATGAGTGCATTAATATTGATGGCAGCTAAACACATCGCAAACATGTTCTGCCCATTAATGCCCTGGAATAGAGTCATTATCCCATTTTATTCCCACTGCAATGGTGAGACTGATGAGTGTAGAGAAGGATCTGAAACAATAAAAACTGGAAACAATATCTTCAGAGATCAGGGCTCATATCCACTAGTAGCAGTTCAGATCTGCTAAAGGTTCACAGTCCATTACTTGTCCCTGACATCTTGAGACTCACAGATGTAAAGAATAATTCACACAAAATAAATCTGAGGACTGCAGTGGTCGCATTTATGGGTATACACACTTCCTGACCTCGATGGACGTATGCCATGGAGTTCACATATTCGGGAAAGAAAGAAAGAAAGGATATTTAAATCTGATTTCTCACTACTCCAGCTTTCCTTCTGAGCTCTGCAAATGCTTGGTTGGTGCCTTCTGTCGCGACCCAGCTCATAGAACCACCCTGGGTGAGACGAGTGAGGTTCGCGAAGGTTCTATATATACATTCCCTTGGGGCAAATTAAGGTGAAACAACACCAAAGAATTGCATATTGGCTTATAATTTTAATGCATATAATTGTTTAGGGAAAAGGGAAAATGTGGGGTATGCATCAGGGTCAAGGGAAAAGGAAAATCACTTGGTAAAGACAATCCATGAGTATTTTACCATCCACTAATTACACAAAATCTCATAGTAATGAGATAATAGTAATGAGATAATAGTATAATTACCAATATTACTAGGGTTAGTAATAAGCACCACTAGAATAAGCAATCTACATGAAAACCTAGTAAACAAGCCCCTGAAAGGAGCTGGCATTGAACTTAAAAGAAAACAAATTAATTGGTAAAGACAATTCACGACAACGCTACGAACCGCCAACAACACCAAATCTTCAGCATAATCTCCAACAATACTAAGAAACCTGCAGCCGCTCACAAAACTTGCAATCACCTTTCAGTATTTAAATCAACAACCTACAGAAAACCTGCTAAACAAGCCCCAAAAGGAGCTGGCATAAAACTTATAAGGTGTTGCCATATGTGCCAGGGAGAGATCAAGAGATACTTGAAGAGAAAAAGAAAGGAAAGAGAGAAAAGAGAGAGAAAATTTTCACCACTCTTTGGATCCTTGGAGACAAGCTTCGACACCTTGGAGGTGGGGGGGGGGCGTTGCTTGATCAGTCTGTCAGCATCTCGGGAGTCCTCAGGTGGTGGGCGCAAGCACGCACCTTCTCTTTGCTTGTTCACCTCTTACAGACAGAGGCAATGCCTTGCTCAGCACGCATTTGCTGCTTTGTTGTAAGAGCAAGACGGAGTCCATTGTTAGACTCAGCAGGGGTTTGCTGTCCGTCGTTGATGGCCTTACTCAGCAGGGGGTTTGCCAGTCCATGGAGTAAGGCCTTCGGCGCATTCCTTGTCATCTACTTATCTACAGCTGGACATCTCGGAGGCTTCGAGGCTCCGCTTTATCAGATCCTCGACGATTTTGAGTCCATTGTTAGTAAGGCCTTTGGTGCGTTCCTGGCCATCTTCTTATCTACAACTGTAATGTGTTGAGACACCACAAGCCACTGGAGACAGTCAATTTGCAGTCTCTACAAAACTGCACGAATAGTCCTCCACACCTTCTAGCCTGAGAAGCAGTGGTGATATCCCGATCCTCTTGAGAGCAGCTGCCTGTGAGGTGTCACACTTGCTGGGCCTCCATTTGGAGAAGAAAGAAGAGGAGGAAATTTCTGGAAATATGAAAGCCAAATTCACTTCCTCTCCCCCCCCAAATCAATCTCAGTGCCTCAGGTTAATAAAAAAAGTATACTCTTGAATGCTACATGCAGATGAAGGACGGCAATACCAGTGACTGCATGTAATTTCCAAATAATGAAATATTTCATTTTGGAAGTAAACACTGCCACAGGAAGGCATGTCTCTTCCCCTTGCCTGAAAAGTTCAGAAGCTATTTAGATGTACATGTGTGTATTTATATATAAATTAAGTCTGAGTGCACAGTGCATATATTACAAATATTAAATATGCATATAGCATATAACCACACACACATACATATAACTGTGTATGGGCAAAATCACAACTACATTTAAAATGCTCTTGGTCTTGCATCTTACTAGTCATCAAAGTTAGGGTGCCCTCCATATGCCAGAGGGGATTAAACACATGGCAAATTAAAGAATAAAAACTTGTTGTGCTTAAGTCTTTTAAGCCACCAAACACTACACAAATGCAAAAAGAAAAAATAAAATGAGTACAACATGAACTTTCTTTTTTTTTTTTTTTTAATTTTTGTTCAAGGGGTTTTTTTTTGTCACATCTTTTGTTTGGAATCTCACTTAGAGAATTTTATTCCTGGTCTTCCTGGGGGGGATTTTATAACTAACCAGCAGATTAAGTTCATGGAATAAAAAGCTTGGGGGGGAAAATAATAATAAAAAAAGACACTCTGAGCTTGAAGGTTTAGAAACTGTCTGCAACTACCTCTGGAACAATGAGTTACATTGGGCTCATAAGAATGCCTTTAACCACCTGTTCACATCAGGAAAACAGCTACCTCCTTTCCTCTTGCCTTTTCTTATCTTTTTATTGCCTCGAGTTTGGACTGCAGCTATGTACTGTAGCTAGAGAGATGCTTTTGATCCGAGAGGCAGAAAGCCTGCTGTGGAGCGCAGTGTGCAGTGGCAGAGGATACAACCTGTTGTAGAGTCCCAAACCAACACCCATAGGTAGCTGACTCCTGGTTGGGAGAACCCAGACCATTCTGAAAACCCAAACACAAATAATTTTATTTCCAAACTCCTCATAGTCTTGGAGTGCTGCACATTTGCAGTCTCTGTCTGGGTCAAATTAAATTGCTGGTTTTACTCCAACAAATCCTGAATGCATTACAACCCTGTTATTTAAGAGATTTTTCCTATATACATGGACACCTGGGGTCAAGTGAGCTCCTCTCCTATATAAACCTCTTGGTTAATCATGAATAGGACTACCAAAGTTGCTCAGTGAGATCCTCAACGAATTCCTGTAAGGCCTGAATTTCACCTCCTTCATGCTGCAGCACAATGTTCATCTGTCCTCTTGGGGTGACAGTAAGAAGAATAACGATGGAGGCTGCTACTTCTGTTGGTTGCTGTTGGAGGTAGGGAAAAGTTTGTAAGTAAGGTGAAGCATTTTATGCTTAATTAACGTAGGGGGTGTTTTTTTGGTACTAGAAGATGCCTTCAGTTTAACATATGCAATTACCCGCTTAAATTAGGAGAAATAAAAGGAATAAACTTTTCTCAGCTGCACTGTGAAGGCAAGAGAATTTGACCCATTAGCATTGTTGCACTGTGCCCATTAACTATCACTTTAATGTTGTCTCTCTCGCTTATCAGTAGGGCTAATTATGAAGCATTCTTTGTGGAGTGCCATCAGTGCACTCAGTGTTGTAATCAAGCAATCAAGCCTGAACTGGGAAAGGATGTTCTCAAGTTGGAAAAATTAGCTGAAAAGTAGAATGGGAATTTGGAGCCACCTATTCTCCTTTTCTAAAGCTTCAGGCAGAACTTCCGCCAGAGACCAACAAAGAACCGTTGCAGGAGGTCTCATTAAGATTTCAAGTCAGCAAAGCACTTAAGCATGTGATAGAGTCAAAAGGATTTAATAAATCAGTTGAAGCTGAGTGTTGAGTAAGGGTTTAAATCACGAAGACCATACTTTATGGTCTATTTCTTCGGAATATTCTATTTTTTCTGAAATGAAGGAAGGGAAGAGTTCAGCCTTTCTCTGAAGTCAGATGTGCTAAGCATATTATCCTAAGTTTTACTTTCTAGTAAATCTACCAATAAAGATAACTGAGATGATTTGTTAAGCTACCAGAACTGTGTGAAAATCATCACTTGTTTTCCTTTTCCTGTCAAAATGCAAATATTCTTTAAAAAAAAATAATTCCCATTATTTAAAAATGTGCCCCTTGCAGCCCATTGCACAAAGTGATACTTTTACACCACTCAGTCTATTTTCTTCTGAATAGTTTAAATTTCACTTTTATGCCAATTCATTCTTCATATTTATTCTTAGTTACACCTTCTCTCCCCGTGCCTCATTTTGCCCAGCATTTAGGAGACTGATGTCAGTGTTCTTTGCAATATAGTCTGAAATGCGGAGTTGAACAGAGCTGTATGTTACAGAATAAGCAATATGCCTGAAAGTAAATAAATAAATAAGAATAAAGATAAATAAATAAATAAAACAGAAAAGCAATTGAGGATAGATTGATTAGGGGGGGAAAAAAGGTCGTTAATTTAAATCTTAGTAGACTAGGTGTAATTTATAATTTTTTCCTTAGGCAATTTAATCACTTCTCAATAACAAAACTGATTATTTAGCCACAGACATTCCTGCTTAGAGTAGTCACTTTTATTAATAAGATCCAGTCTAATCTGATTAGAAAACAAACTTCAGGAACGTCTCCTATTAACTTCTATTCATCTCAGCAGCAATTTAGAGTGCAGCTGATGCCTCACAAAGAAAAAAAAAAAAATAAAAACACAAACCAAAACCCACCCCGAAACCAGCAACAAAACCCCACATTGGAACATTTTACAAACACTCCCACTAATACATTAGCTGTTTATTTTTGCCTTTTCCCCCCCTTATTCCCAGTTACTTGAAAGATAAACATTCGTAGATGACAAGGCTGTCAATATTATATCTTTTGTTCAAAGCAAAAGCAAACACAGAGATGAACAGGTATAGAAATCTTGCATCGAGCTTTAAATGAAAATGCTGTATAAGCCAGGTTTATCATGGAGGTACTGACCAATACGATCTGAAAGCAGGTACCTTCTTTGTTTCCTTGCAAAAAGTACTGCTTTAGAATCAAGCAATCTACCAGGAAAGAGAAGGAAAAAAAAAAAAAAAAAAAAAAAAAAAAAAAAAAAAAAAAAAAAAGCAAGGGTCTGTAGCAGTTGGAGCACCAGAACCACTGTCACAGTTCTTGCTGCTGCCTTAGTGATGGCAGCATTGCTTTCAGCTCTGGGCTTGTGCAGTTTGGAAATACACCTTCAGACTCCTGCCTGTAATGTTTATTTTCTCATTTCTCTGTTGATTTCAAATGTATGGGACTCCTGAGCACGGTGAGGTTGTGTGAGCAGGTGGGCATTTCATGTATGGACAGCAAGGACTAGGGAGGAAGCAGATTTCATGGAGCTGACAATGCAAAATAAAATGGGGGAATGGGGGGAACGGGACAGGACAGAGAAATTAAGGCATCACAACTTGCTTAAGATTTCAGGAGAAAGGAAGATGCAGAATCTGCATCCCCCTGCTGAAGGATTTTGTCTCTGTATCTGCGCTCTTAAGAAAACATAACTCACTGAGCCACATCTGCACCCGTTAATTAAATGTCTAACTTTTCTCTCAGATTCAGCAGTTTGCCTGAAAAGCGCAGAGAGAGCCCTGCCAGCAAAAGGCTGCTCCTCCCACAGAAGACAGCACAGAATTCAGCAGCAACAGGAGTACAGCTCGCCTCTCCTCCCAGTCACAAAGCTCAGCACTTGCAGCTCTTTGGGGTACAATGCTGCCTCTTGACCAACTGCTTGTAACTGCTTTCATCCTCACTCTGGTACCCAATTAGTACCTTGTTAGCCACACACCTGCGGTGCCTTCACCCGCAGGTCACTAAACCTCATGGGCCTGATTCTCCAATCACTGCTCCAGCCCCAATCAGAAATCACTCCATTAAATCCACAGCTTTAGAGGAGCCTAAATAAAAGGGGAATGAGGTGATCTGCAACATTAACCCCTTTTCCTCTCTGGTTTGGTTTTTTTGGTTTTTTTGTTGTTTTTTTTTTTTCCCCCAGCACATGCACCCTTTGGCCATCTGTCACTGCTGTGAAAGTAATTAGCTAACAGGAACATTTCTTCTAATCAAGGCTGGGCAACAGCAAAAGCAAGAACAAATGCGACTCTCAGGCTATTGTAGTGTTTCTCCAAATCCTTCTGCTGCTACGTCTCAGGAAAAGTAGTCAGGAAACTTGACTGATGTAGTAACCGAATCAGCAGTATGCTAAAAGTTGTGCATCTAAATAAGTCATTCATGATGACTGCTTTGTGTTTTGGCCTCATCAAAATTCAGCCCTACTACAGCATGGGGAGAAAAGCTCTGGGAAGTGAAATGAGAGCAGGGAGAGACAAATGTAAATAGAAAATGTGTTTCTGAATTGTGCTACAGGGACTAGTCTGAATGTAAGCTACTGGTAAATGATGGCGTTTCACTCAAAGAAGGATATTGTCCAGTGGTGCTAATATAAAGAAACAAAGATTCAAAGAATTATCACAGCATCATATTGACTCAAAAACACTGTCTCCAAGACTTAAGCTGAAAGAAATCTCCTCAGGAGAGTTGTATATGTAGCTATGAAAAGATAACATTACCACCTACATTTCGGGACCAATATTGCGCTAACTTTTCATCAGTAAATTCAGTGGTTGATGCAGTAAAGTCCTATATTTCGCTGGGGGCAACAGGGAGGACTATAATATGTTTTAAAATTTCTGTACATCTGAAGATGGCTTGAGTTTAAGAACAGATAGTACAAACAATGTATCTGCTCTGGAGGGCTGAACTAATGAGCATAAACTCAGAAAACACTGACTTTTAACACGTAGGTTGGTGTAACCCTTAGATATACGTTATTTTCACACTTAAGAGCAAAAGATGATACTGAAAATTGGTGGAAAAGATCATTCACGAAGTATACCACCAGCCTTTAGGGAAAGAGAGAATGCTCAAACCCTCAGAAAGCAGCCCATTCTCATAAGAGTTTATATCTTAGCACGCAAACCCAAAAAGTTTGCAGCCTTTGGATGAAGAATGCTACTCTATAACTTTCTACCCAAGCCTTCTGAGAGATCCTTCTGAGAGACACAAGCTTTAGTGATCTGTCAAGAATGTTCTTGCTTAATGATCAAAGCTTTGGATTTAACACTCTCCGGTTCAAATCTTGGCCACGTCTGCTTTTCTGAGGTCACTTAAAGAGAAACAAAGGCAGGATTATTTAACAGTTCTGTTCAGGGTTGGCTGTTTTCCTGCCAAGATCTTGAATGAAACAGAACCAGTAGAACTGGGATTAGTACCTATACATATCGTGTGGTCTCAGTTAATTAGAAAGGAATAAAATGGGTCATGCATTCTGCTTAGCTCTGACAACCATGTGGGGAAGTAACAGTTGTCTATAAAAGCATCAACAGTGTAAATACTTTGGAAGCAGAAGATATTTTTGAGGCAGACGAGACTCACAAAGTTACAGGGCTAAAAGAAGAAATAAATAAGAGCGGACCAGGCCGTGAAGTTATTTACATACCTTTGTAGTTTTCTAATTTGAATTGCTGGTAATAGCGTACTCCTTGGACTGTTATAGTGACACGGCTGCTTTTGTGGATAAAGTGGATGACTGCAGTCAGCAGATATCCTTGTGTCTGTTCCCTACTTCACCATGAAATTTGTTTTATGGCCATAAGTAAGTCAGTAGGACTGAACTTGTCCAAAGAGCATAGGTAGGACACAGTCTTAAAGTTTGAAACCTACACAATGTCATGCAATTTTCACTAGAGGATTGGTGTAATGAAAATGCAGTTTCTAATAGGTCTGTTCCATCACTGATTTTTTTCTTTTCTTTTTCTTTTCTATTTTTTTTTTTTTTTCAGTTCAGGTTTACTGCAAAATGAAAAGCTAAGGAAGGAATTTTGATAAGGCAGATTGCTGCTGCCAGTATTTTTGTGTCTGATGCTAGTTTTTCTCATTATACTCAGTGTATCTGAAACTAAGCCCCACTACAGGTAACTAGCCTATGGCAGTGAGCAGAGGAAATAGCATTTTCGGTAAGCTAGAGAAAATTCATGTAAAAATGTAAGCTGACGTTATTAAGTTGGTTGGCAATGCAGCAGAAGCTTGCTTGTTTAGACAGTTGGCTGTGGTCAAATTAAGCATGCCTGAAATTTGAATAGAACCACAACTTAAATAAAAGATGACAAACAATTATATCCCATGTTTACTTTTGTGCTAAGGAGAACAGTGACATTTCATTCTGAGTAGCTTCTTAGGCAATGTAAGGATGTGTGGAATTCTATTCCTCTTTTGCTTGAAGTTAAGGCTGTGTGAAGTTGAGGCTTTCTCTCAGAAGCTTCCTGTGATGTGGTAATGCAAGGAAAAGTCTTTGCTACTGTGACCAACTCACCCATCTGTTATGCTCTTGCTTGTTGAATGCACAGAGATTTTCAAACACTGTAGTTAATACTTCCCAGAGGGTTAGACTAACACCAAAGTTCTCCTGTACCACGTGTCCAGACAAACTGCAAGTCCCTAATTTAAAAAAAAATTAAAAAAAATTGAGAGAAGTGAGAGAGAGGGGAAAAAAAAGTGTTATAAAACTAAACCTCAATTTTATCCACTTTGGGTGGGGGTGAAAAGAAATATCATTTTCACAAATAGTGTATCCCAGCTTTCTTTCAGGCACAGAGAGTCACTGATTCCATACCTCTTCAATACGGAAATTTCCTTATTTTTACATCTTTTATTTTTAGGTGTTGGAGGTACTTCTCTAATTAGTTCCATAGCCATCTTTCTTAGCCAGCATCAATTCAATGTCTGAAAAAATCCCTGATGTTTTAACTGCTGGCTTCTCATCTGAGTTTTGCCTTACAGACAGCTGTGAAAACAGCTAATGGGCTTCTCTAGATATTTATTGATCTGAATGATACTCTTGATCATTCCACATCACCGCACTTGAAGATATGCTATGGTGTGATAAATATAACAAACTTGTCTCTTGTGTTTTTTATTTCTTTTTGGGGTGTGGGTGGTGATTTTTTTAGTATAAATTTTTAGTAGAAAATTAAAGACTGTCTGTATCCCATCATATAATAGTATCATTTAATATCAGGAAGTACAACTCATCATATGTCTAGGAAGTCGTATGTGGTTTACTGTATAGGCACCTGTTCAACTGACAATGAGAGCTGACACTACTATAATGGAAATGCCCAATGTATATTTATGGAACATTAATTCAGCCTATAATATTGCAGCTGTCAAAATCTACTGATGTAGATTCTATTTCATATGTTTTTCCTTTTCTTCCTTGTAATTCACTTTGAGGTTTTTTTTTGTGTCAGAGCTTTAAAGGGAGATTAGTTAAATGTCCCATTTGAACTATTTTCTTTGTCTTCACATTCTTTGTCTTAATGAGTGAGGGTGAGCATCTCAGTCTTTTCAGAAGAACAGACTCAAATGAAAATACAACCCATTTAATCCAATAGGCTTCTGTCTAGCAAGAGGAACAGAGCCGAGATAATACCACATAAACTGACAAAAGAAGATTCCCATAAGTGGAGGATGCTCACAGACTTTCCTGGTCCCCTAGGGAGAGATTTGAATAATGCAAGGTTAAGGGGCTTGGCATGTTACCTCAGGACAGCTGTTCTAGTCCCGCAGAACAACATGAAAAAGCCACAGAGGCAGATTGGGATGGGAGGTGTTATCGTACAAACAACACTTGCCTCACTGGTATAACAACGAGCACAAGGTGCAACTCTGGGACAGATGGATAGTGAGAAATCAGGAGGGAAAAGCAAAGAGTAGAAACTGGAACTGACGAAAATCTAGATAAAAAGCAAAGGTCTGGGTCACTCATGACACTGAATGTCTTGATCTTGAGGTCTGCTGAGGGACTATTTATCCTCTCAACTAATATTGTGACGAAGCAAGACCAATCAAGGACAGAGGGAGGTGGCAAGAAGACATTGGTCACTGAACGAATGAATAGGCTCTCAAGGGACAGGGTTATGCCATGCTTCAGAAGTACAGACAAAATGTTGAACATAGTGCTCTGAATGGAAGCAAAGTCTGCTGGGGTGGGGGGAGAGGGCAAGGAAGGAAAACGCAAGAAGAGGAATGATTGTGTTAGCCAGGTGGGCTGCCGTCACTGACACACAGCTTGTGATAGTCATTCTGAATTGTCAGCCTTGCCCAATAAGATTTAGACACTACTAACAGTACGGGAATGCTTGTTTATAATGTATTGACGTACGTATTCAAGTAAATGACAAATCCCTAAGTACTCTCTTCTGGGAAGAGGGGGTTCTAAGGTCCAACTGCCTTTTGGACCCTATTCTTCATCCCTAATCCTTTCCTCTAATAGCTTATACCTATCCACCATCTCTCTCTTTCACTGGTCTTCTGAGTCATTACCTGTCATCATGCAGCATCTACTATTTTTTTTGTAAATTTGTCCTTATATACCCCTCACTTTCTGAGATTGTTTTGAATTTTCTCAACGTCCTCTTCGCATTTCTATCTTTGAGGTGCTGTGTGATCTCGTAAGGAAAAACTTGTCATCTTTACGCTTGATCATGTGAAAGCTTCATGAACGCACATCAATATGACATGTTTTTGTCATTGATCCATCACGTTACAACCACACTTCTGTCTAATTTGCTTGCTGTCTTTTCCACTGTCTGACATGCAGATATAATTACATGTTAAGAAAACTATAATACTGGAGGATGTTTTTTTGAATAAGTCTGCTTTCAGTAGTACTTATTCACGATGAGAAGACAAAAACAAAGCCTAGGAAATGTGTGACTGTCAGTCAACATAAGCTGGTAAAACTACTTTGACTTAAAGCAGTGGAAATTTGGACCCAAGAACATATTAATATCATGGGAGCTTTAAGACTTCTGCAGTGATCTTATTTCTGAAAATAAGGTCAGTCTCCTAAAGTTAGTGTCACTCATTTTTATCAGATAAGCCTGATGGCCCTCATCTGAGTCTACAGAGATTGACTGGCTTATTCCACCTTAAAAAATGAAAAGTTGGAGAACTTTAAAAAATCTCATGGCACAAAAACATTCAGAAGCCATAAATTTATGTGATGTGAAAAGTAATTAAATCCAACAACAGCATGACATCAGCAGTGGGTAATTTTCAGACTTAAATGTCATTCTCTCCTTTTAAACTCACAGTTGTTTGAGGTTTTTGTCTCCATTTCACAAGATAGAGTACAAAACATTGTGACATGCTTAATATTTCTTCCGCCAAGCCGTCCATTCTGATTTCATTCTCACCCTTTACAGAGTTGTTGATTTCAGCCTGCATTTGGCTGCCAAAAATGCGATTGCACACGCAGCACCAAGAACAAAGTGAAAATGAATTATGCATCGGGAAGGAAGTTACATTTGAGTCAAAAAACTTAAGACTTCAGCACCTCCAAATTACAATATAATTTAGGAGGGAATACATTTAAAGAGATAGCAATGGTCTGAGGCGAGAGAGGGTCAGCCATGTCAAGGCTTAATATAATTTACAGTAGCTTTCAATTATTTATTTTTAAGAAGCCACTGAGCACACTGGATCTTTTCAGCGGTAATGTCAAAATATGGATATTGGGAAAAAGACATGAATAATAGTGACAGGTTGTTATGCATTATAATGGTATATGGGGACATTTAAAATATGGATCGCTCACCAGAGCAAAAAGCACATGTCATTTACTCTGAGAACACTTGGCTGTATGCTTAGTGGCTCTTCTTCTGCGCTATAAAAGTTTTCTGAACTTGAGGGGTTTTTTTTCTTTTTTCCTTTCTTTTTTTTGATTTAAAACTTTTTGCTTTGAAACAATGGCCAGTGAGTTCAGACTTGTTTCCCACAAAGAAAAAAACAGCTAGGGCTGTTTGTAGTGACCCAGACAGAATAAAAGGAAGCCTTTTGAAACTTTCAGTTCATGCAGCCAGCAGTGTTTTCCTTTTTATTTATCTGTTTGATAACATTGTATTTAAGGAAAGCTTTTGAATCCCTGGAATGGAATTCAGTTCCTTGACAGGTTTCTTTCGTAGGAATGGGCAAATGACTCAGCACTGACTTCACAAAGTGCTATTTAATCCTCAGAATCCCTTATTTAGCTTTTGCTTTAATATTATAAGCAACAAAATGATCGCCACTTTGGTTTCTACCTGCAAAATAATGCAAAACAAAGAGCACCTATAGCTATACACTGAGGATCCCAGCCTGTGCCTAAACCTCAGAAGGATTCTGAAACCAGGAGATTGAGTGAGGTGCCTCCAGCTGCCAGTCCAGACAGAAACAAACCTCCTACAGTTCCTGAATCGTATCTACCAGCCTTAGATGCCTTAAGGTAGCCATTTAGACAATTTTACCTAGTCATCTGAAATCTGGCTAAATGTGTCCCATCTCTATACGGGCCATTCTGATCAGCATTTCCAGGTGGTGCTTGTTGGATCACTCTTACACAGAAGATTCCTGGGGACAACAGAGTCATGTTTCATAAACTGGATGATTGCTCATCTCCACATTGAGATTGCTCTAGAAGATAGTCTCTAGAGTAACAATAAGCTTTATTTCCTTTGGCTACCACTGGCATTTTGCCTATTTCCTGCCCACATAGTTGTCTTACAGTTTGGGGACAAGCTTTTTGGACTTGGCAAGTGACCACCTTGTCTCTCTAGTCATCCTATAAGGTAAAAATTCAGTTTGGCCTGGGCTTTTCCATGAAAACTTGTCTTCTGCATGACCTGTTAGCCTCAGCAGGTAGTATAGGAATGCTCTGCCTGTCCATTCCTCATTCACTTGAGACCACTGTGCCCAATACAATTATCTGAGATGTTGGAATCACAGATCTGAATGGACCTGAATGGGTTGACAGTAGTCTTACAAAATTCAACAATGTGAAATCCTGAAATTGTGAAAGAATCATAAAATCATACAATCATAGAATGGTTTGGGTTGGAATGGACCTTAGAGATCATCGAGTTCCAACCACCCTGCCATGGGCAGGGACACCTTCCACTAGACCAGGTTGCTCAAAGCCTCATCCAGCCTGGCCTTGAACCCCTCCAGGGATGGGGCATCCACAGCTTCCCTGGGCAACCTGGGCCACTGCCTCACCACCCTCGCAGGAAAATATTTCTTCTTAATATCTAACCTAAATTGACCCTCTTTCAGCTTAAACCTGTTACCCCTCGTCCTATCGCTCCATTCTCTGATCAAGAGTCCCTCCCTGTCTCTCCTGTAGCCCCCCTGGAAGTACCGGAAGGCTGCTAGAAGGTCTCTTTGGAGATCACCTTTAATCAGTATGGGGAACAGACTGTCC
This sequence comes from Pterocles orientalis, assembly GCA_011057875.1. Classification (NCBI taxonomy): domain Eukaryota; kingdom Metazoa; phylum Chordata; class Aves; order Pterocliformes; family Pteroclidae; genus Pterocles; species Pterocles orientalis. The sequence continues at coordinate 1,041,889 of WKFP01015331.1, read as the reverse complement.
AAGGAGCAATCTGTGGAAAAGATTTGATTAGATAAAGCCCTGAGAAACTATGTCTGACTTTAGAGCTGACCTTGCTTTGGGCAGGAGTTTGGAAGCTCCTTATACACCTTCCATCCCACATTATCCTATGATCCCATGGCCTATGATATGCAAAAATTCTGTAAACCCAGGAACCTCTAAACTGTCTGTCCAACACTTTTTTGACAGTTCTCGGTTGATAGTTATCTTTTCCACTGGGGCAGATCAGAAGTAGGTAATCAGCGTATTTTTAAATAACAAAAATAACACTTAATATTAACAAAACATTTAATACATTTGGAAGTGGTGCCTAGAACTTCATATTTGACTTACTGATTTATATGCCTTTCTTCCACTGCCTTTTTCCTTTTGCTGCTCTTTCTTACCAAGATAGAAATGCACCGAAGAATACCTGATCGCACAGTGAAGATTCTCTCCCTCCGGAGGAATGAGGGTTTTGGTCTCACAAACTAAAGACTTTGGGTATTCAAATAAAGGTTTTTTCAAAGGAAGTGCTACAAGTGCTCAACATTTAAGGTACAGTTTATACACATGTGCTCTCTTTCCATGTTTCTTCTTTACAGAAAAAAAAAGCCACATGACATGACCTGCTGTAGCTCCAAGTTTTGGATAAAATTAGTAGTTTTCAATCTAAGGCAGAGAAAGAGGATCTTCAGCTGAGGGCTAGGCATTTGTGTTATAATGGATAAGTGAATCTTTTAGAGTGCTCATCGTTTTCAGCAACCTAGTTCTGAAGATCCCATTCTTACTATATCCTGTATCTCTCCCCAGACATTGTATAAAGACACTGCTTGCTTTAAACTATGGCCTTTGGCAGTAGCCATAGAGTTCAATTCATGTCACCACTATCATTGTTACCAGTATCAAGGGTAGGCTTTCTCTGATTAAATGTAGATCTTACCCTTGAGCTACCGATCCTTTGGATCTCTTAAGAAGCAAAGGAGATAAATAACTGCTTTTAGGGTAAAATATAACTTATTCTTAGGTAGAAATCAAAAATATGTCGACTAAAGAGACTGCTTTTCTTAAACTGTGAGGGTTCTGTTGGTTTTGGTTTTAGTTTTCTATAAAGGCAACCTTGAAACTAGCTGAGGAATAAACTTAAAATGTATAAACATCTACAATTAGCTGAGGTGAATCATTCTTTACGTTTCTTTGTGGATTTAGCTCTTTCTCTGAGGTTGACTGTGATTATTTTAAACAGAGAAGTATGAGGGGGCATTGTGGGATTTTTTTTCCATTGTGTTTTGTACTCTGAGAATAAGTTTTAGTTTGGGTTTTTCACATGCTTTTTAATTTATTTTCTGTTTTGTCTTTTTTTTTTTAATGAGAAAAAGGGTATTGCTGATAGGTTTTACTGTCCTGTCAGCTGCCGTAGTGGTAAAGACAATCATACAGATGTTTGGTGATTCAATTCTGCAAGAGTATGCGCAAACTCCTCTTATATGCAAAGATTTAATAATTTTAATTTTTGTTTTATCAAGTTAACATAAGTGTTTCATGTTAGCATCAACAGTTCTGAGCAGACCAAGAGACCAAGTGTGTAAGAGTACGAGATGAAATCACCACTTCTGTTAGTCATAGTAAGGAATATCTAAACACATTGTGAACTAAAGAGGAAATAATTTACGAAGCACTGCATCTTCTGAAATTCCTTATTGATTTTCTAGTATGATCTTGTTTGATAACGCAACAACAAGAGAAAATGGCCATTATCTGATCTTTGGTTTATCCACAGATCTCATTTCCTAGGAAAGAAAAAAATTTAATAAACATAAGCCAAATCCTAGAGCTAAGTATCTTCTTTTCATTCCCACACTGACCTTGTCTTTTTTGTCTTTCTAGATTTATGAACTGAAGAACACCATCTGATCACTGATCATGAAATACAGTCTATGGTGGAGAGAAAGAGTGGGTTCTTTTGTTTTGGATTTCCACAGGGAAACCCTCTTACGAAGAAAGGTGAAACAGCATAATCCAGGTGCTATTCAAGAACATCTTCTAAGAAAGGTAAGAACAAACAAGTCATATGTATCCTCAGGCTTTTCATACTGGGGAAGGGATTGCAATGTTGCCTTTCTGTCTGTCCCCACAAGCAGACAGAAAAGTGGGAAAGTGGGCAAAGTGAGCAATTAATAGCCATATCACCTAGCCTCAGCCCTCCTTGCTTCTTCCTTGCACCATTTCATGACAACAAACAAACAGAAACCCCTCAAACCAGAAGTAAACAGTTCCTCACCTTCTACCAACAGCCACCTAGGGACAAATACTGGGCTCAAAGTTAAGAATTACAACAGATCAATGCAGAGAGGAAGTGTAAATAAACCCCTTTTCTCTTTTCAATACGTTACTCTGTTGTTCCCTCTGTGTGAAGGGAGTTAGCTGATGCCAAGCGGTTTATCTTCTCCCAACACAAATGAACTATAGCCACTCTCATTCATCACTCAGCTCAGCAGTGCTGTACAAGACTGGCCTGGAAAGCTGAGGCTGGATTATGACAGTAAGAACTGCCCATTCTATTTTCTTACAAGGCAAGAGATTTAAATGATACTGCTTACTGTTTCCTAAGGATTGCAATAACACTCCATCATGAACAGCACCTGCTCAGAAGCCTGAGAAAGCACAAGTTTGTCCTTTACAAGTATCTGACCCTATAGGGTATCACTCTTAACGTGGGTCCTTTGTGCCAAATACCTCCCAGGCAAAGAGCTTTCCTGAAGATCTTCAATCTGCATTTGGATATGCCAGTCTATGCCTTGCAAACTTCCAAATTTTTCTTCAGCAATCTTGCAAAACTCTTAAGGTTTAATGGTCTCTCACACTGTCTTTCCTCAGGTGACTCTACCCTTCAGGAAGATTTATACATACCTGTCAAAAGCTGCTAGATTTCTACCTCTCTCTCTCTTTCTCCTCTTCTCTCCTTTCTTCTTGCCCCTTAAGTTTCAGAGCTGGTTGTCACTTCTTAGCAGTTTATTTTCCATAAATACACAGTGAGCACCTCACCCTTTCCTCAACACTGGAGCACATTCTGCTTTCATATGCAAATCCACTCAGTCAACAATGTAGCAGGAATATGTTTAAACAAGAACAGAGATAGCTAATCAATCTACTTTCCTAAAATTACTTATTCCGGAGTTGCTGATTCTGCCTTTACTTGGTCTTTGCTCGGGTACAACTCTTATTAAAATTTCTAGGGAAATTTAGTTTGTGAAACGACTGAGGGAAATGTGAGTAAGTGTATTAGCATATGATTCTATATTAGTCTATTATTGTATCAGAGATATCACTGGAGTGGACTCTTGAGGGTATAAATACACTGCGGTCTTCTTACTGACATCCTTCTATTCCCATCGTATATTTTCTCCAAAATCAGGTGCATGTTATAACTTGATCTGTAAATCTGGGCAGCCTCACAGTGTTATACAGATATTCCAGGAGTATACAAATTGATGAGCACCTCAGATCTGTTTTCCCCTCCCCCCAATTAAATTGGTTAAATTAAAATATTTTCATTTAAATATACTGTCTTTAGCCTTACTCATAATTGTTTAGAGGGGATTCTGATGTCCCTAGGTTAGCCAATTATTTCTCAGATCTGCAGATATGTGTTAAGAAACACAAACATTCATTGCCAATCACTTATTAAATGTTGAGATATAAAAGCCTCATTTCCAGATGTATAGTCTGCAACAGCTTTTAAACAGTCCCATTGTGGCAAAAGTCTTCCTTATGATTTTGATCACCTGATGACCATTGAAAATGCATTTATTGAATGTTTAGTGTCCTCAGCCTGTCCTGTGCATCCAAAATTCCTTGTAAATACTCTCCTGTGTCACAATCATTTCACCTACTTTTGGACTTTTAAAAGTTAGTTGTTCAGTTTACATTAGCCATCCATGATCTCGAACAGTCAGTGGAGAAAGAGACGGGCAACTTCAGAGAGCAACTCCTTTTATCCCAAACTAATTGAATAGACAGAATTACTGCTTTCTATGTGGCTAAAGATGAGGTGAACAAATATCATTCTAGATCACTGGGTCTGAGGTATGGGGTAGTGTTTTACATAGATATGAAGCTCAGTGTTCATTTAATATGACTTTAGTTTCGAGTAAAATTCTTCACATTATAGTGATATAAAAATTGTCTTCTCTTGGCTATTGGAAGGTTGCTGAAGCTTTTGGATAGGTTGGTTATTCAAATAAACACTGAATTGTGTAGGTGTCACTATATTCTTTTTCAGTAAGTCATTGCTACTCCAGAATAAGTTCTATGCCTTACACAAATCAAATAGGGATTGAATCAGCCATATTAAGGGAAGATCTTTCATTATCGCATATTTTTAGTAAGGTACTGTTGGCATTTTAGAATGTAATGTGCTGTTGACAGATCTAAAATTGCCTTTTCAAGAACCTCTTTGACATCTTGCATAACGTTGACCAATATATGACTTTCTCAAGTGAAATCCATTTTCCTTTGGAATAAGCTGGTCTTCAAGAAATGATGCCAAGTACTTAAGGATGAGGTACTTATATTATTTATAAGGCTGGCATAGTAAAGAAATAGGCCTGGAGTTCTTTAGCCTTGAAATATTCTCCTCTGACTTTAGGAGTTCTGCAATCTTTATTTGTTGCAATATTGAGATTTTTGTAAAAAAATTAATTAAATAGCTGAAGTACACAAGCCTGTAATGTAGGTTCACAAAATTTTACCTACTTGGTGAAGATGTTGTTAGAACCATCTGCTATACGAGAAGCTTAACACGACCTGGCAATGTGTGTTTGCAGCCCAGAAAGCCAACCGTGTCCTGGTCTGCATCAAAAGAAGCGTGACCAAGCAGGTCAAGGGAGGGGATTGTCCCCCTCTGCCCCACTCTCATGAGACCCACATCAAGTACTGTGTTCAGCTCTGGGGCCCCCAACATAATAATGACATGGACCTGTTGGAGAGAGTCCAGAGAAAGGCTACAAAGATGGTCAGGGGGCTGGAACACCTCTGCTTCGAAGAAAGGCTGAGAGACCAGAGGCTGTTCAGCCTGAAGAAGAGAAGGCTCCAGGGAGACCTTCTAGCAGCCTTCCAGTGCTGAAAGCGGGGCTACAGGAGAGATGGGGAGGGACCGATAGAACGAGGGATAACAGGTTTAAGCTGGAAGAGGGTCAATTTAGTTTAGATATTAAGAAGAAATATTTTCCTGTGAGGGTGGTGAGGCAGTGGCCCAGGTTGCCCAGAGAAGCTGTGGATGCCCCATCCCTGGAGGTGTTCAAGGCCAGGCTGGATGAAGCTTTGGGCAACCTGGGCTAGTGGGAAGTGTCCCAGCCCATGTCAGGGGGTTTTGGAACTAGATCATCTTTAAGGTCCCTTCCAACCCGAGATGTTCTATGATTGTATGATTTTATGATTCTACGATTCTATGATTCTATTCCATTCCTGAGAGAATTAATATTCGCCCCATCTTGTTACTCAATTACTGACTTTTGTTGCTTGCTGTAACTTACCTCTTTTAGGGAATAGGCTTGTAATTTTTTCATAGATGTGACCTCAGAACAAGTAATCATATGTAACCTAAATTTAATCTACATTGTTTAGTACTCACAGCAGTTTTATCTGTAGTTACATGCAGTTCAGCAGAATCCAATGAAGACTGAGGTTTCACTATTGTCTGCACTGGAATTGTATTAGTTTGGCTGTATCTACCATATAAACACAACTGCAGCTGCAGTTGAAATATACCCTTATGCTGCCCTGTAACAAATTTCTTGCTATTCCTTAGAGTCAACGCTATGCTGTGGTCACTTAGCACCTTTCTTATTTTTTCTCAGACATACCTTCATCTAATTTTATACATTATTCTCTTAGCCATTTAGAGATTTCTGGTAAAAATTATTAAGTCTAAGACTACTAAGGCTACTAGGCATAAATACCTACTAGAGAATATGTAAAACCACTCCAGTATGTATCGAGCATGGAGATCAGAAAAGAGTGTTTTTAGCATTTATGCCAAGTAGGTCAAACGACTAGATTTTGTCTCTCTCTAGAAATGTTGGACAGTAAGAACAGAGATGAGAAATGCCTGTTATTTCATTACTTTTCCACTTCCTGACAGTCCAGGATTCTTCCCACTAAGATCCTTTACATCCTGCTTCAAATATTCAGACGGAGGGCGAAAAGATTATCCAATGGTATTAATGTCAAATTTACTTTGCATGGAGTGCACTAAAAAGGAAAATTTGCCTTAACAAGGATCAACATTACGCTCTAAAGGACTTGTAGTAAACTACATTGATTAATTTCAAAGACATTGAGAAAATATACACATGTTCCAGACTATCTGTAAGATTCTGTAGTTACTCTTCAGATGACACGGTATCAGAAGCACCATGATTCCTTCCCTATACAAACTCTGGACCGATCTTCAGCTTCTGTTGGATAGCAGCTTTCCTGGGGACAAAGGGATATGCCCAGGATTAGAATTATGATCCCTAATTTCTCCTTACTCATTGGCAGACATGATTAGGGAATAAAGTCCTTGCATTTAAAGGCTCCAAAGCATGCTGGAGTGACAAAGGATTTTTTCACGGACAGTCGAAACAAAAGCTTTTCCAAAGCAAGTAAGCAATTTTCCCATCTACCATTGATCACAGCAGTCCCCTTGTGTGTCCTTAAGGACTCAGACACAGTGTCTCGTAACTGTGAATGGTTACTATTGAAGCAGTTCTCTTGCTGGATGTTGGGGAAGTAGCGGCTCCCCGGTATGAATAGGCAGGGCACAGCTTGTTCTACATCTCCTCAGTATGCAATAAAACAGAAGTCAAAACCTGTGGGTGTGAAGACCCTGTGCTCTGCTCACTCCAGCAATAAACAAGGAAATTTTACAGTGACACACTGAATGGGTTTTTCATCACTGCCTTTGTGCTGAGAGACTGAGTTGGACTCAGTTCAGGTAGCAGACTTGTTTTAGTGAAACAATGCTTTGGGGCTTATATTAGAGGGCAAAATAAAACATAATGCTTCCCTATCTCCAGCTTCAGAAGCACCTCTTGCTGTGTTTTTCAACCTTCTTTTGAGGTTTCTATTGGCAGGACATCAGTCACTTTATTTCTCCAGCACCACTCTTCATAGCTCTAAAAGTGTTTCATAGAAGCCAGTAACATCCCATTTTTGAGTACCAGCTGACAAATTATGTGTTCAAAAAACATGCCTCAGTACTTTGTTTCAAAACCTCATTGATCTAGTTTAGTTTAAAATAGGGGCTAGTTTGTTTGGTTGGGTTTTAATAACTCCTTGTAGGTTGTGTGGTTAATTTACAAACGATGCTTATGCAGCAGCAAATAGTATTGCACACAAAAACATGCTGCTTTGCTCTCTTGCTATCCCTCATACAAACATATGATAAATACAAATATTTTTACAATGCATGTATATTCTGACTCCTATGTTTAGATATTGAAATCAGGAGCTGAATACACTGAATGTGAGGTACAGCTTCTTGCTGATTTTCCTCTACACTGTTTTCCTTAGCAATCTGCTTACACAATGCTCTTATTTAAATAAGTGGTGTAACTCATGGTTTGAGGTACTATTCACTACAAATTGTCTTTTAACTCTAAAAAATAGTCATGCTGCCATTTTTCTCCAGAGATGCTCTGTATCTCCCTTGAGAAAACTCCAGTGGAAATCAGTGATTTCGTATTTGAAACAGGATATTTATCTTAGCCTAGTTTTCTAACCAATAGTCTTGAGTGTGTCACAGTGACAGGCATCTCCCATACAACTAGAGGAGGAACTACATGTCTTTGAAACGTTATTCAGAGGAACTAAGTGCCAGTGACTTAGTAATTTACGTAACTTCATTGGATTTACAGACGAGACAACAGGATGCTTAAAGGTGTGATATGGGAGAAACAGAAAGACATGTAAATCCAAGATGAGCAGATAATATCTCTCTCCACTTGAGGCCAATAGTCTTCTCAGAGAAGACCATTTAGACTCTCAGAATACTTCTTTGAGAAATCACAGAATCACAGAATCACAGAATGTTAGGGATTGGAAGGGACCTCGAAAGATCATCTAGTCCAATCCCCCTGCCGGAGCAAGAACACCTAGATCAGATCACACAGGAACGCATCCAGGCGGGCTTTGAATGTCTCCAGAGAAGGAGACTCCACAACCTCTCTGGGCAGCCTGTTCCAGTGCTCTGTCACCCTCACTGTAAAAAAGTTTTTTCTCATATTCAAGTGGAACCTCCTATGTTCCAGCTTGAGCCCATTGCCCCTTGTCCTATCACTGGATGTCGCAGAGAAGAGCCTGGCTCCATCCTCCTGACACTCACCCTTCACATATTTATAGACATTGATTAGGTCACCCCTCAGTCTCCTCTTTTCCAGACTAAGGAGACCCAGCTCCCTCAGCCTTTCATCATAAGGGAGATGCTCCATTCCCTTAAACATCTTCGTGGCTTCGAGGACGAACATCCTCAAAAACCTCCATCATACAGGTCTGAGCTGAGTTTGAGATTCCACATCCCAAGCAGGCTTCATTATCCCCTGTCAGAAACAGTTCTCTAGCCTATGTGCCGCAGCTAGATTATTTAGTCTACCAGAAAGGCACATAGGTCATGTTGGACCAAAACACAGATGAGCAAGAGCGAGTTAATCTCATTGAGACATCTTCCTGGATTTTTTAGTGTCTTTTCACTTATGTTTACAAGTTTTATCTAGGGGAGAGTATCCCTTAGTAGTGGGCAATTAAATCTGGATTCTGCTTGATTATTCTGCCTCTGGCTTACACATTTTATGTTGCTTTACTGCACAGTGACCTAGATTTAGCAGCAGTGATGGAATATATCCTGGCCCCTGGCTGTTCCATAGTATGGTTGGTAAAGCACACTTTTCAAAGTGAAAGCTGTGGCCTTTTCTACCCACATCTGAAGACAGAACTGAAACCAGTTTTAGCATGTCCTAGGATAGCATACTAACTATGGGCCAGTGGTGCAAAATCATAGCTTTGAACCAACACCGAAGATGATTCCTTGGCAGGACAGCTGCCTATGGCAGGCCATTGAGACTGGAGAGTCAAAGAAGCACAATGGGGTGGTAAGTATGTCTGATGTGACTAGCTACAGAGTCATGCCTTGACCACTGGGTCAACAACAATTCCCCATGCCTTTGACGTTAACAGTTATAATAAGCTATCTGGAGTTCATTCTTTGGTATATTATCTAGGCGCTCTTTCTTCTGCCAACATATTACCAACTTGAATTGTTTCAAAAGAAATTGTCTATTCTGTTTAACAAACTAACTTGTGAGGAGAAAAGTAAAAGATTCATTGAAAGCAGAAAACAACTAAGACTAGCACACAAAGAGTAGTTTGTTACAGCAGATATATCTCTATTTGCACTTCTGCTATTATTAACATGTGCACTTAGAAACATGAAACAAACCTTAAAGCCATATTTTTGCAGAGCCCTAAAGCTGATTAAATCAAATGCAGATGTGGAATTGGTGCAAAACAGATGCTGAAAAGCCGTGTCAATATCCTAAAGGAATCCATTCCCTATCAGAAAGAAACTTAATTTCTACTATAAAGAATTTGATTATGTATTGTTATACCAAATGTGATTAATGTTTTGTGGTGATTAATCAACTGCAAAATATATAATTATGCCATCTGTATTTTTCCAGTTTCTTGTCACTTAAGAATTCCACTGGGGAGTGGGAGGTGGGATAATGAGTACTGGTGGCATTTGGAGTGCTTAAAACCGTATTCTGAAAGCCTGGGGAATCTTGTAACAAAAAAGAACTGGCATTTATTCTAATAGCAAAACCTCTAAGCATATTAAGTAAGAACCCAGAAGACCCATTGGCTTGATAGCTACTTATGTGGAAAACCCAGTTATGGGGTTCAAACAGCCTGGGACCCATGAGGGCTTGCTCCAATTCAAAGGTAACCCATTAAGACCCCAGGGGAGCACTCAGAATTTGGCTTTCAGACCACCTCCTGCTGGCTGATTTATGAAACAGCCCTGACACTGACGCAAGGATCATCAACTGTCTTCTGGTTGCAGGCAAAGTGAGGCATATTTGAAGTGGCAGATGAGGGCAAAGTATAACACTAACTACTTACATATTAAAACCGCTTTTCTTTTTTTTTGTTGTTTTTTTTTCCTCTGGGTAAAACACTGCTTTAGGTTCAGACACGAAGAACACTTGGCCCACAGAGTGACCTATCAAACTGAAGAGATGTCTCTTCAAAATGTCGTGCAGAATTAAGGTGAAAAGTAAAAGACACAAAAGTAAGGGTTCCTTAGGCAAGTTGGTCCCAACCACACCACATGAGTGGTCTGTATCAGTCTTTTATCTAATCTCAAATTAAAATATTCATTTGGGAGATTCATCCTTCGTCCACTTGGTGTCTGCAAAGAGAAGAAAATGTGAAGACTGAATCCAGAGTCTTAATGTCTCACACAGTGATCTGGTAATATTTTGCAGTCTATTTTCAGCAATTGCTTATTTTGTGTTTTGGTGGTAGGTTTAGTTTTGGTTGGTTGGTTGTTTTTTTCATTATTTTGCACAATATAAAGACCATGTAAAACTTTGTCTAACTAGTCTTCCCTTTCTTCTCTGCCTCATTGGACATTGTTGCAAATTAACATGTTGGAACACCCCAAGTTCTTTACTGTGAGAGTGATTTTGATGACTGTGGAAATCAATTTTCAACTTGCTACGCTCTCCTCTCCTGGTGTTTGACTGTGGCTTCGGGCAAATGCATTACGTATGGTAAAGTTGAGCCACCTGGCTGGTATTTCCAGGCTCTGTACACCAAGAAGTGTACATGCCAGGGGCGGGTACATAGGGTCTCTATAGACTCAACACAGAATTAAACATCTATAAAGAAAGAGAAGAGGGACACAGGCCCCCATATGCACCTTGAATCTGAAACATGGTGTAGATTCAGGGAGTCAGACGGAAACTAAATACAAAAAGCTTGAAATTTTAAACCACTTAGTGTACTTATTTTGTGTTACTTGGGGCATGTTTCTGGGAAGAAAAGGAGAAGGCTTGATAAGCTTCACAGACAGAAGTCCATTTAAAAATCTAAAAAAGAAGGAATACATGTGCCCATACAGTCACCTACTGAAATTTTAGAGACCAGTGATAGTCATTAGTGTTCAGCTGTAAATCCAGAAGACCATGAGCAAAACAGAGATATTGTGTCACATTTACCAGATGCTTTTCCAGACTCTGTGCTTATCTTGGATATCAGGGATATCATGGGTTCTGACACTGCATGCTTGTTTAGGTATTTGGCCCAACGTATGTCTTTTAGTAGGTGGGTCTCCATATTTATCACCTTTTGAATTCTCCCTGTAAAATGATGTCTGGCTTCCTTCTTATTTTGTTTCTCGCTTGCCTTTTCAATTTGTAACACATTTATCTGTCCTGATCTGCTGGGGGTTTGGGTTTGGTTGGCTTGCAACTCCTGTGACAAAAAAAAAAAATAAATAATGTTACTAAAGTTAGTCTCTGGCATAATTCATGATTCGGGGGAGAGGTACAGGCTGATAAAGGAAAAGAAAAATTCTGCTTACATGAACACGTGTTTTGGTAATGAGCAATAACAGGGGAAAAAAAAAACTACAATAAAAGGTGCATGACAGTTTGAGTTTGGATGATATATACTTGGTTTTAAAGTTGCCTCAGTGTGTCAGTGTTTTATTCATGGCTGGCAGATAGTGTGAATGTAGCAGAAGCTAGTGTAATGGTTTGAAATATCAGTGCAATTACGTTTTAGGGTCAAGTACCTTTTCAACATCCTTCCTGTTTTTTTTTTAAAAAAAAAAAGGAAAGAAAGAGAAAGAGAAAGGAGAAGGGGAGAAATATAAAAGTGAACAAAGTATGCTTCCAAAAAAAGAACATATGAAGATAATGAAGAGACAAAAATATTTGGAATCTTACTAGTCAGTCCAATGTGAGACAACCGGGTAGCTACAGCTACAGTCCCTCCCCATCACTTCCTCTCTTTTAATGGTCCTTCAAACTGCCGAACACCCTGAGCAACAGCAGAAGTAGCTGGTGTCACCATGTCACCTTCATCACCTTTTGTTCACTCCTTAAGTACTTACAACTTGTTAGTCACAAGTATTGCTCTCATGATGTTCTTGGTACAGTTTGGATGAAATGTATTCATTCCAAGTGTGTATCTGTGTGTGAAGTGTTAATGAGTGCATGTGTATCAATGATCAGCAGAAGTATTGTGAATTAACATAAGAACAGTAAATGAAATTAGGAAAGTAGTTACTGGAGGCTCTCTTTGTCATCAAAGAAAATATCCACCACAAAAAGATGATTCAGACCACTGGGGATTTTTCCTGGAATTTGCACCCTAATTTTCACCTTAACAGAAACAAGGAACAATTGCATTGATTTCAGTGGTGATGAGATTTTTAATTTACTGCAGTGGAAGTGAAAAGAAAAATTGGCTCCAGCATGCCATCTGTATTCCAGCCATTCCTTCAACATGAAATGTTCAAATTCTAAAGAATGGACAAAGCACTAAAAACTGTACTGCAGGGAAACCACCTACACTCTTCTATGACTGGAAATGAAAAAAAAAAACAAAACCAAACCAACCTTGATGACCCAACAGGTCATTCCCATGGCTAATTTTTATGATTTCCTGCCAGTCCTTTTCTCCAAGTCTTGATTAAATATTCAGAAAAATCATTACTGATACATAAACCTAATAATTTAAAGGTGCTTCAAATAGAGCACACTACACTTTGTTAAAGGAAGGCGACATTCAAAAGATACTATATCTTTGAGTCCCAATTAGGCCAGATCATTAACAAAATATATTGCAATTAAGTTTACATCCACTGGATAGGACTTGTTGCAAGATAACAGGAATCTCTCAAATATTTTTTCTTTTCATTCTGTCACAATTATTATCACAGTATGGGTTCATTATTTCAGACAAAATATAGTCAAACATTATTGAATTTTGAAAAAAAAAATTAAAAGTCAGTTTACCCAGTTAAACAATTATAAGTTCAAACTTACAATTACAAATGGAAACAAATACGAAAACTATGCGGTGCAAAGGGAATATTTTCTTTCAAATTAATACATATATGTCTCAGCAGTATTAACTCCTAGAGTACTGTGGGGAGGTGGACACACTTCACATAATCAGATTACACTAAAGACCTAAATTATTTCAGGTCACCTCATTCTGCCTCAAGGATGATCCAACTGCTGTTCTGCTATGCATTTTCTCTGTCTTCTTCAGAGTGCCAAATTCAAGTAATTTCTTCAATCCTCAATTACAATGCATCTATTCTAACTCCAGTTATGAGATATGTACTAGCTCTCAAACTCTCATTCCAGCATAAAAATGGTTAGGCTTCCTACTCTACCTTTTAGTTCTTCTAGACTCAGCTCTTGCCCCAGAAGCAAACTCCCAGCTCTCAGCATAAGAAGCTGATGTTCTAATTGAACCCATTTTCCAAACTGTACAATCGCCATTAAGGTGTCTCAGCACTGGATGTATTTGAAGTTCAAGAACATAGTTTCCAGAAAAAAATGTGCTGTAGTCAACGTTTCAGTCCCTTTGTTTTGTTTTCATCATGAATCACATGTTCCATCTTCCTCTTCAGCCTGCTTGTACAGTTGTGAGTTCTGGAAATCACAAATTGTTTCAGGTCTCTTGCAATTGAATTCTGATTGTTTTTCTTTCAGGGAACCCATCTGAGCTTGAATATGACAGTGCTAAAAAGGCATTTTATTTTGGCTGAACCTCTTCCTTGTGCATTTGCTAAACACTGGTTCCCATCATGTGAGTTTTATCAGAAAACTCAATAGACTGAGAATTAATTAGTGCAGGATTTACTGTAGGCCAGAATGAAACATGCACAAATATACTCTTAAATTGTTGGCTTTTGTTGGTTCTTTGTGTGATGTTTATTCTCACCAGTCTTCATTAACTGAATCTTTTGGCTGCAGGTGGTTGTGTTCGCACTAGTGCATTTATCAATCCTGTCAGGAACCTCTGGTCCTGACCACCTTCCCCCCAAACTCCAAGCCAAAAAAGAAAAATAATTTAAAAAATAATCTAATTTAATACTGCACATTCAAACCAAATGGTTAATTTTCATAGGTACAAAGTACAACTAAGCACACAGGGAAGGATCACCACTAGCAGAGCTTTCTTTCTGAGATAGCATAACTCTCTTGCAAGTCATGCAGGACAAGCCATGTAACACTGGTTGACTATTGAAGAGTTTTGGTAACATAAGTGTCTTTTCCTCATGATCTTGTACTCTGATATCTCAAAATAATGACAACAAGTAAATGTCCTGAAGGGCGTAGCAACTAGACTGACACATTACATACCTTGCAAGTGGGTGGGAATTGTCCACTGATCATTTCACGAAAGGAATGGAGCAGCCCCTTGCACGTGTCAGGCTCTGTGTGGTATGAAACCCAACAAGCTTCATAAGCTATCTCCTCCCTCAAAAAAAGAGCAAGTGAACTGATTCTCCCTGACTTGCAGCAGTGCAAATAAAAGTTTGTTCCAAACACAACAATGAGAAAACTGGTCTGAGTGTAAATACATTCTCAGGAGCTAAACTCACCCCAAACTGTAACTCACAGAACCTTGCACTGATGATGACAGCTCACTTTACCACAGATCTCAGATGTTCGCATCCACGTTTGAGCCATGATGTGCTGGAAATATATAGACAAACACATAAGGCAGAATTTCATCATGAAAGATACTTTACTCAGGGTTTCCAGTACTGCACTCCAAGTCAACATTTGAAACTTTTTATTGCTTTTTCACTTTTTCTTCCTTTTTTCCCTTTTGTATTTTTCTTTTATTTTTCTTTTAAGAACAACATGTTCATTTATATTACCTATTCTGTGAGTTTTACAGGTTTTGTTGTCATATAACTACACTAAAAAGCTGAGGATTAAGAAGTAAAATAATGAGTTATGTCTTTGGGGGTAAGGTACCTTTATATTTTAAAAAACACAGAAAATTGTCATAAAATAGTACATAATACACTGTAAATTTTATTAGTCAGTAGCACTTTCATGCTGGCAATCTCTTCAGTGATAGAGTATAAAATATATATTCAGTGAAGAACTTAAGAAAAACCCAATACTTTGCAAACATAAAATTCTCTGAGTCTGTTCTCATCATCTGTCTTTTAAAAAAAAAAAAAAGAGCAGACAATATATATCTCTGGATATAGGAGAAGTTAATTAACTCTTTAGACAAAGGACACCTCCTTCCTTCTTTAAAGCATTTGCTTAGAGTGAGTGAAAGGCACTTGAAATCTAGTTTCTCACTTACCGGTGCAAACAGCACCAATAGCACCTAAGTTTTCCTTCAGTTACACTCAGTAATAATGTATTCCTGTCTTTATACGGAATTTCTATGACAGAAAGAATAATTAACTTCCGCTTTCTTTATTACTCCTTTTCTTCTCTTCCCTCCACCACCAGTGATCTAGTGCAGGGCACCTACAGTGCTGTTTGTGTGGCTCCTGTCAGAAGTATAAGTTTTCTATTTGCAGTGGGCAGAACTTTTCACAAACCTGCCAACCACCTGCTCATGTCCCTCTTTCACTACCAGAGTAGACTGAATGTGAACCTGCTGCGAGAGACGGAAATAGAAAGATTTTTCATGAGTATTCATTCGGCTACACATTACACACGTGTTTGGATAGTATATATAAGTCCTTTTGTCTGTTCACAAAATAACGTGTATAAGTTTCTTCTAGGAAAGAGATAAAACAAATACTCACGTGAAAATATATTTGTACTCTAGAGGTATCTGCAATTAATTCTCAATCATATAGATGTAGTTTGCCATAGCCATAAAGTAACTGTGCCCTTGAGGCAGAGACTCCACCTGAGTTTGAGAATGATGAAAGACAAAAAAACTTTATGTCAGTCATGACTGACTCATTTTGATGCCCTGGTGACCCCTTTTTCCTGTGTTCTTCACTTTTCATTTTGTCATGATTTGACCCACGCAGCAGTGAAAACCAGACAGCCACACAGTCACTCTACCCCATCCCTGGGAATAAGGGAGACAATTAACGAGGTGAAAGGAAAAGAGACTCACAGGTTGAGATAAGAACAATTTATTAACTAAACTACACTAAAATTGAAAATAGTAATGAAAATAATAGTGATAAAAATAATAGTAATGATAATATACAAATATACAGACACAGAAATGAGTGATACACAGTGCAACTGCTCACCACCTGATGACCAAGGCTCAGCCCATTCCCTGACGATGATCCTGGAGCAGAGAGTCTCAAAACCACAATCCTGGAAAAGATAAGAGCCTGAGAGTCCAAGAGAGAAGGAGAGATGATCAAGAGCATGATTTGTATGATATGTAATATATCACTGGCCAATTTAGGTCTCAATCCTAAACCTAAAGCTGAATCCTAAAGCAGTAACTGTGAGCTATGCTCCCTCCTAGCTTCTCCTGCACCTGCAGATACTGGCAAAGCATGAGAAGAGGAAAAGTCCTTGACTGTCCTGGGAAGAACTACAAACAACAGTATGTTACAAGCTTTCTTCTCAGCACAAATCCAAAACACAGCCTCTTACTAGCTACTATGAAGAAAGTTAACTCCATTCCAGCTAAAATCAGAACACATTTAGCTAGAGGTTTTGATTGTAAGAGATATCCCAGAAATTATTTAGTCAAAGTTAATAGAAATCTGTTTGTGATCTCACAAAACACTTGATTTTCCCCCATGCTTGTCATCCAAGAAGCAAAACCAATAATAAAAGGCTAAGTGGACAATTAGAGTTGATATTAAATTACTAATAAAGAGAACATTTACACAATAACAGTCTGTAATAATGTATGAGCTCTCCATGGGCTGTACTGTATTTACATAAACTACTCATCCAATGACTCTGAGTGTAATGGATTTAAAGTTTCTTCTAATAATTTATAAATATTATGTTATGACCTGTTTATTTTGATGTTTTGCTTGTTTATATGCATGCAATGAATTAATGTAATATCTAGACTGTTAAGAAAGCCATTCAGGAAAGTGAAGAAGGGTTTTCTGATATATGCTTCTTGGCATACTCTCCACAACATACAGAAATCTTCCACAGAGATATCTTGTGTCAGTCCTTCCCTAAGTCTGTCCGTGTATTTTTCTAGAATATAGTTAGGCTCAGGAGGAGATGAAAATAAGGGAAGGGGAGTGCTAGTCTTAACGAATCAATTAGGAATGCTTTGTGAGACTCAAACCTCAACACCAAGCGGTAAGAATGCAGAATCACAGAGGCCATCTTAAGTTTTGGGGGTTTTTTAAGGGTACATGGATGATAAGGCAAACTGAAAAAGGTTTTCCTTGAGCTTATAGTACATCAGATTCAAGTAACTTCTGGTTTGATGGTCATACAGGCACTTCACTATCATGTGCAACCTGAGGTACTGAATTGCTTAGAGAAGCAGCTTATATTATCTGCTGATGAACCTTGTATAAATCAGTCCATCCATCCTCTGAACTACAATTGCTCTGGGTCCAGCTATGTTAGCTGCTGAGGATCTCGCATCAATCTGCCCTGTCTTTGAGACATAACATTAATAATGCATATGTGTGGGCACGGTCTGAAATACTTCAGTGATTTCCCTATTAGACTTTTAACTTACTTTAAAGGTACATAATACTTTATTTGGGATGCTTTAGTTCATTCTGTGAGCACTGGTTCTTAGGAAGAGAGCTGTATGGGCCTTGATTCACTAAGATAAACCAGTAAATTATAGAAGATGAGCAACACCTTGTAGCCAAAATCTAATCTGAAAGTGAGAACTTGGTGATTCTTTTCTCCAACTGTGTCTTCCTGAACAAATTACCATAAGGTAATTTAGTATACAGTCTGATAATGTTACCTGTGCTTTGCATTTGCTGGAGAGTATTAGTATGCATGAGGACAGCTATGAAAGAATAATCCTATAAAGACCCATCGTCACTAGGCCATGGCAATATCTTCATGTAACTCATATCCTCTAAAAGCCACCTACACAACGGAAAACTTGAAGAGTGTGAAAAAAGTAAGTCCAAAGAAAGGATTAAAAGTACAGCTATTCCTGTAATTGTGACACTGAGTAACGAATCTGTAGAAATCCAAATCTGTTTGAATATAAATTCATGAGCCCAAGAAGGGACAACTTTTGAATAAATTAGTCACAGTGAATAGTTTACCCAATTTTATTACAATCTGGAAGTGAGGAGCTCAGTATGATATCTTTTTTTTTTTTTTTTACCTGATTTTTAATGTCCTGAAGCATTTGCTGTGTTGTTTCCTTTGTAATCAGTAGCTTTTTACAGGCAAGCAATCTCCCAATTTAAATAACACATAGCAGAGTAATGTGCTGCAGCCATATCTGGTCAGTTTAGGCTGTATAGCCTCAATGCCCTATTAATAGCTCAGGTGAACCTTAGAGTTGCTTCAGCAAGAACATGGAATTTTAGTCTGAATATGGTTTAAGATAACTCCCAAAATTTAGCACATTTTCATAAACCACACTGTTCTGCAAGATTGTTCAATATTCCTATTTTAGAGAGAATCATCTCTAAAAATCGAGAGATTCTTCACTTACTTCATTACACCTATACAGTCAGACAGACAGACAAATTTAGCTTTCTTATTCAAAACTACACAGAATTAGCATCACTCCAGCTGAGCTATGGATCTTAGGAATGTCTCAACCCTTTTAAAGTTAGCTACATACGTTAACATTTGTGTCAAATTGTGAATGTATTTGAATAACATCAGGAAAAGCTGCTCACACAAAGTCTTGCAGCAGTTTGTATTAAAACTAGGAACATTGCAGAAGTTATTTAACATGTTATCCGGTGACCGCAAAGCACAACTCTTTTGCCTCATGAAATAATTAAATATCTTAGAGAGATTTCCTAGCCTACAAATCATAAACAACTTGGATAGCTTTGTATGCCAGTGTTCTGCATTTCTGAGTAGGACCAAACACTGTCCTATCAGTATTCATTGCTCATACCTCAGGTTGAAAGGGGAAGGGAAAACAAAACAAAACAAAACAAAACAGACAAATAGAAACATGAAAAGAGGAGATCAAAGGACCAGCCATGCAAGAGGGAAAAAAACACGCTTTTCAAGTGCATTGTAGTTTTCCTCTTGGTAATGGATTCTCATCACAAACCCTAAGCAAAGCAACCATCACACTGAATGAATATAGTATAATTTTTTTGCTTAAGAAATACACATATGTGTATGTATAAGGATTTGTTGCTTGTTAGAAACGACTGACTCTTCTGAAATGGCACTTGAAAGACAAAATAAGAGAAACAGGAAAGTTGTGAAGTCAAATGACTTAGAAGAAGTGCATTTCTTGAAAAGATAGAGGAGTGGCCCACAGTTGCAGACCCTCAGGGGTGTCCCCGCCTTGGCATGGGTCACACATGGGTTGCAGTCCCTGTCACAGCGTGTCCCTGAAAGTTGTAGAGTGGATAGTATTCTAGTCTAGAACTTGCCATGGAAGGAGAGAAAAAAGTCAAATCTTGTATAAGTAGCCTGTTAGGATGTGAAGAGATTTCTACACATTTGGTGTGAAACGCATTGCAGGCACGTAGTTGTTGAAGAACTCAGCCATGCAGTGTTTGCAGGGAATATGTAGCACAGGAATCTGGAAGAAGGCTTAGGTGGAATGTAGGAAAAATCAAATGAGACAGCAGAGAAAACACCGTCAATTTTGAAATGCTGCTTAGGCCAGTTTGCCTTGGTGAACAAGTTAACTTTTCTTGAGTGTAAGGAAAGGGAAAAAAACCTGCTTGCAAGAGTGCAAAGGCATGAACTTTGAGCCCACGGATGGATTGTTACAGTGCTTACTTGGCATGACCAGTGTTAAACACATCGCTGAGAACTGCTGAGAAATGAGTCATTGCACAACTCAAAGGGAGGGTTTTCTGCTTTGCATTTAACAGCTTGATCTCTACTGCAAACTTCAGGGCTTCTTTGTTCTCTTTTGGTCATCACCTACGTGGCCTATAACTGGCTGAGGCAAATTCTATATTTCCTTATCAGAAGAATCTAGGTCTTCTTCAGTAGCAGTGAAAATAAGACACTGTCGGACAACTTTAGTCTTGCCTCCTTTCTACCAGTATTGATGCCTTTGGCTTTGAAGTGAAGTCAAAAAGTGACCATAGACATCTGTGAATTATAGATTGTACAAGATGATATTACTTGTATTCTTAAGAGTAGGAAAAAAATAGTTTGTTACAGACATTGGTGCTGTAGGAATAAAAATTGCTCGTTCATAATTTTATTTTTATGGTCTATGAGCTGTAGAGACCATTTAAGGTCAACATTTCATACTGTATTAAGTAAACATTTAAGAGGTAAATACTTTTATCCAACTTCACTGCAAGCAAAGAAATAGACCATGAAAACTCAAGAGAATGGGCTTGATGTTTTCATGCTATTATTTTTACTGAGCTAAAGCTTCAATATTGGAGGTGCTCAGAGCCTCATATTTAAAGTGTACGCCTCAAAACATCACCAAAAGAAAATTGCATTGGCACGGCTATTAAAAAAGTATTATACAGTCTGAGGATTACATGTTGTCTCATTGCTGTACCAGAACTGTCTTTGTTCTCTCTAACGTTTATGTCAGGGAGAACTGGGAATCACAATAGCTGAGATCTAAACACAGCTCTGCCTCTGTC
Organism: Pterocles orientalis; assembly: GCA_011057875.1. Taxonomy (NCBI): domain Eukaryota; kingdom Metazoa; phylum Chordata; class Aves; order Pterocliformes; family Pteroclidae; genus Pterocles; species Pterocles orientalis. The sequence continues at coordinate 1,021,101 of WKFP01015331.1, read as the reverse complement.
TTCCCATCTCTCTGTACCCAACTATTTAGGCTAAAACTTCCATAATCTATTCCAGAGTTTTACTATGGATATCACAACCATAACAAACATTTTATAAATTTGTCTGGCTGCAAAGCAGTGGTTCCAAACACCTAAGTCACATTACACTGAATAAGAGAAGTGGATTCTTATAACGGTGAAGGAAGAAATCCATGTGAGCCACCCATGAGGTTTTTACCTTTTGTTTTTTTTCCAGTTCTCTTCCCCATCCCACCAGAGGGGAGAAGAGAGCAAGAGGAGGTGTGGTGCTTAGCTGCTGGCTGGGCTTAGAGTGGCCCTAAAGCCACAGCACACGCAAATCTGATAAAACAGCAACCCGAAAATGTTCTTCATGGGGTGAAGCAGAAAATGAATATTAAGTTTTGCTTTTAATATTTAAATGATTAGTGGTGGCAACCTCAACCATGCTTCAATAACTTTTAGCCAATTCATTTCCTAAGCTATTTTTGCTATGCTTTAAAAATAACTTCTCACATTTTGATTGGTTTTTCATTTTCTTTTCTGAAGTCCCTTTTGTGTTTTATACACTCTGGACTGCAGAAATGTTGCTGCTGTGAATTCCTTTTTTTTTTTTCTTTTGCCTTGTACAAATCATAAAAGAGTATATTACCTTCATTTGTTTTCCTTCTTCCCACTTAAATATGTACAAGGGGTTTTTTGGAGGATGAGTAGGGAGAGTAAATATATGTAACGATGTTTTGTGTTAGTGATGAGAAATTGTCATGCCCTTACATTAGACAAGATGAGAATAGAGTAAGCTGATAAAACAAGAGACAACACAGGCGATACTGAAACAACAACATCTTGCTTCTCAGTTCCTTCTTTCTTGCAGTATATACAGTAATGGGCTTTGAAGGGGTCAAGGACCTAATTAATCTCCAAAAACCTTTGATGTCACTTTCTGAACTGCTCACTGGAAAAAAAAAATCTTTTTTATAAGGAAGGTGTGTACATTGCTTCCATGGGGTATATGGTCTTCATAAAAATGTGGAGTAAGTAACTTTGTGCCCCAACATTGTCTTCAGATCGTCTCTGAGAAACCTTCACACTGTCTTAATCCACCTGGTATTTTTAACAGATTCCTTAGCAGCACAGTTAAAAGTTTTACTTGTTGTCTCTGTAAAAGACCCCAAGAGTCTAGAAAACTCAGGGAAAAAGAAATAGACAAAATCCCTGTGGGGACTTTAAGGCTTGACTTTGAAGTCAGTAGATTAAAATAACTAAATCTGTATAAATCAACAAAATAGGGCCTAGGGGAAAGCAGGGTAATGTTCCGAAAATAGCCGAAATGGTGTAAAATATGTGGAGTGAGAGGGATTACACATGGGCCACAAAAAGAATAACACTTGATGGGATGAGACTAGGGAAGGGGACATTTCCACTTGATAAAGTCTATCCTGTGCAACAATCTTCCAGTGAACGGAGTGAAGGCAGCTATTCTGATTCGTTTATAGATGGGCTGAACAATACATTAACAAACGAGCTGTAAATATCTTCATTTCCTTAGTTAGGAGGAAAACTGGCAGGATCTCCTAGAGGAACAGGTATTTTACCTCTCCAATGCCTGTGATTCTCTCACACATGGTCCCTTTCAATTATCAAAGCATCACGTGCTCATTGCAGCAACATGACTCCCATTAATGTCAAAGGGAGACTCAAGATTAAAAACCCCAGGCATCACTTTAAAAATGCAGGAATTAAAATAATGTATAATTTCTCCACTAGAGAATCCAATTGCCCAAATACAAGACACCTTTGCATTTTCCTTCAACAGGACTACCCTTGCTTATCCTCAGCACCCAAAAATAAATAGCAAGGCCAGATTGCAATTAACCAAGAGCTTCTGAAGGTGAAAAAGAGAAAAGCAGAGACATGTTTTTCACCATTAAAAAAATTAAAGACTTTACTTTTCCAAGGAGAGTGTGATTTAAGGGCTAATCAGCACCATGGTCCTACACATTATCTAAGAAATTGGAAATTACTGGCTACTAAACTCAGCTCTCAGAAACTCCAGGGGGAATCTCTGCAAGGCCTCTGATAACTTCTGAGTCTAGGCTTGAATGTTGTTCTCATCTTAATTAGAAATTCATCATGTGTGCATTCATATATATGTTTGCATTTGTATATATGTTTATTGCTGTATGTGCACATACTTATACACATACTTTGTCTCCATATGGATGCACACATTACAGAATATATAACTCTTCACTCTAATTGCCCGCTTTTTTCCTTGTCATGCTTAGCACATTATGCTCTCTACGCTCTATTTTCCTTTTGCTGTATTGGCAAAGACTTACAAATGCCCTATTTGCTTTCTTTTATCTCATTACATTATTCAGTGGTTTTCAGTACACATACATTTAGAAACATCAGCAAATAACTTACTTTCAAAGAAATTTAAGAAAAGCAAACGCATTTGTTAAAGAAAGAAGCACAAGACTGACTCAAAGCATAAGCAAAATAGTTGCTATGGGCAAAAGATTACCAAGGATACTAAAATGGCTACAATCCCACTACATTGTTAATGCCAGAAGTCACCATGATCTCCACACCTACAGCTGTCAACAAAGACAACTAAGCTGATAGATAATGTAGAAGCAGCATTTGAAGAACAGAATGGCTTGTGCAACACAGAAATGGGGCTGGCACCTGGAATGAAGTTCATCACTGGTAAGGTCACAGTACAGACACAAGATCTAAGAGCCATGATTTGTGGGAAATCTTTCTTAGAAGAAAAATATTTATGTCTGCGAGAACTTTCTTAGAAGAAAAATACTTATGTTTATTAGAACCTTTTTAGAAAAAGGACTTCTTGTAGTTGATGTCTACTGCAGGAGAAGATAATACCTGCAGGGGATGAGAAAGAAAACAATTGTTCAGGATGTCGGTGAGATAAGGAGAAATTGAAGGTAAACAATCAACAGGATTAGGTAATGTTAAGGGTCCCATTCCCAGGACCCTAGTTAGCCAATAGTAACTCTGTCTTTAAGATTTTTAAATCATTGTATCCAATCAGTGATTGCCGAATCTGTGTGAATTCTGTATAAAAGTGTGCAATTGAGGCATAATAAATGGCTACAGCTTGATCATACTGGTCTGCGTCTGAGTCCCTACCAGCGGCAATGATGGAATGGAAATTCTGATTAGATATGGGCAAATCAGGTGGTCAAACACTGGAAAAGGTTCCCAAAGGTCTTGTGGGATCTCTGTCCTTTCATGATATTCAAAGTTTGACCACACAGGGTTCTGAGCAGCTTAAGCTGGTCTCAGAGTGAGAGGTTGGGCAAGATGATTTCCAGCGATCTCCGTAGCCTGAACTACTCCACAATTCTTTGATGTGTTAACAATGGCAGATAATAAATGTTTATGGATCTATAAGCAGATGGAGCTGAAAATAAACACAAAGATTGCCAGTTTAAATGTGCCCAGCACTGTTTTCTGGCACTGAGGTCAACTGACATGGAAAAGGCTATGTTCGTATTATCGAATGCTTTTCACCTTCAAAAGAAGGTGGATGTGTGAAAACTGGTCCCTGGCTTGTGCTAAGCTTGAAGCTTATCTGGAAACAGGGATATCAGGATTTACAGGTAAGGTAACTGGAGTGTTAGTCTTTCCAGAACTGTTTTTGTTTGTCTGTTTTTTCTCAACAAAAAACCCACCTATGATGTTCCTTTTTGGTTTTTTTTCCGCTGTAAATTGTAACCCACAGCTATGTGGTAGTATATGTACCTAATGCTCTTAAAGACATATACGAGATAATGTTTATATATTGACTTATTCTGTTCCATTAGTACAATTGCTATATATGGGGGAGGGTGACTAGAACACAAAACTTTTTTTCAGGGATGAAAGAGAAGTAACAGAGTTTGAGATTAGGCAAAGAGCTATGTGGAAGTATTTCATATTCAGAAGAGGTCACTTTTAAACAGTTTTGGAGGTTTTTTTTTTTTTTTTTTCCACTCAATTAAGGGTATTTTAACAGTTTCTTACCATTCTTTTCCCCCATTGTTTGTTTTCAGTTTTGTTTTTTTTTTTTTTTTTTTTTTTTTTTTTTTTTTCTCCAGAAGAATCAAGTTTTGTTCTGTTTTGCTTTAAGTTCACCAAATCTCAAGCAGAAATACAGTTAGGTCTGGGTAATTTCTTCTTGGCTTTTATGTTCTTACTTTATGTTTCAGTGTAACACTGCAGATCAGATTAAAATGAGGGAAAATTGAGCAACTGGGAGGAAAGAAGGGGAAAATTGGGAAAAATGTTTAAAATTACTCAACTTCGACTTTATATGTTTCTCACCTTTCTTGCCCAGTTTTGTTTTATTAACCCCTCATATAAAACGAAAAGCGTTTATAAGTGGGGTGCCCAAAGAAAATGGACACAATCAGCTGCTTGATGTGAGCATGTACAGACAATTCCTCACTGAATATAACATATTATTTTAGTTATGGTTAATGATGGTAAAAAGTGCTGCACTAACTGTTCAGAGCAGGGAATGTTTTGGTTTATCCACAAAATATAATTGTCTTCACCTGTGAAATGCAGCCACAGCTATCGACTCTGCTTCAGCAATTTACTTCAGTGAGGGGCAAGTTCAGACTCCTCAACATTTTTCCAGAGGAACTTACCTCTTTGGCATGGATTGAAGTCCACTGAAGGGATTTTATATCTGCCAAAGAGGCTTACCTGCTACTGATCTGTGCTGGATTTCAACAAGTGACTGTCTCTCCAAACTATCACTGTAGTGAGCTTGCTTTCAATAAGGGTTGCTCATATGGAAATTAAACCAGGTTATCTTGTGAATAAACATAATATGAGAAAAAAATAAGCATAAGAAAGAAAATAATTGTGGGTTTGTGGATTTTTTTTTTTTTTTTTTTT
>WKFP01015331.1:994213-1016167 GCA_011057875.1 Pterocles orientalis | reverse complement strand
AACACAGCTGAAACAGTTCACTGATACAGAGGGCACACTTTCAAGAAAAAAAAAAAAAAAAGGAAGAAATCCTATACATCCTAACGCCAAGGCCATTAATGTGGGGAAACAATAAATTAACTCCCTGACATTCTTCATTTGGAGATGGAAAAGGTTTTTTCCCAAAAGACAGGACTGAGAAGGATATATTCATTACACTGTCGAAGTAAAAATCATTCAGCAGAAAATATAGGTTGTATATCTGATGAACAAACAACAAAGTAGATTCTTAATCTTTTTTTTTTTTCCCTCCTAACTTGCACATTTTTTTCTTTTTACCTTTTCTGTAAGGGCATAGAAAGAACACCACAAATTCCTACAACTAAAAAATCAGAAGCAGACAAAGAAACAAAAATTTTGTATTAACTTTGTTACTGTATCACACTTTGACAATATTATACAGACTTTAGACAGACAACCTGGGATAAGTTCATAACCTACCCTTCAGAATCAATCTGAATAACCACTAAAATAAGAGAACATTACAGTTCCATAACAGTGGCTTTATGAAAGGGATTACATAGTATGAACAGTCATAACTCCATCTCATTGGGAATGACAGTTTCAATCTTTCAGAAGTCGAAGTAGTAATGCTGAAGTAACGCTTGGGTATTGCAACATACAGATATAATACTGAAAGGGAAATGTATCTTGAGGGTAGGTAGTAAGGTATCCATGATTTGAAGCTCATAAAATTATTTCTCAAGTATACTGCATGTATTGCCTTTACCGGCTCTAGAGCTGCTTTAAAAAAAGCAGGTAAAAGCAGTTGGCAGTCCATTCTGTCCAATTTGTTGTATCCATCTACAACAAATGCTGGATATGCAATGGCTGAATTTACATGCTGGATTTCTTTACGGAATTTTACACTGCTATTCACAAAGACTGTTGTTTTGTCTTAAAGGATATGCAGGTGTATAATTCCAAGTTGGATGGTAATCAACTCTCTCATACTCAACCCAAAAGTTTTCTTTACTGTGTTTTTATCTAAAGTGCCCATCAGGGCTAAATCTAAACTCTTGCTTTTTTCAAGAACTGTGACAAGCTGCTGTGGTGGACAGTAAGTTAAAGACACTTTTAGTAATACCTACTGAGAGTAACAACAATTGTGAATATACTTACTCTGCAGAACTAAACACATCTCTCTCTTACTCCAGGGCTTGGCAGAAACAGCTCTCTAGATGAAAAACAGTAAATAACTAGACTACAGAACACTAGAGCAGGAAGCATTTGCTAATTTGCTAAGTAAAATTTGAGTCCAGGTTTGTCCAGGTTTGAGTACCTTGATGGATGCCAGACAAATTTTCGTAATAACACTTCATGTCTGCAAACACAAATAGTAATGAATGAACGAAAATATGTTAAATGAACTCCAGTGGGTATGAAATAAAACAGGCCTCTGAAGGTGAGTTACGGTGAACAATCATTCCTGCGTCCAAATCAATGAATGCAAGATTAAAGTCATGAGTTTGATCCTCATTTTTGTAACTCTCTATAGAATTGGGCTGAACCAGTACAGATACTCTCTTGGACTCTGTAAACATAACATGGTAAAATCAGAAGAGATGGAGCCACCCTGGCTAGTCAAGAGTTCCTGACCAAAATGTCATCCTTTTGAGACACAAAACGAAAGTTCTTTCGAAGTTCAGAATTTTATCCTTACCTACTGAAACTAAAAACATGCAATCAAACAGAATAAAACGATGCTGATCAACATGAACAGTTGGAGGAAGAATAGAAAATATCTCCTTTAAAAGTAAGTATCTGAAACTCTCAGCCGGTGAGCACAGGTTCCACAGTACATTTGACCAACACAAATAATGTCCCTTGGTTTTCCGTCTGGACACCCATCTCCCTGCCTAGCTAGATATTTGTGCAAGATTACAACTACCCCTCTCTTCAGGTGTTGGAAAACAGCCACAAAAGGACAGGTATGTAACTCAGGTTTCCTTCTCCAGCCTGTCCAGAGTCACTTCAAGACTTGCTCTGTTGGTTGAAGATATTGCAGAAGAAAAAGTAATTCAGAATCTCTAAACAACCAGCCTCTAAGGATGGAAGTAAAATGAAGAACCAGAGGAAAATCAAAGATTGTCGTGTGAATCAAGTAAGGATAATAATTCAAGGTTATTAGTTCTGCTGTTTCTCTAAAAACTCCCACCAAATATTAGGGTGATTACTTATAATTTTCATTATACTGATGGTATAAGATATGACTAAAATCAAAGTCTTTTTGTGCTGAGTACTTTTGAGCATATAGGTCAGATTCATCTCCTTCAGTTTTGGAAGTCTGAAGTCATCTGACCTATTTTAACAAGCCATTTTAAGACGAAATGAACAGCCCTAAGGAATAAGCAAAAGTGCTTATATCTCTCCTTTACTTATAAAAGGAGTTTAGAATGACTAGTTCACACTGAAATGTCTAACTTATACGTCTTAACCTAAATGAGATTAATTCTTCCCATTCTTTTCAGCTAAGTTTATCACTGAAAAATAGGCACCTCATCTAAGCGAGTTGCCTAGATTTCCTCTGTACTCAATGGAGAAAAATAACTACCTCCTGAGGGAAATTCTTTCCACATTACTCGGACATCTTTCTTTTGAGAGGATGCGCCTTCCTCAAGATAAGTTTCTAGCCACAGAAGCAGCCAAGTTGGCTAAGGGCCTTCTAACTTTTAGATGAAGCAGGTGGCATAGATCAGGATTTTACTGAAAGCACAGTGTGTTTTCCAAAGACGTTACAATTATATATAAAAATAACAAAGTCAGGGACGTTTATTGCTGGATTCAGTAGAGGATGGATTTCAAAATAATGGCTGTTTATAAGCCAGATAGGGAAACATAAAGTAAGAGTGAAAGAACAATAAAAGTGAGTGAGAGAGAAAATATAAGAAATAACTTCTCCAAATCCTGTGAGAAATAAACACATTTACAACTATTTTATGCACAGTTAAATTGAGATACAACTAAGGTTCATTCCAAAAACTAAGCCAGAGTGAAAGACCTGGTAATGGGGCCCCAGAAATTCTGAAATAACTGCATATTGGCTGCTAGGAGAGAATTCCATCTTGTGAGAGTTACAGCCCACAGGAATGACTATTGGAAAATGCCTGAATTTGAAAATACAATGAAAAAAAAAAAAACAAACCAAAAAGATCCTGCATGATGAGATTACTGACTGATGAAAATCACCAAATGGATGCTCTTAATTCAGCTATCCAAATATACAGTGATTCTAGCCTAGAACGTGATTCAGCTTTTATTTAATTGACCACTAAATTCTGATAATAAATTAATAAAAGTCACTTTAGATTTTTTTTTAAATTTAGGTAGATGAGAATTGGATTCTTTTCCTTTTTAATCTTTTTTTTTCCTTTACTTCCCCTCCGTTGAATCATTCTAGCAAGCTGCTTACTGAAATTCAAACGAAATAGCTTCTGCTCCATCGTCATGATGAGACAGTGTATGTTCTTTTGGAGTTAAAAATTTAACAAGGTGGGTAAGCATGGTACTGTCTTTGCTTCTGCTAGAGCATGAAAGAGAGAGGTGTGCCACAGTTTCCCCCACACATACATATTAGCTACCCCTTTCTTCTCTATTTTTTTTTTTAATTTAAAATTCAAACAAGTGCACGTTTGAGAGGAAGATATGATTTGAAGTCAGCAAGACTCACCCCTCAGGAATTTTAGATGCTTTAATATAAATGAAAACTAGTCTGATGAATGACAGTCACACACAGAAATCATGCGTTCAGCGTCTCTGCGCATGCATGTGAATACACACACACAATGCCAGTCACTGCCACAGAGGAGGCATGATTCTGTTGCAGTTCATCTTCTCAGAATAAAAACTCTTGACACAGCTTTACTTTTTGTGTCTTTCACATTATGTCTATAAATCTACTGAAACGAACGACATTCTAACACTGTGGAGTATCTGACATTCCTACTGTTAAATTTTGGTAATCACTTGATAGATCTGTAAAATATGTGTTCCCTAAAAATGCTATTGCCTTTAAAAATCTCAAATCTTTCCTCCCTTCATCTTTCTTTCTTTATTACTTGAATATATATATTTAAGGGCGTGGATTTTATTTCACGTGGTTTGGTGAATTTAAGTAGACTTGATCATTATCATCACTGAACAATTCTCTCTACTATGATGTTTCAGTCAATAAATAAAACTGGTATTTTTTTTCTGTAATCACTTCACTCCAAGAGCTGGAGTTCAGAAATACAAACAAACAAGGGGAAAAAACCCAAATGCCAGCACCCTCCAAGTATTGCAAACTTGAAATAAAATGCAACAGCTGGAGACAGATTCTTTGCAAAGTCAATGTAATGTTTGCCTAGAGAAGGTAAGGTCAGCTCTGTAGACTTCTTGGAACAGATCTCCCATCAGCATAAACTGACGCAGTTCCACCAAAGTCAATTTACACCAAACAAAATCTTCTTCCTTCTTTATTCTGCTTTATCTACCTTTGCATTGCAGTGTTGCTGCCTACAGAGCCCAGTGGTGAGAAACAGCAGGAATCACCTTACAGAGGCTTTTGTGTATTTGCAGCTCAATGCCAAGTGCCTTTGGAGGTCTGAAAGAACAGCCCACTACTATGGGTCATCTGTACTTATTTCTGTGTCAGCAATAAATTCCAACACACAATTCTCTGCTCTGAAAACAAATAATAATAATAAAAAAAAGGAGAGAGCAATTTTCGTTTCTCTCCTGTGTAGGTAATATTTCTAAGAGCAGGCCACTAGAGATGGTTGGAAAAAAGAAAGATCTTTCAAGTCTTTCCAAAGCTGACAACTGTGGTAGGACATGATGCGGGCAGACAAAGCGGAACACTTCTTTGAAACTCTTTCCAACGTAAGTAGTGGTACATTTAAAGAAATTTGTACCTAGTATTTTTTCTTTCCTTTTTTCCTCATCTCTGATAAAACGAGGTTTGTTTTTAGCAACAAATGTTGTAACCTGCTTCCCCATCTCCTTCCCTTTCACTTTCCCCTTCTGGTTTCTCTTTCAAGTTTTCTTTCCCTTTTCCCTTTTTTTCTCCTTTTCCTTTTTTTTTCCCTCCCTTGTTAAATCAAAATCTTGTTTCATGTGCAAAGGAGAAACTCACCTTATATATGAAGGTACAAACTTATTGTTAGCATAGCTGAAACTTTAACAGTCTAATCCAAACAATCAATCTAATCCAAACCAATCGTTAGTCAACATCGTGTATTATTCCAGAAAATAAATAAATGTAATAATAGGATTAAAACTGTAATATGCACACTTCTTAGTTTCTACCCGTTGCCCTGCTATTATGCTCACCCTTCCTTTACTCCTCTGTGTCACGTGGTCGATGGTTTCTTTCTGGTGGTTGTAGTAGTGGTGGTGGCAGGGGATTACGGTGACTTGTCAGCATCTGGAGTCCTTGGTCAGGAAGAATATCGTGCTGATGTTAATGGTTTCTTCCTCTGCTCTCTAGGATCCATTTGGGGTCATTTCTACATGTTTCTGAATGTGCTTTTGCACCTTGTTCTTTTTTTTTTTTGCTGGTCTGCATCTCCGTGTTACACCCTAACATGCTATAGGTGTTCACTTTTATGAATGTTATCTGTTTTCGTTCTCTTTGTTACCCCTAGAACTAGTTTCATCTAGCTCCAGGTCTGTGTTTCTTTAACTGACCACAGACGAGTTGTTTATAGCTGTAGGGGTCTTCAGTCCCAGCCTGTGATCCACCAATTATCACCCTGCACCTGCACTCATCTACACTGCATCCTGTGTTCCCACTACTCAAGGCTTCTGACAAGACATCAGGTCTGTACTTCTCTGCACTACGTCATTGTGTTAGAGTCATAAATATCTCGTTCTACACAGAATACATGCTTGCTATTGCCTGCTTATATATATCTGTGATCATACCATTCAAAGACAAACAATAGTAAAACAAACCAGTCAAAGTCACTTTGTAATTAGAAAAATTGCAGTTACAGCTAAACTACGTGAAGCAAAGCTGCAGGCAGGTTGAGAAAAGTTCAGTCAGTGCAATCTGGCAAACCATAGACCTGAGGCCTTGTAAACTCATAACAAAGCCTGTGGCCTTCTATTAGGAATGGCAATTGGGTATTTACAATGTTAAAGAGTAATATCCCTTCTTCCAATTCCTTCTTCTTCTTATTCCTCCTTCATATTCCCACTTTTTCCTCTTCACCTTTTACTTTGTTTTCCTCTCCTCGTTTCCCTTCTCCTTTTCTTCTTTGTTTCCCCTTTCCCAATTTATTTTGCCTTTAGTCTTTCCTTCTAAACCTGGCTCTGAAAATTAATTGCTGTACTGCAATGTTTATATTCCAGCAAGCTCTCCCTATGTCTCCTATGTTGCTCTCAAACCTCCACATCACTCTCCAGCTTCCCAAAAGCAGCCTGCTAAAAAGGCAATGGTTTTAAAATATAGGTTACACATTTGTAAGGAATCAACACGTCTTATATTGGCATTTCCCTTTTTTTTTCTCTCCAAGAAGAAATAAAGGTGAGCAGATTTGTTAAACAGTACTCTACTTTTTTAAAGGCCTGCAGTGGAAAATGCTATTTCTTTTCTAAGAAAAATTGAAGTCCAAATCTTGGGATACATGTTAGTTTCTCAAATACCTCATCTCTGGTCAATAGAGAACGGATTATGTGGGTGATTAAGAACATGAGCAGGAAAGTTGATTAGTCTCTCATGGCTTGCTTTAGCAACATTACTTTGAGTAGACTAAAAATTGTTGTATATAGAGCAGACTTAGTCCCTGCCATGACCAGAGAACATGAAGGGAATTACTTTAGGTCCTCTGAATGCTGAACACAGGCTAGGCAGATTAGAAAATGAGATCATAAATCCATCAAAACTTGTGTAAGTAGAAATGAGGTATACTGAATAAAATGAAGTTACATTTCATAAAGTATTGCAAAATAGAAAAGATCAAATTTGGTTGTACACACTCTGATACAGAAAGATATTAATTATAAAAGTGTCACACATTTTTTTTAATACTGAACCAGGGACATCTGGAGTTTGAGGATAAAAACAGTGACCTAGTCACAATTTTTGTCCAGTTACAACTTAAACGCAAACTCGTCTTCTGGACTCAGAGCTGTTCTTCCACTTTTCAGATCAGAGGAGATTTTCCCAGTGAGTGTACTTGTTGATGATTTCAGAGTAGCTTTAAGAGTATTTAAAATTTTAAATCTTTGAGTATGATGAGTATTAAATATTTGATCAGGCTATATTCAATGGATTGGGAGTTTTGTGTACATAAATTCAAAAATATAGATATATGAGCACTGTTTTGCAAGATATTGATAATGAGCTCTAAACTTCTGAGTTTTACCTAGACATAAATCGGCTTGGTGTTTTCAAATTAACAGAATGGAAGCACATTTGATGCAAAAAAATAGTGGGATTTTGCAACAAATTAAGGAAACTGAGATTTTTAAGAGGACTGAAAAGTAGAGAGTATTACCAAACTGCCTAAACTTGCAGGTTACTTGTTACCTTTAATCTGTATAAGTCATTTCAATTCTAGCTTTAAAATCAATCAACTAAGTTTTTATTTTACTCCCAGCTACACTAGCATTAGAGAGAGATTGCCTTCACGGTGATCATATTATGGAATGTGATCCACTGCAATTTATATGTGGGAAAAGTCTTGTACTTGTGCAGCACTGTGTCTTCTTTGCAATTTCTACATCCTCAATCTCTATTTTAGAGTTCCCTCTATTCAGCTCAAGTACAATGAAAAACAAATTCTACCTTTCTTAAAAACTGAAGTGAGGAACGCTACCAAATACTCCTCTTTAAACAAAAACAAGTTTATCTCCATTTCTGAAAAATTTTAGTGAAGTCTTCCATTGATCTTTACAGCAAATTTTTAATTCCTGTTAAATATACATGTAAATTCATCAATATAATAAGCTATAGCACCAGTAGTCAATTGCTTTCCTGGTTATCACCAGAGTAAGAAGCCTCTCGGTCCGCATTGAGAACAAGCCTTTTTAGGCACATAACATAGATCCATATGTAAGAAAATGCACATTATAACACCATTCTTCAACTGTATATTCTATACGTCATTTCTACCAGTTCCATAAGCATGCCACCTTCTGTTGTGACCCCAGAGCAAACAACAAGCAGTGGCAGTCATGCTTATCCCCCCCTCAAAAATGGACTTCTGCACACCTATCTAGACCCAATGTCTCACAACTGGCTTATTTTCAATGGAGCTATCTGCTAGTCTATGACTCAGAGAGTTGTTCACCACTTGTACTTTCAAAGAAACTCTCCATAAATTTTTCAGAGCAGGGAAATCACTGTGTATGTCCCTGGCTAGACTACAGTTTCATTATTATCATCTCACCCTTTTTTCCCTGGTATCAACTGGCTTTTCTGTCAAATCCTATTTACATCTCCAAATTACTGTTTCTGTGCCAAACTTAACAATAACAAAAGTGTCCATCATCAAAAAAGGTATTGTTTTTTTCCAATTATATTAGAAAGTTAGTTAAGAGGTATTGTTTATCCCTACAAAAATTCACTAATTTATATTGTTGGATTATCACTGATATAGCAGTATCCCTACGACTGCCACATTGTCCTACACTATTTCAGCTCGGCATTCTTGCACGCTCTTAAACATCTATTTCTTTCCTCCTCAGGGATTACAGGCTGAAGTGATCCCTGTTTTCTTTATTTCTTATGAAATGCTAGATATGAACGTGTTCCCTTTTTTTTTTTTTTTAATTTAGGGATGAGAGAAAGTGAGACAGTGAGAGTTATGAATATGTATGAAACAGAAAAGAAAGGTGGGGGAAGGAATCCAAACACAAAACAACCCACCTTACAAATTCTACACTGCAGTAAATTCTGACTTTTCGACACATCCATTTGCTCTTTATTAGATCAGAAAACTCAAAATGTTTCATTTGGAAATTATAGGCCATGTTAATTCTTCAAACCTCTTTACTGGCTTCATTCAGGTCACCCTATTAACAGATTTGGCCCTGAGTTCCTTTGTAGAAATGTACTTGAAAGATGATATTTTTTGCAGTTACACACCCTCAGCCATCACTCAGGATTTACAATGCCATACTATCATGCCTCTCACTGCCATCAAGAAAGGAATGGGTGGAGAAAGAGATTTCACTATGGTTAGTTTATCTCTACAGGCAGGATGCTTCTAAGAACAGCGGAGGAAGTGTGCTCCATCTCAGCAGTGACCTGATAAAATCCTTGTCATTTGCAGTTTTCCTTTCATAATTTTTTCTTACTGGGGAGCATTTCATCGAAATCATCACTCTTTGGGCAGTCCTCTGTGAATCATAATCTGCTCTGATACTGCCATCAGTAGAAATGGTGCTGTCAACATTTATGTCAATGCTCAGGTTGTAATTTCTTGACAGAAATGTTTCTCATTTGATATAACACCCTCTGTTCAACAGAAAGCAACAGAAGCTTCTGCTTGGTGCTGTCTCACTGAGTGTCCATTCATGTGGGAGGCTGAGAAGTCATAGTATTGTCCATGCCACATTTATTGGATCTGTTAACAGGTCTTATGCTTATTTAGAAGAACAGCAATACACTCAACAGTACTTTAAAATAAGAGAATAAAATTCACTGGTACTAGACATGGTTTGAGAAGAGGGGAGAGGAATGGGATTGCTCAGTCATCAAATTTCTCTTCCAAATTTATAGGCAAACACGCAGTTGTACTTCAGTCTGTTCATCTCTGTGTGCTTCATAAGCAGCACATAATTTCCCTATATTTTAAACAAAATTTAAATACTTCCTTAACAAAAAAAAAAAACAAAAACCCACAGAAACAAAACCAAAAACCCTGTCCCCAAAATCAGTTTGTCATGAGCAGAGATCGGAAAGTTCAAGAACACAATGGACTGTTTCCTAATCTTCAACACCGTTCTTCCCTTTAAGTGTAGGAACAACAAATTCATCTGTGTATTTCCCAATTCCATGTAGGGTTTTCCTTTAAATGAACTGTGAAATCCCAGATATACAACACAAAGTGGAACAAATGCAGAAAAAGGCTACTTAGAAGGTCAAGGGAGTGGAGAAGCTTGCTTAGCACTCTAGACACCTTGGTTTGTTGAGCCTTTCAAAATAAAAGGGATGTGAGAGACAATTTCACTGCTGTCTAAAGTAACGTCAGGGAAGTTTTAATGGGAATGTGAGAGAAGGAAAGGGCCTATTTAAGCTAACGGGCAATGTTTACACCAGGGAAAATGGGTATAAAGTCTGTAAAACAAATATAAACCAGCATCATTGCTTAAGGCCACCCAGCAATTAAGCACCACTCAGCCTCTCGCTCTCTCATTCCCTCCGGTGGGATGGCGAGGAGAATAAAAAGGTAAAAACCTCATTGTCTGAGGTGAGGACAGGGAGGGTTCACTCACCACTTATGGTCACATCCATAGTCACGGCCTCCTCGGGGCACAGCTGTCTCTTCCCGCGTGGGGTCCTCCACAGCTACAGGGTGGGATCTGCTCCACTGCTAAATCTCCATGAGCTACAGGCGAGCCCTGCTCTCCATGGGCTGCACAGTGTGCCACCTTTATCTTCACCACAGGCTGCAGGGTGAGCTCTCCTCCGCCACCTCCTCCTTCCTCTCCACCGCAGGTGCTTTTGCTGGCTCCCGAGAAACTCTCGACATTTGGGCAGGGTTGTGATGGTTTGGCTGGGCCAGGGCTCTGTGGCAGAAGCTGAGGCGGTGGATCAGGTTGCAAGAGAGGCTGGGGAAGGGGCTGGACAGAACGGCTGTGCCAGACCCTGCCCTGCCTAGAGCCATGCTGCTGCTCCCTGTGCTGTGCCCCCTCTTCAATCTGTCACTCGCAGAGGTGCTGACTGGCTCAGCCTTGGCCAGAGGTGGGTGCAGCCTGAAGCTGGGGAACCTTCCAGCAGTTTCTCACAGGGGCCAGCTCGCTAGTGCTCCCTTGCCCCGCTACCAAAACCTTGGATCCAGGAGAACTTCCAGCAGTTTCTTACAGTAGCTGTCACTGTAGCCCCTCCCCTGCTACCAAACAAACCCACCACACACAACCACACCATCTAGAAAATGGAAGAATATTCTCCCACATCAGAGAAGCTATGTTCTGTAGAAAACGACCAACCGGAGACCTGAGAGCAAAAAATCCTCATCTGTTTCAATATTGAAAGTGGAAAAGTTCACACTGCGTGCTATCTTTCCTCCCATTTCTACCATTATTTGGAAATGGAGGGGAAATTTCACCAGTCTGTTTATTCACCACTGTTTTGAAAATTATATTTGCTGTAGTAAGAAAATTGAATATGCAGTTAAGTCACACAATGCTTCTTCAAAAGGTTTAGTACTGTTGTGGGTGGCATGCACTTCTGGCCTACTACAAGATCAAATCGAACAGAGAGGAAGTCAAAAGAGATGTGCTTGCAAAGGTAGAAAATATCCTGTTGTCGTGGTTTATAAAACCACAGGGACAGTTTTTTCTAAACACCTGGTCGGGCAAGAGACCGACATGACTCTTGTGAAGAAGAATTAAACAGCTGAATTTATTAACTATTTACAACAAGAAGCAGGATATTGAAAGAGAGAAACTACATCTTACACAAAAGCACTTCTCCCCTACCCGTCCCTTTGTCCCAAAGCACAAAGGCTTTGTTCTGCACCTTCTTCCCCCCTCCCCCCCGGTGGCACATGGGGGGAAAAGGTGGGGGTTGCAGTTAGTTGAAGCCGCTCTTTCCTTCCTCACAGTCTCTCCCAGCTGCCATGTTAGTTTCCAACGGGGCTTCAGTCCTCCGGCGACTTCCCCGACTCCAGTGGGGCTTCTAGTTCTAGTCTGGGGTCCTCCACGGCTGCTTCTTCTCTTCACCACGTGGCAGGGGAAAGCTGAGAGCATTCTATTCCATGGGTCCACTCAGTACCTGTGTGGCCGTCTCTTCCAGCATCCCTCTTCTCCGCCATTGGAGGTCTTCATCGGCTCCCAGGAAGAAGGGCTCCTGGGCGAGCCATGGCGAAGGCTAGGCTATGGCAGATCATTCGCAGAAGCCGAGCAGGCGGCTGGACGGACCGGATCGGCCGTCCCATGCCATGCTCTACTCTGGGGGTCATGCCGCATGCCTATTGTTCCTAAATATGTTATTCGCAGAGGCACCGATTGGCTGGTCCTGGCTTGGGGCAGGATGCATCCTGAGCGGGACCCTGCCTTCCAAGCAGTTTCTTACAAAAAGCTAAGGGTGGTGTCCCTTCCTCCACTCCCCCTGTTACCAAACTCTTGGGGGGGGGGGGGGTAGGTGGGAGGGTGACTCGAAGTCACCACTTTAACCCCTCCCTTGCCGCCAGACAAAACCCATAACACCTGTAACAGTTCAAATCCAGTAATTTTCACTGATTGGTTCCAGCTTTGATGTTTGGTTTGTTTTTTTCAAATCAGGCAAGCTCAGGGTAAACAGAAGAAATATTATATCTGTTACAACATACTGAGTAATAAAATGATGTAATTGCCTGTTTATTAAAGTAGAGTGAATCTTTGTTGTAAGGAAAATTTGAAAAAAATTATACATATTATGAAACAGTCTACATAATAGCTAAAAGACAAACTTCTTGACTTCATCTGAACTTATGTTTTCTTCAACCGAATACCATCCGTCTACTAGCTGTATACAAATTCTAAAAAGACAGCTGGTAAAGGATAAATAATTAGTAGATTGTCTTCATATCCCAGAAACTTTGTATTACTTTAATGGTATCTGGTTTACAGTGTCAAATTTGAGTCCTTACTTGATGACTAGAACAATCAACTTGGCACACATATATTCAATATAGAAAGGGTCAGTAGTCCTCTACTTCAGGAGGCACTGTTCTCGTGCACGTGTCAGTAAATCTTCAAACACTTCTTAACTAGAATTCCAAAACTCTGGCAAAATTTGTCAGGTGGTTGGATTATGTATAGCATTAAATATCTTAAGTGTTGCATTCTTTTGTCTTGGAAAAAACAGGTGCCATGTTGTAAACATTAATGAGCAATCAATATATTTAATGGTCTTAATTTTGGGGGGGATAATTACTGATTCTCATTTACTTCCCTGTCCCGCCATTTAAAATGCTGCGACAAGTTTCACCTGGATAAAGTATTGGCCCATTTGGTCTTGGGTCATCTGTTGATGTCAGGTCATCAATTTATTCCATAGTGGTCCTGCAGGATTATCTCTCTGTTTCAATAATCTTATAGGCAGCACATACAAATCTATTTCAAACTTTGGCTTCCCTTATAAATGTCTCTCTCTCTTTTTGAAAAGTTGTCCTTATATTCTCCGAGAATACTGCATACAGTTTATGGTGACTGCATTCCTCATACAAGATATAGCATGATGTGCTACAAGCTTCAGTTCTCTGGCTTGGCTTCCCTTGCCCTCTACCTCAGGAGAATCAGTATGCTGGTTTATCAATGACTGCAAGCTATGTCTTAGACATTATTTTTACCAGCTCTTTGTATTTTAATATTGCCTTAGAATGGTGTTAGTATTTGCAGTATTTGGCCACATTGCTCCAGTCTAATATGCCTACTTATCTACATTACTGGGCTTACATAGCAGGTGGCTATGTAGTCTATGAAGAATCATATTCATATTTTTGCAAATATGTCTGACAGGTTTTTTTCTAGCCATGTCTAAATTCTGAAAGACTTTGCATGTGATAATGTTACAATCACAGGTACCTTCCTTTTCCATGGTGCTTTTATCACTCCATGTTTTGTTGTGTTTGTTTTGTTTGTTTGTTTTGTTTAGTTTTAAATATATATTAAATGGTTTCCTTAAGAAAAAAGAGATTTGTAATTATGATTCTTACATGTACAGGATTTTCCCCCCATATCACTCCCAAAATCTTTTGATATGCTTGCCACTTTCAAGTAAACCTGATAAGGAAAACTAAGCCTAAAGATTAATTTCTAGAATTTCACAGACAAAGAGAGAAAACACAAAAGCCCTATATGAATTCCACTGAAAATGACCTCACATCTTTTGGACAGTAGAGAACCTATAGAGAAGAGGGCTGTATAAATCCCACAGTTCTGGGAAAGTTGTCTCTCTGGTAAATTGCCTCAACTAATGAGACTGGCCATGCAGGATGCATTGCAGTACTGGATGGCACTATGGTCTCTGTCCTCTCTCCTGCTTTGCAACCTCTGGAATGAGACACAGGCATGACCGGATCCCAGGGGAGGCTGCTGCTGTCCAGCCACATCTGGCATGTGATGGTCACGGACTAAAAGGAAGGTTCTGATGCTGTGCTGAAAATGAGTGAAATACACGCCTCTCCAGGCAGGAAAGAGAGTGAGACAGGAGGCAATTGGATGAGTCTCACTTCTCTGCAGGTGAGACTTGACATACCTGCCCTATGATGTACGTATCTGCCTTTTCTTATCTGAAGAACTTTCACCAAGATTACATCTAGTTTCTTTCCACACACCATCTTTGAAATGGCTAAATTGTATCAAAGAAGTAACACAGTTATTAATGTGGTAATCTTAAATATTTCTTGAATTACTTGTGGATACCTGAATTCTAAGCTCTGTATGATAAATACTTGTTTCATCTTCATGCTTGTTAGTTCATGTTAAAAATAGTAATAGCAATAAGTTAGTGCTACGGTCTTATTATATTGGGGAAAATAATATTAATCAAACCCTGTCAGCAAATGTTGTATGTTTTTTACCCCAGTTAAGAGGGTACTTAATTTCCAAAATTTCCTCCCTCCAGACAAGGTCATATGGTCAGCTCTGTACCTAGCCTGAAATATTTCCATGTTTGTCCGTAACTTCATTGAGGTGAAACAGCAGAGGTAAAGATCCTGAGGGAAATGAGGAAAGCAACTAGCAAAATAATGAATGACTCTTGCTTTTAGGAGAGCAGACTTCGGCTTGTTCAGGGAACTGGTTGTGAGATCTCATGGGCCGCTGCCCCGAAGGGCATAGCACATCAAGGACAAAATTAGAGCAAAAGAAAGATCTATTCCAATGTGAAGGATGTTGAGCAGCTCTTGTAAGAGGATAACTTGGTTGACTGAGTTCAAACACAAAAAGTCAGTGTGTAGAAGGTGAAAACCACGATGGGCCACCAGAAGGAATACAGAAATTTTTCCTAAGCATGCAGTGAAAAAATTGGGGAATTAAAACTTTACCTGGAGTTGAAATTAGTGATGGATATCAAAAGCAACAAGAAGGACTTCCATTTGCACATTAGCAACAAAAAAAAGACTAAAGAAAATTTGAGTCCACTGCTGAATGAGAACAATAGAATCATAGAAACATAAACAGGTTTGGGTTCGAAGGGACCTTGGAGATCATCTAGTTCCAACCCCCTGCCATGGGCAGGGACAGCTTCCACTGGACCAGGTTGCTCAAAGCCTCATCCAGCCTGGCCTTGAACCCCTCCAGGCATGACATCCCCAGCTTTCCTGGGCAACTTCTGCCAGTGTCTCCCTACCCTCACAGTAAAGAATTTATTTCTAATATCTAGTCTAAATCTTCCCTCTTCTGGTTTAAATCCATTCCCTCTCATCCTGTGACCTAGTGGGAAAGGACTTCAGTGCTACAGTGTGATCTCCAGCTTTCCACATACCATGCCTAGCAGTGGAGTTTAAAGGACTGTAATACTATACACTACACAGAAAGATCAAGTTAGGAATCACTTAAGAAACTTCGACACATAGATGGCAGATGGAACACACCTGGAGTTCCTGGCAAAGCTGGGAAAAGTAATTTTACAACATTTTTAAAAGGTTATGGTGTTCAGGATAAGTTTCTGAGGACAGAAAATGGGCAAAGATAAAAACCAATTTGAAGAAAGGCAAAAACTGAGATTGATCTAGGAAAGTACTGCCCAGCCAGTCTGACCTCAGTGTTCATGAAGAGTAGAGAACAAATAAACCTGGAAGTCCTGTCCAGGAACTGGAAGGATAAGAGGTATGTAGGGAATGGCCAGCATCAAGGTCAAATCATGTCTGACTAAACTGATAGTCTATATAAGATCCTGCCGCAGTAGAAGAGGGGAGAGCAGCAAAAGCGTAACAGAGGAGCACTAAAATGATCGGAGGGAATGACATACGTTGACAAGAGAAGATAAAAGAGACTTTTAAGCCAAAAGAAAACCAAGCATCATGTTACTGTCTTCTATAGCTTAAATGAAGGTTATAGAAAACATGGACCAGACTCTTCCTGGAAGTACATTGAGTAAGGATAAGACTCAACGGATAAAAGTAGAAGCAAGGAAAAATTCTGGATAAAAGAATTATTTATTTCACAGTCATGGTAGTCAGAAGTTCCTGAGAAAGGCTGGGAAATGCCCATCATAGAGGATGACCAAGACAAAAGCCCAGGAACTTGAACAACCCATGCTAAATCAAAGTCTGGACATGTGTAGAGAAAGATTATACTGAAGGATTTCTAAAGGTCCTTTGCCAACCAGAGTGGTCAAAGAAATTGCAGTCTGGATTAGCAGTAAACACTCCTTGCTCACAAAGCCAACAAAACCATGAGCCGTTTTTGGCACAAGGGCATATTGATGCCACAACTGGGTCTCCACCTGGACCAACACTCCTTTTCTGAAGAGCCATGAAAGATCAGCTGGAGAAACACCACACAGCAGTCTTACAGGCTGCCTATGTGGGGTCACCACCTACAGGGCTGGGGGAGTCCTTGCAGGATGCGGGGCAAGAGGCTTTGGAGGTGCCCCAACCGTCGGAGGGGAATGCCTGCCTCAGCTCCCAAAATTCACACTGCCCTCCAGCCCAAGAGCCCCCTGGGAGTCCTGTGCTCTCTCCCAGACAACCCCCTCCAATTCAGCTAGCAGGAGGTGCTCAGGAAAGGCGCAGGAACTGGTTGGGAGGCTTCAATGGTGCCAAGATCCCTGGCACCCTCCTCGTGCCCACAGCCCCACAACAGATGCTGTGTGGGACCCACAGCATCCCCACAAGCCAAGACGTTCCTCAAAGAATCTACTTCAAGAAGAAGACCAGAGCCCTGTCAGAACTTGCACGCCACATGTAGTGAACTCGCAGGAGCCCTGAACAAAATGCGCTGGGACAGAGCCTGTGTGGCTGATGAAGAGCAGTGAGGTCACAGCAGTCACAGTCATTACCCGGTGACACACAGGGCTCTCTGTGGCTGCCCCACAACTGCCACACAGGCAAGGAGACAGACACTCCAAAGGGGGAAGAGCCTGCTTTGTACGGTGTTTGCCATCTTCTCATGGCCTTGTGGGGGCAGTTCAACCTCAGGCTGGACAGGTGCTGCAAGGATAGGCTGGTGGCCCTGACCATAAAGTTCCAGCAATGGGCAGTGCAGCCATGGAGGCAGGGGAACCCTGTTGACGTCCTTGGTGCATAAAATGTTTTGTAACTTGGCTCCTAAGACGGCTGTCACAGGAGAAGGACTTGTCCCTTGTAGTGCTGTGGGAAAGCCCCAGAGATCCCAGAATGGCTGAGGTTAGAGAAGACCTCTGGAGGTCGCCTAAGGGAAGTCCCTCCTGAAGGGGCTGGGGCAATCCCAGGTATTTTTATAGACTGGGTAATGAACTCCTTGAGAGCAGCCCCGCAGTGAATGACTTGGGGGTCCTGGTGGTCCAGATGCTGGACATGAGCCAGCAGTGTGCACTTGCTGCCTGGAAGGCCAGCTATGTCCTGGGCTGCATTAAAAAAGTAGGCCAGTAGGGAGAGGATGGTGATTCTGCACCTCTACTCTGCTCTTGTGAGACCCTGTCTGGATTACTGTTCCCCAGCATAAGAAATACATGGAGCTCTTGGAACTGGTCCAGAGGAGGGCCACAAAGATGATCAGAGGGCTGGAGCACCTCTCCTATGAAGAAAGGTTGAGGGAACTCTGCTTATTTAGCTTGGAGAAGAGAAGGCTCTGGGGAGACCTCATTGCAGCCTTCCAGTGCTTGAAGGGAGCCTATAATGACTATTTACAGGGGTTGATAGTGACAGGACAAGGGGGAATGGTTTTAAGCTAAGAGGGGAGATTTAAGTTAGATATTAGGAGGAAATTTTTCACTCAGAGGGTGGTGAGGCACTGGAACAAGTTGCCCAAAGAAATTGTGGAAGGCATTTAAGGCCAGGCTGGATGGTGCCCTGGGCAGCCTACGTTAGTGGTTGGCAACGTTGCCCACAGCAGGGGGGACGAAACTAGATGATCTTTAAGGTCCTTCTCGACTCAGGCCATTCTATGATTCTAAGAAGGACCATTGCTTGACCACTTTCACAGTAAATATGTGTGAAAAGGCATGATGCCCCCCTGCCCAAGACCTCCCAGAGCCCTTCAGCCTTCCTCTTCCCTTCTCTCCCCTGCTCTTCCCTCCCCTTTTCTCCGATGAGAGATGCTTCAGCCCTCTTGCCATCTTCATGCACCTTCACTTTCCTCTCTCTATATGTCTGTGTGTCTCTGGTACTGGGGAGCCCAGCACTGCCCACAGTGCTTCAGGTGTGGTCTCACCAGGGCTGAGCAGAAGGAAGGATTACATCCCACGACCTGCAGTCCAACAGCCCTCCTCACGCAGCCCATGATACCGTGAGCGTTCTCTGGATCAAGGACACATTGCTGGCTTGTGGTCTGTTTGGTTTCCAACCGTTCCCTCAGAGGCATTTATGCAACACTGCTGCCCAGTCAGTCAGCCCCCAGCATATATTGATGCACAGGCTTATTCCGCCCAGAGGAAACCGGGGACTCTGAAATTTGGTTTTCTGAAACTTCATGAATTTCCTGACAGCCCATTTTTTCCACCCTGTTGAGGTTTATCTGGATGGTAGCAGGTCCCTCTGGTGTATCAGCCACTCCTGGTTTTGTACAGTTTCTGTCTCATCGTGTAGATAAATAATGAAGATGTACCCCTGGCTTACACTGCTAGTGACTGGCTCCTCACTAGACTTTGTGCCACAGTTTACCACCCTCTAGGCCTTTTTCACTGCACTTCGCTGGCTGCTTATCTAGACTATACTTCATCAGTTTCTCTGGGAGGATGCTATGGGAGACACTTTTCAAAGCCTTATGGAAGTCAAGGTAGACAATGCCCACTGCTCTTCCCTCATCTGCCAAGCCAGTCATTTCACCATAGAAGGTTGTCACACTGGTCAAATGTGTCCCTCTTGGTGAATCTATGCTGACCACTGCTGTTGTGTTTTTTTTCCTTCCTGTGCCTGAAAATGATTTCCAGGATTACCTAATCTACCACCTTCCCAAGGAGGAACAGGCTGGCCAGCCTGTAATTTGTCAAGCCTTCACCTTTTGGTGCTAAGAATGACTTCTGCTCTGTCCTCAGGTATCAGTCCCAATCGTTTTGATCATTCCATGATTACCAAGAGGCTTCACAAGGACATAATACAGGTCCCTCAGCACTTGTGGGTGCACTGTATTAGGGCCTATGGATTTATACTTCAATTTGCTTATCTAACCTGACCCTCTTCTACCAAGAGTAAGTCTTCCTTGCTCCAGACTCCTGTCACCATCATACCTCCTGTGCTCTCTGTTGTTTTTATCTATGAATTTTACTGGGTTTGTGTTAATTACATTCCTGTCCCTTTTGTAAGTATCACCAGACTAAACTCCACCCTCTGGAATTTTGATTTAGTCATGAAATGAGACCACACTCATAATTTTTTTTATAATTGCTCCAGCATAGTGCATTGCGATTGTCTTCCTAGCATTCCAAGAAAATATTTACTTACTTATTGAACATGCAATTCTCCTTTTAGCTTGCATGATAGGCACTTGGGATTTTCTGGTTTGGAGGTATTTTCAGCCCATATCCTCTTGGAGAAATCTGCACATTTACTTTCTGTCGCACATACACCAGAGTCTCTAAAGTGAGAGGCAAGTAGAGGCTTGGAGACCTATTTCATTTAACGAAGACCATATCAGATATTTTCATGTGGTGATAGTAATTATATATACCAGAATTGGGGCCAGTCTCTCATGTAATCTCTTCCCCTTTAACAAAAAAGTACCGTGGAATTTTAAGTCCCTAGACTGTCAAAAATTGCAGTAATATCCTTGCCAATGAGTTTACTGTCATAATAATTTGGAGAGAAAGTCCATTAAAAAAATATATTCACAAAAAACATATTCTGAATACATAATTGGGAGAAATGTCACAGCAATTTTTAGAGTTACACTTGCTAATTAGAGAAAATACAAAATACTATGTGATTTATGTGTTCCATCAAAACTGAACTAGGATTTCTGATATTGTATATTCACAATGAATTTTGCTTGTGTTTGGTATACAGACCAAGCTTCAATTGCAGAAATCACTCACTGAATCATCAGGATGGAACAGATGCAAGAAAATTGTGATCTACTTGATGAGAAACAGTAAAAAAAATAAAAAAGATAAAGGCACTGGATCAATTATTCACTGCAAATTACACACTTGGCTACCATAATCATTATAACCCCTTCACATCCCGTTACTCTACACTCCATTATTTCTGCTTACCCCTATGGAGCCTGCCCTTTTACTTTCCTGACACTCCCCCCTTTTCTAGCTGTCAAACAGTGTGTTTCATTCCCCGTTTAAAGGATTTCTTATTTCTCCTTTGTGTGCTGCCTGTATCCTGCCATCCCTATCTCTCCTCCTTGCAGCTCCATCAGAGTAGTGGCTTTCATGCCTAAAATGGTGGGAGAAATGCTGGTTTAAAGACCATCTGGCTTCTGTTCACAGGGACACTACTGAAAACCAAACTGGCTTCTTAAAGCTCCTACTGAAGTGTAGAAAAATGTTCTCCCCCTTACCCTACTTTTTATATTTTTTCTGAAGTCTTCAGACTGGTTCTTGAAACCTTTGCTGACAAGCAGGAGCCCTGTATGGTTTCCATAATGAATAGTGCTAAATTATTTTTAACGAATCCTTCCTTTATCAGCAGAGCTCAGCACAAGAAAGGATTATGCATGGTGAATTTGATATAGAGGACACAAAGGTCCTGGCTTATGGGCTAGCTGTTAATTTGTTGGGGCTAATTAATGATATTTCTTCAATTTACTATTCACCTGTCTAGAGTGCCTTTGCCACTCTTATACTAAAGGACCTAAATATCATCTTTTCTATCGCTGTGAGGTGGCGCAGTGTCACTCTTTTTTAAATTTAACCCAAGTGATCTGGCCAAAATTGGGCAGGAAGGAAATCTAGTAAAAAGGAAAAGGGGGGGAAAAAAAAAGTGCCTTGCAATCTGTGCCAGCACCTTAAGTATTAGATCCGTTGTCTTCACAAAGCACGGAAGAGCTTGTCCTACTGCAGTATTTTAGATTTCCTAATATCTCGAGCTGCTTCATGCCCTTAGTGCATAAATTCACTTTTGAAGGATTACTGTCGCTGGGGAGGAAGGTGGAGGCAAAGGCATATAAAAAGTTTGTGTTGAACCCACTTTAAATGTTAACTTCAGGATTGATAGTTCCCATAGCTTCCTGTGTATTTGCCAGAGGGATAAGTATATATATTCTGTCTATAACTTAAACCCAGATTTGGTCCTTTTTCATCAAAGGTGTTATACATGCGGTCTGTGGTAGACCCTGAACCAGCCATCATTTTGGGGCACGACAGTGATACAAAATCCAGTTCCACCTCCAAAACCACGCAGGTTCCTTTGGTGTTCAGACCAGACAGGCCTGGTTTAGGATAGAACCTTCAGAAGCCTCAGCTAAGGAACAAAGTCCTGTGTAATGATGTTCAGGACAGTTTATGGTAGGGATGTGACCAAAGGACTTTTGCTTTGTACATTATTCCATTTTTCCTTGGCCCAGTGACTACCTCAGAGCACATTAAAGTTATTTAAGACAGATACTGAAAGGATACATTTTCTGGTACTGTGAGATTGCACAACCAGCTTGAATCTTAACAAGATGAAAACATTTGTGCTCTTT
>WKFP01015331.1:975533-994193 GCA_011057875.1 Pterocles orientalis | reverse complement strand
ACAGGCTGCCCAGAGAGGTTGTGGAGTCTCCTTCTCTGGAGACATTCAAAGCCCACCTGGATGCGTTCCTGTGCGATCTGATCTAGGTGTTCCTGCTCCGGCAGGGGGATTGGACTAGATGATCTTTCGAGGTCCCTTCCAATCCCTAACATTCTGTGATTCTGTGATTCTGTGAAATATGTAATGACACACTTGCAGTAGAAGAACAGCAGGAACCTTACTTTGGATTTTCCTTTACTTGGAGTTAAGCTCATTATATCTGGGACTTATTCTGCTTTCCTTGTCTTCAGACAAAAAAAAAAAAAAGTTAAGAGTCTGCTCATTGCATCTAACCTGTGCTCTCCTGTGAATGTATGCAAACATATCTTCAGTTTTATCTTGCTATCTGAAAGCAGTAGAAGTAATAGGACTTCCTGGTTTACTTGCACTAAATGCAAAGCCATGCAAAGACACAGATAAATCAGTTTTTAATGGGACTACTCTGCCCCTTTTACAATCTGGAAAACAGAGCCACCCAAAGGGTTAAACGGCGGAGCTGAAGGTCTCAACAAGTGAAATCCAAAGGGCAGAAGGCTTTCTTCATCCGATAGGTACCACTCAATCCCTGTGTTGACTGTTTAAAGGGATCTTCAGGGAGATCTAGCCACCACACCTTGGGATGAATATGTCAGTGACAGCAGGAGGACTGCATGTTCCCATCTCCACTATAATCACCAGGGCACTGCCACCAGTTTGCAAACACAAGAGCACCCACATCACTTCCTTATCAATGTTCCATTCACGTGAGTCTTAAACCTGCTGGAATGACAGCTCAAGGCTGATGTATGAAATCATAGTTAAAAAGTCAGCAGATGGGGGAGAGAACGCCTGTTCTTTAAATATATGTATTTCTTCTTCTTTTTAATACATTTGTAAAAAATCCTGCGCTTGCTGTGATAACTTTCACTGGCTGAGCAGCATGAGTGTTGCAGTGAGTCACGGTTTTCTATGAAAAACAGATCAGCCCAGTCCCCCATTAGGTCAAATTAGGATTTATTTTCTTAAAATACATATAGAGAGAGTGGTGTAGGGGGGAAATGTCTGAACATGTACTTTGTATCAGCTGTCTGGTGATGGCGACAGGTGCATTTGTCAGGTCCCAGGGAGTAACTACGTTAGATTCACTTTATTAATTGAACAGATTACATGTTTTAGGAGATCTATCCCTCCTTCTTCTCTTGCTTCTCCCCTCTTTTTCTTTGACATTCTGTGGTTAAAGCAGGAATGGGGAAAATAAACTTCCTTTTGGCTTTATCAAGTTACAATTAAGCGTGAGAGGAGTGGAAGGATCTTACAGAAGCGCAGAGGGCGCGTAACACTGACAAGGTCAATTATGTCCTGATAAGTCCCACAATGGCAACTATTAATAATATAAATAATATTAATTGAGTGTGAGTTTGTTGAGTTTTAAATCCTATTTTAAATTTTTCTTCCGTGTGGTGCAGACAGGATGGCAGATGCAAATGAGAGGTTGATTAAAGGGCTTCCAGCCCTATAGGATTTGTTTAGTGTGAGGTTCCTTACAGTAGCTGGTGCCTATCAAGGTATCTAGGATGAATAATGCAGCAAGCAGGAAAGGGCAGCTTGATAAACTAATCCCTAAGATTTTGGATGTTTTCTGTGTTAAAGTGACTTCAGCATATCCCAGTTCCTGAATAGTCGGTGACAGAGTAGCAAAACATTGTCAGGTTCAAATATCCCGAGATTTGACAAAACTGTAGATGCATCACGTGTTGGGAAATGAGGCTGCGAGGAATGATCGAAGCCACTTAGTCAAAAATCCTGTCTGGTATAATCATTAGGGCCTTCCCAGGAAACTGCAGCTCATCCAACAGTTAATAATACTACTAGACTATTTTTGATTTTTTGCAAGAAGAATTCTGGTAGTGGATATAATGTACTCCTTCCATTTCGACTGTGATTGAAATACAGTTTCAAATCTTCTATCCTGAGATCCTCTGAACTTATGGGTTTTTTTAGGGATTTTGACTCCACTGACCAAATTCCAATTCTCATGTGAGGTACATCATAGTAAATCTAGAAGAGACCAGTTCAACCAGACATCTCAGTGCAGCTCAACAGGCCCATTCTGGCACCCCTCTGAAAACTCCACCTCAGGAATGGTCATAGACAGAAATGGTAGCTCTTATTTAATACAATTTTGTTTAGCTCATATGCCCTTCCTGCTATTAATTACAACTTAAATTCCAGGTTGTAAATTTGGGAATTTTTTTTTTCTTAGGACATTGCCAAGACATTATTCAATTTAGTTTAATCTGAAGTTATCCTATTTAGCAGCAAACATAAATTAAAAGCCTTTCATACTTTGTTGTGTCTGTACCATGCTCTCACTTTCACAGAGTATTAATATGGCTAATTACTACATCCATTCATTTTTCATAGTGCAGCCTAGTGGTCATACTAAGTGACATCAAATTTGAGCTTCTCATGGAAAAGCTCATACTTTCCAAATGACCTAGCTCTGTGTTTTATTCTAGGTAGAATCACGGGGACGGATCATGCTTAACCAGTCGAAAGCTAATATATTTAGCTTTTGCTCCAGAGAGACTAAATAAATAATATAGATAGTTAGATTGCCCACTGCAACAAGCATGCATTTTTCATGGAAAATTTATGATCTAAGTACACAAGACATTGTGTATATACAAAAAAAGCCCAGTAATCCTGAATCTCTGGAAGACAACCGAAAAACTATTTAGATTCATAAAATGTGCTCAATAGCGGGGGCAAGATTCATAGGGTGTTGTGTGCACAATGCAGCACAAATATTGACTAGTAAAAAGACTGTTTACTGCTGAAGAGATGGGAGACTCATTAGTGGCATAACAGAACTATAAGATGGCCTCCTCCAGAGGCACAGAAGTTACTAGCAATGAAAATGACGTCTGAGAAGGACGCTGCCATCTGTAAGTTTACACATTGGATGGCTTAGGGGGGAAAGAAAGGCATGAAATTATTCTGAAACCCTGATGAAAAAGTTCCTAAGAAGGAGAAGCAAGCACTTGGGAAATAGATGGAATATAATCAGAAAATGCTTTGGTTTTCTGATAGAGCATGGCAGTTAGTGAGAAAAAAACATTCTTTTATTTTTTTTTGTTTATGCTTTTGCTTTTAAATGCCATCTTTTTTATTTCCCATAGGAATTATAAAATATAAATTTACATTTTGACAATATAGTCCTACAATAAACAAAGTGTCCTAACGATTATGTCTGGACCATTTTCCCCCAAACCCTAACCCCTGTGAATTGAGAAGTGTGATATCATGACTGACAGCAGTCTAGGGACAGAATATTAAAATTTGAAGCCTGCAAGTCGTGTTCAATAAAAATACATCAAGGGGGATGAAACCTTTACAATTCACCAGCACATTTTACTCTACAATTTTCAAAAGGAAAGTAGCAGGGGTCTCAATCGAAGCACGTTGAAATGTTCCATCAAACACAGCTCTTCTAAATGTAGCCTGACAGTGCCTGCTTCCATTTCCCATCTTCTCACTTAAACGGGTAACACATGTGTAAATGATGTTTATTTTATTGTAAATAGAGAGTTGTCTCTGCCCTTTAATATCATGCCTCTGTGCTTGCACCCTTGGTGTCTCCTTTAACTGCTAATGCAGTCTTCTCCTATACACATTTATTAAGGCTGGAATGGAGGCTTCTGGCCAGCTACCCCATCCCCCTGCATAGTGGCAGGATTGATTCATAGACTTTTTCTATCCCTAATAATTGGGTATCACATCCTGCCTTGAATATAATTTCCTCGTTTACACAAGCTTGTCTGGCATTTTATTCCGTTTGCCTGAACTGTTCCTCTGAGGCTGGTTAAAGCTTTTTTTCATATTTAACCTATAGGTTTTCTGCTAAAGCATAGTGCACAATGTCCTCTTCTGTCCTTGTTGAGGACATATCTTTTTTCATATATTTTTTCACACAGCCCTTAAGAAAGGTGTAGTATGATCTATATTCCCCATTACCCAGCTGTGAAACAGGGGCTGGTAGATGAAGACAAGGTGGGGCTGCCTAATTGCACAGGAGACACCTTCACCAGTGAAAATGCACATCAAGAAAGTCATGACGATCACACGTATTTAGGACTTCAGCTGACATTTGGGAGCACAGAAACTCTGGATTTCTTCAGAGACATCAGACCAGTGGTCCCTCTAGTGGTATTTTCTGTCCTAGATTACCAGTTCCTTCTGAAGAAGCAGTGGAGTGCCTTGTCCCAGCAGCATGAATGCAGCCTGCTACCACCACATGTTCTGGTTTCGGCTGGGACAGAGTTAACTTCCTTCACAGTAGCTACTAAGAGTCTGTGTTTTGGATTTGTGCAGGAGAAGCTAGGAGGGAGCAGTGAACTGCTCACCACCAGATGACCAAGCCACAGCCTGTTCCCAGCTAATGATCCCAGACCGGGGAGGAGTCCCAAAATTGCAGTCCTGGAACAGAGATAAGAGCCTGAGTGTCGGAGATCACGAGCCAGCTGAGATAATGAGACAACCCCTGGAGAGGGGCGAACCAGAGAGAGGGAACATCCAGACAGATAAACATTTGTATACTGGGCACGACGTGCACGATCTGGAAAACACCATTCCCCAGTTTGGGTCTCAGTCCTAAACCTGAGGTCGAATCCTGGTCTGGTCACTGGGGCTGTGCTCCCTCCCAGCTTCTCCTGCCCCTGCAGACACGGGCCCAGCAGAGAAGCTGGAAAGTCCTTGACTGTCCTGGCAGCAGCTCTGCCCATCGGTGTGTGATCAGCTTCTCCTCAGCACAAACCCAAACACAGCCTCACACCAGCTGCTGGGAAGTGAGTTAACTCTGTCTCAGCTGAAACCAGGACACCACGTTTCCTGAGCAAATGTTTCCTAACAGACCCCTCACAATGTTCTGCTTTGGATTTCTGTGGCATTTCCTCACAGTTTCAGTGAACATAAGCATTCAGAAATGTCCTGGGTGCCTGTAGCCAGGTGCTGGCAGCCAGCGGGGGCTGCAAGGGTGGCCTCTGAGGAGAGGCCGGGGCTGGCCTGTGCTGGGCACAGCCGCTTCCAGAGTGCGGCTTAGCCGGTCTGCCGGGCTGGTGGTGAAAACATGTTTAAGAAATGGGAAAAATCACAGTGGGCAGAGAGGAGGAGGGAACAGCAACAGAGAGAAACAGCAATGCGCTGAGCACCAGAGGAGAAGGAGGAGGTGTGCCAGGCCTGCTGCAGAGATCCTGCTGCAGCCTGTGGGGAGGATCGCTCTGGAGCTGTTTCTCACTACCCCTATTTTAATTGGCAATAAATTAAGTTCGTTTTCCTATCTGTTTTGACCATAACGGTAATTGGTAAGTGATCTTGCCGTTTTTGTCTCAGCCCACAAGCTTTCCTGCTTCTGTTTTTCCTATTTTCTGCCCTGTCTTTCTGATGGGGAGAGTGACAGAGCAGCTGTGTGCAAGTTTGCCTGTTAGCCAAGGTGAACCCACGACAAGGAAAAAAATAAAAACAGCAATCGGACAGATTCTCAGCTCTAAGGTTTTCTTCATGGGCTTGTTTTTTTTTTTTTTTTCTTTATAGGCTATAAAGAAATAATTTAGGTCACTACAAAGAAGTTAATCTGTAGCATAACCTGATCAGCTCTGTACACCCATTTTAACCTGTTAATTCATTCCTCATTGGTTTAGAATCTGGTTCTATGAATATTTCTGTTAATAAATTTACACACATGAATAGATCCATTAATCACAACTAAGGACACTGGAAGGCTCTCAGATGTTTGCAAGAGAGGGCTGTTTGACTGTAGAAGTCGGCTTCACACAGGTTTTCTGGGCAGTGTTTTCCTGTGCGACGTTAACCAAAAGCCCTGAAGGGTAAGGAACGTGGACGTGATTATTCTGAATGTGAAATGGCACCTAGATGCCTCTAGAAAACAAACCTAAATCATTTATATGGCAAGTTCTGCCAGGTTAAAAAGTATGGTAGGCTTGTATTTGTAAGGTAGCTCCTAATTTGGCACAGCCTTGACAACTAGAGTGTTTACATCTTTGTCTACCCATTAGAAAGGATATTCCTTTCATTAATTTGTCTAATAATCTTTTGAATCTGCTTGATGCAGTTGGTATCCACAAGTTACTGTGGCAACAAGTTACACAGTTAATTCTGCTTTGTGTAAAAGTGCTTTCCTTTGTTTGCTTTTAAAACTTCCCTTCTGATAATTGTGTTTGACTACCTATAGTTTTTGTGCCATGAGAATCAATAAATACTCATTTGCTATTCTTCTTCGCAATTTAGAGACCTTTGTCAATCATTTCAGACTTTTTTTTTTTGTCTGAGTTAAAGATCTTTGGTCTATTTAATCTCTTCTTGTTTTGTGTATTCAGTCTTACGTGCATCTTTCTGATGTTTTTTCCATTCTTTCTGAGAAGCGAAAGAAGGATGTGGCAGAATGCACTCCATGCTTTGTATGGATGTTCCTTATAGAAGAGTAAGGATTTTGTTGTTGTTGTTATTTATTTATTTCTCATCAGTTTCTGTTCTGTTAAAGAGATACCAGCCTAAGTGTCTATTGTAGATGCAGTTGTGCCAGCATAAATTGCTTTGTGATACATGGGAATGGGAACAAGCCACACTAGGATCAAGGAAAAACATTGTAGAAGTCAAAGTGCATCCACTATGAGGGCTGCAAAGTGTCAGTAATAACAATAATAGCAATGATTCCTCTCCGTCTGAAATAAATTGTACCAATAGTTCTGTGCTTAGAATCCATGCTCATACAAGCCATAAACCAGAGTCACCCAGGAAAATGTTTCACTGTATGCTTGATTTCAGCCTTTGAATAATTCTACACATATTCCTTTCATTTTGCTGGGAGTACTCATCTTCTTTTCATCTGTACACATGCTTTGTTGGGTCAGGGCCCAAAGCATTTGAACAAATATTTATCAGATATTTCACAGAATTTTCCAGCTCTACTGGGAGCCAGATTCGTTACACCCCTGCATGTTCTTATGCCAGGGGTGAAAATGAGCCTATTCTCTTATACTTTGAAAAAGAACTGATTTATCTGATTGGAACCAGGAGCCTGAATTTTAAGCACATTAGTAACTCAGTTGTCTGTCTAGTCTGTGCACACAATAACCAGATTTGTATTCGAATAGTGCAAAGCCTTTCATCCTCATGGCTTAGTACACAGGTGTAATCCCCTACTGAATGGATTACTTTTACAAGCTGAATTCTCCAAATAAGGCAGTGGGAAGCATTTATGACTGCCTACATTGACTTTGCAGACTGGCCAAGAATCATCCTTAGGCTACGTGTGATCCCAGACCCACACTCGTTTACCCATCTGTAACTTATGTGGTAGCTCCCCAAGATAAAGCTCATTACAAATCCCATCTCTTCTTCTACCACAGAACATTTTTGTTCTTGAAAGGGTACTGTGAACTCATGTAATTCTGCTACAGTCTCCAACAGGATAAGTGCAAGTGGCCCAGAGGGTCTCAATGTGCGTTGCAAGGAGGTTCTGTTTTTCAGTGGGTTTTTGAACCTGAAGTTTCTCCATCATCAATCCCTACATATGGACTCAAAGCTACACCTAAGAGCATGGACGCAAAGTTATTTTGGCCACAACTTTGAGCTTTGACTAGCGTTTCAAATGTAGTGGAGAAGGTAACTTGGATTAGTTAGTTATCCTTCCATGGGGAACCCTGGATGAAGTGCAAATGTGTCTTCAAACTTGGGCAGTTACAGAAGCGGGCAGATGTACATGTACTTTAATATACTCAAGCTTACTTTTGGCACCCTGTGGCGAGTGCTGAGTGAAGTGGTGGCCCCTGTCTACCTACCCAAAATACAGTGGGAGTAACAGCCTTGTATCTCTCATGATTCATTAATGACTTAGGACTGCATATATATGTTAGCTCCAACTGTCAACTATACAAGTTAGATTTTAGCACCCATCTGCCCATATCGTTTCACTTGAAAGGCAGTAAATCACCTCATTTTTAAGTGTTTTTAATATCTTCTCTCTAACCTAAGTGGTTATTCCTTTTAACACCCAGAACTACTCATATCTGAGGTAATATTCTTATTTAAACTTTGTAAAGTTTCTGTTGGAGTTTTCACATTGTCTAGTGACATTAACAAGATTTTACTTTTATTTATGGATTTTTTTTGGTGTTTGTTGAAGATGAGTTTCATTTGAACACAATGAATTATGTTGAATTCAATGTTCCCGTTACTCTCGAGCCATCATTAGCTTGCACTTTTGCTCATTAAAAACAGGGCTAAATGCTCTCTAGCCAGTTTCCATGGATGTATTCACACAAGTCCTCTTATTCTTCCTAGGTTCTTTGGATAATAATAATTTGCAATGCTTTATTTATTTATTTATGTGCTATTATTATTTCCCATCCAACATTAACAGGTTTTTCACTTGTGTGGTTGCTGGGCTATTAAAGGAGAGCCACAAGACTTTGTTCCAGTAGAAAAGGTAACCATGTTGTTGACGAAAACTGGAAACAAAACTGTTGCTAGGATTCAGCTGAGTGAAATGGGGTGACAAGACTGGGGGGGGACTTAAAAACAGAGCTTAGGATATTGCCAGGGGGTTGTAGCCAGCTTGGCTGCTTTCTGAAGAATAAGATAATGGTGGGACACCAGACTAGAAGTAAAAAGAATTTACTCTGATGTCTCAAATCCTGGTTTTCAAACTGAGAAGTCTCAAAAGATTATATTACAAACAGAGCTACACATTTGGGGCTGAGATGTGGTAGCCAAAGAGCTTTTCTTCATCATCTGATGTTAATAGAATTAATTTGATTTAGCTCCCAGTTACCTTTTAATTGCTTAAAAGTAAAGTGTCATTTTCTTTCCCCTCAAAAGGCACAGATCTTCTACTCTTCTTAGTCCCCTTTTAGAATGTGGGGATGTCCTGTGAAGCAACCCACTTTTTTGTTGTTGTTGGTTTTGCAACCCCTGATGGTGAGGCTGGAGTCTGGTGACAACACTTGTGACACTTAATGTCAGAGTTTGGAATTGCTAATTTCCAGTGTCAGGAAAAAACTAGATAGACAGATAGATTTATAGATAGATAGATTAGACAGGTAGCCAACCCCTACACAGCCCCATACGGAATTTAATTTGGTAAACATAGAACTAGAAGTAATAGGAATGCATAGCAGTTGGCTTCTTCAGTAGATGATTTTTATGACAGAACAAGGGGATGGAGGCAGCTGGAGCAAGTCAGAAAGGAAGATACTTCCCCTTTGAAAAACGATATTATCAACTGAATTTAATGGTTGTGACACAGAGTGGACTGACAGCTCAAGAAAAGAGAAATCTACAGGTAACCCTGACAGTCCAACTACATTACAGATGCAGAACTGCCAGAGGGACCAATTACAGTAAGGTTGTCTCCTGACCCACCTGCTTACAAACCTGCTTCAATCTGTAGTATAGACAGGAACTTCACTAGGATTAGATTCAGGCACTGCTACAAATTGGACACAGCCAAGTTTTAAGCTGAGTGACAGAGCATGGATAAAGTTGTGTTTACCATCTTGACCTCTTACAGCAGAGGAGGGAGGACTTGATGGGTTTGGACTTGTGGGCCCTGAAATGTTGATGGACTCACCAATGGTCATGCAAATCCTGCTTTAAAGCTTGTAAATTTTTTTGAAAAAAAGTCTGAAGACATAAAGGCTTTTCTGAGTATATGTAGATTTCCAAGGGTCAGCCAACCATACCAAAGAATTGTTTAAATATAAAATTTCTCCGGGATTCTGGAGCTTTTGCCTCCACTTTTAAAATGCAACTCTTAGAAAGGGAAAAAAAAAAAAAAAGTAGTATATGCTGTATACTGGCATGTTTCAGTGCTCAAGTGTAGCATTTGAATTTATACAACAGGAAACTTTCCCAATTATAAATTATATTCATATTCAGAGCCTTGTTTCAACTCAGAGAAAGAAAGTGCTAAAATGATATGCAGTGTACTTATCTCTCCCTGGTTATCTCTTTCACAGGGTACTTGATACGTGCTGGTGACTATTGAACAAGAGTCAAAGCCAGAGCTCAGCCTCTGGGGAGATGTGTTTCTGTATATATAGAGCCACCAACTGATTATTTCATAACTGTCCTCACTTATTCTTTGCAATCCCATGCGTATATCTGGGTGAGCTTTTATGTTTGGTTGGTTGGTTTGTTTGTTTGTTTTGAAGAAGATGCTGTTTCTATCCGAGTTTTTTGGTTCGTGTTTGGAGATGAAGACTGACATCAAGCTTTCCCATTGTGCATGTTTTTTTTTACTGGAGTCACTTATGACATCTCACTTTAAAATACTTTTTGAACGGAGTTCACTTCTTAATTATCAACTTTTAGATTTTACATGTGTAACTTTACACATTTTCTGGAACAACTGTTATTTTTACCTGGCAATGAATTGTAAATACCCAGAAAATTATACTGGAAATATTATCTTTTCAAGTTACTGATTCTACTGGCAAAAATAGGAGCTGTTTTTGATACGTCTACCCTGTAATTTTCATTAGCTAGATGAAAGATTAAAGAACAGATTCTGATGTCATTACCTTTGAGAAACTCCATTGTTTCTCTCTTGCATAAATGAACACAGAAAAAAAAAAATCCCAACATCAGATTTTTTATCTTAACTTTTCCTAAAGATTGGCTAAAATTCCGACAAGAATAACATAATTATCTGGGCTCCATGGTGTTTATCGTATTTGCTCTCTGCATGGAGATAGATTCAAATTTTATGTAACTCATCCCATAGGGGAAAGTCCTGCTACCTGTTAGCACATTGCCTGATTCTTCAAAAAATTAAACAAAATGCTGGGTCTTTAATGTTGCTCACTGAATTACAAACTGGGGAGCTGGCACATATCTCATTTTATTCTCATCCTAATTACAATTGCCCTGTCACTGAGATGCCAGCCTGACTAAGAGCAAATCAGGTAGTGACTCCCCAGGGTCTTCCTTGTAACAGGAAGGCAGTCTCTAGTGGCTTCAGAAATGACAATTTCCTCTCTTTTACTTCAAAGTGGAGTGTTTCCCCTGGACAATTTCACATTTGATTATTTTCACTAGCCTCTCTGTCTTGAGTTGCTTGATTAGCATCTCAGTCACCTAAGAAATTAGACTAAACTTTGTGCCTTGGAAGAAAAAAAAAAAAAGGCAGTG
Organism: Pterocles orientalis; assembly: GCA_011057875.1. Classification (NCBI taxonomy): domain Eukaryota; kingdom Metazoa; phylum Chordata; class Aves; order Pterocliformes; family Pteroclidae; genus Pterocles; species Pterocles orientalis. Next base: position 982,964 of record WKFP01015331.1, on the reverse strand, counting down.
AGGAAAAAAAAAAGAGTGAAAAATTATCTTTCCAATAGGGAAGGAGTTGAGGACGCAGGAGAAATGAAGCTCTGACAAAGTTTTGCTGCTTTAAACTGCAACTCTTCTGAAGGAAGGGCTAGCTCCTTCTTTGGGAAGTTTACTCTCAGTATTTAATGGGACAGACAGTTCATACTCCTGTTTGAAAAAGTGTTAATCTAATGTTTTGATAAGTAGCTTCAAAAATTATGTCATGAACTCTAGCTAAATAGCTGGAAACAGAGTCTTTGGCTCCACTGCAGGTGTGTGACTATGGATTCAGCAGCATAAAAGTAGAACCTCAAGCTTTAAGTTGTTGGTTATAATCTTTCTACCTTGCAATTTGTAGCACAAGGATAATATATACATACCAGCCACAGGGAGAGTTCTGTACAAATAACGTGGTGTTTTAGTGTTTCATGTTAGAGATCTGTGTGTGAAAAGCCAGAGTTTTGCCCAGGTACCTGGGGCATGTGAGCTTTGCCAAGGTTAAAACTCATGGTTCTGCCTCATCGAACTAATTTATCTGTCTTTGCAGTTTCTAATATACCTGTTACCCTAGCTCCCAGACATCACATACAAGAATTAACATAGCATAAGGGTTCTCTAAAGAGACAGCAAGCGATCCTCTCTTTCATGAGTCACTGTCATGTCTGTGCTCCTCAAGGTTGTATTTGTTACTTCCCTTTCTCTTATATAATCCACCCAGGAAATAAATTATTTTGATGAGAAGTTATGAGTTTGCACCTTATCTTATAGTCCCTTCCACAAGCCTTATGAAGGGAGCTTCCTTTAAACTCCACAATAATGAACAGATTTTTTTTCCCTAGTTCTAATAGGTATTGGATTAGGTTTGTATTCAGTTACATAATGTTCTTGATATTTCTGTACATTTCTTATCCCCACCCAAAAGATTTGCAAAAATAAATCTGGAAGAAGTTGGTATCATATGCATGTCTCATCCTGAAGTGAAAGATGGAATATTTTACAGTGTCCAGTTACCATCTTTCTATCTGCTTGTAAAACATTCCCACCTTTCACTAATTCATCTAAATTTCTGCCGTTCCAGTCAAACTGGAATTTATTACTGCCCACTTACCCTGATTTACTTGTGAAATGATTTGCATGGCTTCTGTCAATGCTATTTGCATATCTTTATTATGAATACAGCTTATTTGGGGGCAGATTTGATTTATGAGTGCTTGGCATGGTTTGCCTAGTTATTTAGTTTTAATTTCTGATTTACACAAAGGGATGAGAGAGGCAGTGGTTCTTTTTCTCTTGATGCAGAATATGTGCAGGACCAATAACACTTGAATGAGAAATTATTTTATTTTGTTTTATTTTAGTTTTAGGGTTAAGTTCTCAAATGTAAACAATTACATGTCTTGTCAGGCCTTTATAGCAAATCAAAATTAGTCTTACCCATGCATGTTCAGCTCTGATCAAAACCGATGTAGAAACTTGAAAGGAAAAATGTAATTACTGAAACAAATGCCAGCGAGACAAGAAAATAGCACCAACTAGAAAAAAACTTTTTTCTGCTGTATCATCTTTGTCCACACTGTGAAGAAAAGGCTTGTGTTCTTCAATAAAGACACGATGACATGCTGGTTTATGTGCCTTTTGCTTTCTCTCATGCAACCCATAGCTTGCTTTTGCACACAGGACAAAAAGGCAATAATTTGTCGCATGCATGTGTTTATACAATTCCATATTGACCTCTTTTCTGCCTGTTTTTTCCATATATTATTGGGGTAGATGGGTGAAAGATATCCATATTTTCCTTCTGCTCCTCAAATTCAAATATGTAATTTTGTTTCACAGAGCAGAAAACAGTTTTGGTGTGTCTCAAATCAGAGCTGACTTCACAGTCTGACGTTTGGATTTAGGAGAAGGTTTTGACACCACAGACTTCTGGTAATACAACTAGTAATGATGCAGCACAGCCTGGTTACTACTTTGTGACTGCTTCTTCCTACAGAGTTTTGCATTACGTGCATGAAGGATTATCACCTGAGATCTACACTCACACCTACTTGTGTAGGTGATAGTAAGAGTCTGAACTGGCACTTTAAAAATAGTTTGTAAATTAGGTAAACATTGGGGTAGAATTCATATAATTTAAATGTAGCCACCTCGAAGTTAGGTCTCTGATGCAAAACGTGGGATTAGAAGGGATTCATTTTGAGTTAGACGCAGCAGCATCTTTGGAAAGTAAGTCATTTATTCTGTTATAGAAAAATATCTTACTGATTGCAGCGCTAGCTATTCTTAAACAAGCACAGAGAATAATTCCCAGATGAAAGATGTAATTAATAGTGCAGCCTCTACTAAATTAGTTAGAATAGAGAGTATCCTGTGTATGCTACTGTAATCACTTAATGTAAAAATATAGTTACTTCAGTAAGATTTATTTAAGTTGAATTGCAGTAGCACTAATACTGCAAAACTTTGTGCAAAATACTGGGCTCTTAATTGTTGTACAGTCAAAGAATGATGACAGCTACCTGAAAATCCTTCTTCATTGTCCTCCATACAACCATTGTGGGAGATTGTCCCCACAACACCTCGTTACAGCAAAATAGTATTATTTCCCTTTTAAATATGAGGATGGGGTGTACAGACCTCCTGAATATTTCTCAGTAAATTGCACCTGAAAAAGAATAAAATCCAGTCCCCTTAAATATCATCAGTATTAAGCTGAATTCAGTAAAGTATAATTCTTCAGAAGTCACCTTTCCCAGGGTGTCTAGAGAACAGACAGCCTAATATGCAGGATGAAAAGCAATTTTGTAAAGACGTGTTTGGTTTAGGACTCTTTTAGCCTTGGCTCTTTCTCCTCTCCTGTTCCTGCTTTTATTCCCTGGTATGGGATAGATTTTGGCCTAAGAGAATGGCTCCTAGAGAGACTGAGAATGGCACTGCTAATGCAGTAGCACAAGGCTTGTTAAGCTAACTTTCCTCCTACTAAAGGCACTGCTAGGTTATGAAGGAAGCTTGTTTCTCTGAGCAGTGCAGGATATGGTCCTAAAGTCTCACTTCTGAAGACTAGGTAAGGATAGTGGCAATGATGTTATTTGACACAACTTGTGCTTTTGTGCCGTTCATTTTAGAATGCCATTGTAAAAATTCCTCATTCTCATTAGCTGGTTGCTATGTCATTAACTCACTATAGAGCCCCCATAATGTCCCATTATACTGTACTTTCAAGCTTTTGGATGTTAATTAAGCATGGAACATTCTCGTTTGTTACAGGGCTGAAATTAAAGGAAGGAAAACTTAAATTATGAATAATACTGTTAAATAATAATAATAATAATAGGATTAATGGACACCCAACTATGTACATAATTAGCCTAATTCCAATGAGAGGGTGATGGCGAATGTTTTATCAGTGTCACCAAGACCCCGTAGTATAATTACAGACCTATTTGTTCAATGCTTAGCATGTGCTATTCATTATATTATGTGAAGAATTGAGCCTCTGTTTGAAAAAAAAAAATACACAGGGCAAACAGTTTAAAACTGGTTCTTTTATGTTTTGTTTGTTGAGAAGGATTTTGCTTATTTTCATTGGCTTGTTCCTGTCCTCATTTTGATCAGTAATTAAAATGTCAGTATAACTTCTTCTGACTTCATGAACAAAATAAGCTACAGTAATGAAAGAACGGGCCTCCAAAATGAAAAGGAAAAAAAAAACATCCACTCACTCCCTAAAGTATCCCTAAGTAAAGATTTCTGAAGCAGAGGTGATTATGTTGTTTCTGGATTTCTCAGGTATACTTTAAGCAAGTCTTCCAACCTTCCACACACTTCTAGGTACAGCACAGGATCATTCAGTGACGGTGTTTGTTATGCGGGTCAGATATATGTTCAAACAGAATATACTCGGCTTGCATCTCTTCTTTCTGTTGAAAGTTGTCTCCAGCTCTGCTTAATTAATTTTCAAAGGTGAATATGTTACTTACATTCCTATAGTCTCAATTATATGTATTTCATCTTTTCTGGGTTACCTCCCTACACCATGGCGATTTTATAGCATGGAGTACATTTGGATCAGAATCCAACTTCATGCCACCAGACATGACTGTTTAAGTCTAGACTTCTCTTTTTTTCCCTTTTCTGACAGCCTGTGAAAAGTGATACTGAACAGTAGCCTCAGGAACACAGTAATTTTGGTGGAAAAGGACCTCTGTAAGTCACCTAGTTCAAATTCCACCTTAAAACAGAGCTAATGTAGATCAGGTTCTTAATTTTCCTCACAACACAGAATTTCGCATAGAGTTGGAACTTCATTCAGAGGATGAAAAGGGGAAAAAATCCTAAAACATCAGGCATCCAGCCCAGGAACTGCTTGAGAAATTGTGTTCCAAAGAACAAAATACTTTATTTTATTATTTCAAAACTTTTTTCTCCTGCAGCTCCTTCTGCCCTTCGCTGCAGTACTATGTGTACGATGTCAAGCTGATTTCTGTTGTGGAGGGTCCAGTTAAAAGACACTCTTCTAGCGAATACTTTTTGAAAAGGAGTGAATAGCTCTAAAGGTAAGACTGAAAAAGACACACCTGAAGATTAACAACATGCGAGTTCTTTTGACACTCTGTGAGGACAGTGCAATAATTCGAATTTAGGTGAATGACCCAGTGAGGAGTGTTGCCTATCTTGGGCTGTGTGGTTACTTTTTCTTTTGATTTTGACAAGAATGTAAATTTAAGACTCACAAAGTCTTTGATAGTGTAAGTTGCAGAAAATAAAACAAAAACAACACCCCACCGCACATCAGCAACAAAAACCCTCTGAACACTTCACCTCTGAAGCTATTGGTTTGGATGACTGTGCATTTTCTTGCCAAATCCAAATATTTCCACTATGCTCCCTGTATTTTCTAAATTAAATAAAACATAAGCATGTTGTTTCAAAATATTAACAGCAAACTTTCCTGTTTCTCCTCCACAATACTATCTTGGGTGAGCGTCAGATCTAAATAGACCACGTAGTATACAAGTGTCCTCGTTTCAGGTGAGCCAGAGCTAACTTTCTTCATAATAGCTAGTCAGAGGCTGTGTTTTGGATTTGTGCTGAGGAGAAGGCTGATAAAATAGTGGCGCTTATAGTTGCTGCCAGGACAGTCAAGGACTTTCCAGCTTCTCTGCTGTGCCAGTGTCTGCAGGGGCAGGACAACCTGGGAGGAAGCACAGCCCCAACTGCTAGCCTAGGATTTGACCTTGGTTTAGGATTGAGACTCAAATTGGCCAATGGTCTATTCCATATCAGGCATGGCGTGCGCAGTATAGAGGTGAGGCTCTGTCCAAAAGTTCACTCTTTTCCTCCAGGTGATCTCCCTCTGCGTTGCCCCTCTCTCAGGGCCTTTCTCAGTCCCTCAGACACTCGGGCTCCATTCTAGGATTGCATTTTCAGTTCTCTCCCTGCTCTGGGATTGTTAGCCAGGCACGGGCTGAGACTTGGTCACTGGGTGGTGAGCAGTATCACTGTGTATCACTCATTTGTATATTTGTATATATTACTATTGTTATTATCATTATATTTTCAATATTCTTGTAGTTTAGTTATTAAATTGTTCTTATGTCAACCCATGAGAAGTCTTTTCCCTTTACCCCTTTAGTTGTTTTGTAGTCCTACACATCTTGACATGGAACTTATGGGACTCTGTTCAAAAATATTCCTCCTCTTTACCCTGGATTCTGGTAACTAGGAAGCCATTTAAATTTCTCTCTATGATGCAGAAATGCCGGAGACCTGTGAAATGGAGTACTGATCCTCTGACCTATGACTATAATTTTTCCATTATATTCAGTCCCTTTTCTATTGCAGAATATGTTTAATTTGATTTCTATCATCCCCAGAGGTCTGTTTAGCTCTCTATAGAGATTTTTCCTCATTCCAAATAGAATGCTTTATGTTTCTTCCTTTCCTTGGTGTGGTCAGTACAATTTCTGAATTATTTCTCAAAATGTTTCCAGCTTGCGTTTTTAATTCTCCCCAAACTCTAAGCATATGTTGCAGATGTATTTCCCTAATTCCTGTTTTATTTCCAGACCTTTGCAATTTTGTGTCATTTTGGAAAGTCAGAATTTTCAAGGTCTTCATGCTCACCTTAATCCGACAGCTCACTGAACAAGGATAAAAGAGCTTGATGAGGAAAAGATCTAAGTTCTGTGTTTTGCTTGTGTCTAGTAACAATTATTTATAGTGAGTGTTTATATTTTGGCATGATCATTATTATTAGCACTGCTGCATTTCCCAATACTGAAGAAATGATGCTGCAAAATGCAGTTTATTTGAATATTAAAATCCTGTACCCTTAATTCTTTGAAAAGAGTGGTCAAGGGAATAGATAACCGTGACAAAAACATCCATTTAAATTCATGCAATAGATCTAAAACTACCAAAATTTATAGTGCTGTTCAGATCTGTCCTTTATTTATCATGATAATAACAGTAACTTATTTTTATAGGACAATGTTCCATGAAACAGGGTGAAATGAATAGGACAATAATCCTTGTCCTAATTTTTTAGTAACAGACCAAAGCAAACAGGTTTTCAAAGGATAAAATGTCCTTTTAAAATATGTGCCTCTATCCTTCTCCTCCTCTCTACAACCTTTGCCTTCACAATGTTTTTGAAACTTTCTCTCTTCCCAGCATCCAGTAGCAGTTGTCCCCTCTGTGCCAGCTTTTCTGCTCTTACGGATTTCTTAAACTTCAGTTCAGCCACATGCTTTCCCTGTCTGCAGGGTCCCTGATCTAAAGAATGACCTCCTCATCTGGAAGGCCTGTTCTACTTCAGAACGGTTTTTCCTTTTGTTTTCTTTGTAAGTGTGTCCATGCGTGAGTGTGTTCTCAGATTGTTTCCAACACACAGATTATGGTCAAGTTCCGCATCTAAGGGTAGTGAGTAGTATGTAGTTCACATGGGGAGCTCTAAAATCAAAATCACCTAGCAGAACTTTTGTTGTGTCTGTCTGTCTGGTTTGGAGAGATTAAAATTCAATTTAGACTCTAAAGTTTGCACAATTTACCTCCTCCAACAGAATATCATTTGCCAGGCTAGAAAGTCACTTAGCATTCTCAGAAAATTCAGTCATCCTCCTGTGTTCAGCACGTGGTAATTTGGATATGTGAGTTAAGATCATACTTTAAAAGAATGATTTTTTGAGAAAACATAGGTTTCTTCAGCTTCAAATAGAGTTCAAAGAGACTGTAGGGGAGAGAGACCTGGGGGTCCTGGTGGACAGCAGGATGACCATGAGCCAGCACTGTGCCCTCGTGGCCAAGAAGGCCAATGGCATCCTGGGGTGTATCCGAAGGGGGGTGGTCAGTAGGTCAAGAGAGGTTCTCCTCCCCCTCTACTCTGCCCTGGTGAGACCGCATCTGGAATATTGTGTCCAG